>JAJHZJ010000198.1:2003863-2318863 GCA_023548195.1 Bettongia penicillata ogilbyi
AATAAATTTGATTTTCAGCCACAAGAATCAAGAGAAGCATCAAAAGATAAACAGGAAAGAGAAATCATAAGAGACTTTCTAAAGTTGAATTGTTTACATTCCTACATGGAAAGATAACATTTAAAACTCTTCAGACTCTTCTCAGTATTTAGATAGTTAGAATGATTATATACACACAGACACAGATACAAACACAGGGACACACACACACACACTATACATATATATATATATATATATATATACAGAGGACAGGGTGAGTTGAATAAAAGGGATGATATCTAAACAAATAAAATTAAGGGGGTGAGAGAGGGATATTTTAAAGGGAGAAATGGAGTAGGGCAAAATATCTCTCATAAAAGAGGCCAGAAAAAGCTTTTTCAATGGAGGAGAAAAGGGAAGAGGTGAGAGGGAAAAAGTGAAACTTACTCTCTTCTCATTTGGCTTAAGGAGGGAATAACATGGAGGGCGGAGCCAAGATGGCGGAGTAGAAGGACGCACATTTACGAGCTCCGAGCCCACAACCCATGGAATTGAGGTAAAAGGAGATCCCCATAAATTCTGAATCTCTGCAGGGGGTGCATAAACATAGGGGAAGAGATTTCCGTTCCACTGAACCCTGGAGAGCCGTCCCCGGGGTCCATCGCACCCCGGAAAGCGGACCCCACCACCACCCCTGGCCGTGGCCCCAGAGAAGCTGACCTGAGCAGACTTCAGAGAGGAAAGCTCCGGGGGAAGCTCCGGCAGCCGGGAAAGTCCCTCCGCTCACAGAAGCTACAGGTCAGTGAAAAAGAAAGCTGCGATAGGGGAGGGGAGCACCTCCGTGAATCGGGCCCCCTCGGGAGGAAGCGGCTGCGGCAGAGACGGGGGCAGGAAGCGGCGGAGGCAGAGGCGTGGACGGGCGGCTGAGGCGGCAGCGGCCCGGGACTCAGGAATCCCCCAGCAGCAGGTAGGATCTTCAATACTGAAGGTCTTTCCAACTTGAGGGAGCCGAGCAGGGGAGACGGCCCTGCCCCCACCCTGCTCTACTGCTGAACGCCTCTGAATAAAACCCCCAAGGGAGCTGAGCACAGCAGGCGGGGGCCCCCCACCCCGCCCCCACCGGCTCCGTTCCTGAAAGTCTCTGCGGAAAGCCCCTGAGGGCCCAAGTTTAGGAGACGGCCCTGCCCCCACCCCTGCGCCAGAACTAAAGCTTGCCGCGGGAAAGCGCATTTGAATCTCAGAGACAAAGCACTAGCTGGGCGGATCCAGGCGGGGGTGGAAAGGAATCTCAGAAGTCAAGTAACTGGCTGGGAAAATGCCTAGAAAGGGGAAGAAAAATAAGACTTTAGAGAGTTTTTTCCAACAAATGCAAATGATCCCGACCTTCGGATCTGATGGGGAGGACGAGAACGTATTTCTCCCATCAGAGAAAGATGTGGAGGGCGGGGCCTCAGTACCCCAGACACCCCAGGGGGCTGTTGGGTGGGCTCAGGCCTTGGAAGAGCTTAAAAAGGATTTTGAAAAGCAAGTTAGACAGGTGGAGGAAAGACTGGGAAGAGAAATGACAAAGATGCAAGAAGAGTATGAAAAAAAGGTCAATATCTTGGTAAAGGAGACCCAGAAAAATGCTGAGGAAATTAACACCTTGAAAAATAGGCTCACTCAATTGGCAAAAGAGGTTCAAAAAGCCAATGAGGAGAAGAATGCATTCAAAAGCAGAATGAGCCAAATGGAAAAAGAGGCTCAAAAGCTCACTGAATTTAATAGTTCTCTCAAAATTAGAATGGAACAGATGGAGTCTAATGACTTTATGAGAAACCAAGAAATCACCAAACAAAACCAAAAGAACGATAAAATGGAAGAGAATGTGAAATATCTCATGGGAAAAACAACTGACCTGGAAAATAGATCAAGGAGAGACAACTTAAAAATTATGGGACTACCTGAAAGCCATGATCAAAAAAACAGCCTAGACATCGTCTTGCATGAAATTATCAAGGAAAACTGCCCTGACATTCTAGGACCAGAGGGCAAAATAAGTATTGAAAGAATCCATCGATCACCACCTGAAAGAGATCCAAAAAGAGAAACTCCTAGGAACATTGTGGCAAAATTCCAGAACTCCCAGCTCAAGGAAAAAATCTTGCAAGCAGCTAGAAAGAAACAATTCCAGTACTGTGGAAATACAATCAGGATAACCCAAGATCTAGCAGCTTCTACATTAAGGGATCGAAGGGCGTGGAATAGGATATTCCAGAAGGCAAAGGAACTAGGACTGAAACCAAGAATCACCTACCCAGCTAAACTGAGTATAATACTTCAAGGGAAAATATGGTCTTTCAATGAAACAGAGGACTTTCAATCATTCTTGATGAAAAAACCAGAGCTGAAAAGAAAATTTGACTTTCAAACACAAGAATGAGAGGAAGCATGCAAAAGTAAACAGCAAGGAGAAGTATTAAGGGACTTACCAGAAATGAACTGTTTGCATTCATACAGGGAAGGACAATATTTCTAACTCTTAAAACTTTTCAGTATCTGGGTGGTTGGTGAGACCACACATACACATGTACACGCATGCACACACATACACACATGCATTCACATGCAGAGACAGAGAGCACAGATTGAACTGAATAGGATGGGACCATACCTTAAAAGAAATTAAGGTAAATGGTGAGAGAGAAATGTAGTGAGAGGAAAGAGGGGGAAATGGAAGGGGGTAACTATATGTCATTTAAGAGGCAAGTAGGAGATGTTTTTAGTGGAGGGAAAAAGAGGAGAGCTGAGGGAAAAAAAAAACAAACAAACAAAAGTTTACCCTCATCACATTTGACTAAACGAAGGAGTGAAATGCACACGCATTTTGGTATGAAAACCTATCTTACAGTATAAGAAAGCGGGGGAGAAGGAGATATTGGGGGGGGGGGGGATAATGGAAGGGAGGGCAAAGGGAGGAGGGAGTAATTGAAAGTCAACACTTGGGGAGGGACAGGATCAAAGGACAGAAGAGAAACAATGAGGGGCAGGTTAGGAGGGATGGTAATTCAGTTAGTCTTACACAACACGACTATCAGGAAGGTCATTTGCAAAGCTACACAGATATGGCCTATAATGAATTGCCTGCCGTACCAAAGGGAATGGGTGGGGAGGGAGGGATGGGGAGAATTTGGAACTCAAAGTTTTAGGAACAATTGTTTAGTATTGTTGTTGCAACTAGGAAAGAAGACATACAGTTAATGAGGAATAGAAAGTCATCTGGCCCTACAGGAGAAAAGAGAAGATAGAGACAAGGGAAGGGAGGGATGACAGAAGAGAGGACAGATTGGAGATAGGGAAAATTAGATTGCTTGGGGTATTGGGGTGGGGGGAGGGGAGAAAAGGGGAGAAAATTTGGAACCCAAAAATTTGTGAAAATGAATGTAAAAAGCTAAATAAAAAAAAAAAGGAGGGAATAACATGTTCACTCAATTTGGTATGAAAATCTATCATATACTACAGGAAAGTAGGGGAGAAGGGAACAAATGAGTTGGGGGAGGTGATGGTGATAGAAGGGAGGGTAAATGGGAGGAGGAAGTAAATGGAAGTAAATATTTTTGGGGAGGGACAAGGTCAAAAGGGAGAGTAGAATAAATGGGGACAGGATAGAATAGGGGGGAAACATAGTTAGTCTTACACAACATGATTATTATGGAAGTCTTTAGCAAAACTACACATATATAGCCTATATTGAATTGCTTGCCTTCTCAATGGGGATGGGTGAGGAGGGAGGAAGGGAGAGAAGTTGGAACTCAAAGTTTTAAGAAGGAATGTTGAGAATTATTTTTGCATACAACTGGGAAATAATAAATACAGGTAATGGGATTACAGAAATCTCTCTTGTCCTACAAAAAAAGAGAAGATGGGGATAAGGGAAGGGAGGTGTGTGATAGAAAGGAGGGCATATTGAGGAAATGAGTAATCAGAATGCAAGGCATTATGGGGTGGGGAGGGGAGAGATAGGGAGAACATTGAGAACTCAAAATTTTGTGGGAATGAATGTTGAAAACTAAAGATAAATAAATAAACCTTAAAAATATTTAAAAATAGAAAATGGTATTTGCTCAGGCAAATGCTGCATATGAAAGACATGCAAATTTCATCAAAGGTCTGAAGGAAGTCTTTTATGAAATATAGTGTGTGAGCTATATTATTACATAATTGATGGATTTGAAAGTGCTTAAATGACAGGACACAGTGTCGATTTGCTTTTCTTTTTATTTATATTATTTCATTTTTCCCCAATTACATGTCAAGACAATTTTCAGTAGAAAATCTACTAAATGAATCTGAAAAAAATAAATTTCCTTTCTTTATAAATATTCTAAATTTCAGACTAACTCAGCTTCATGATACACCTGAGTTGTACTACTTAATGAAATTAGGTTGTCCTGATTCTGCATTCTCTAGTCTCTTCCCTGTGTCTTAACTCTATAAACCTTAGAGCTTAATTCTTTTCAGCATTCCAAATGGTTCAAAAAAGTAAACCCTAAAGAGGTCAAACCTTCAATTAATCATATTATTCTCCTGTGAAATAAGGATGCAAAGAAGAACAAATTCCTAAAACCATGCAATCCCATAGATGGAAGCCATCTCAGACCTCATCCTATGCAATTCATGTCTTACTAGTAACTCTCCTCTCCTTCCAACTTTGGAAACAGCAGTTTCCATGGTGTAATAAGGTAAAAAGGCAGACTGTAAGTGATTAAGAACAGCGTGATAGGATATAAAGTGGAAACAAAATGGCAGATCACTATTTTGAGTGGTTTAGCTCCAGAGGGCAGAAAAGAAATAGGTTGATAGGAATGGAAGTATCAATTAAGAATGGAAGAGATTGGCCATGTGTGCAGGCAGTAAGAAATCAGCCAGTAGAGAAGCAAACATTAAAAATTAGTGGAAAAGTGGGAATGAGAAAAGGGGCAATCCATTTGTGTGGATAGAATGGTACGGGATCACTTGAAAAAGTAAAGAGGTTGTCATTGGTAAGGAGTAAGACTGCTTTATCATGTGAGATAGTGATAAAGGAGGAAATAGTGGCAGAAGACAACTAAGTGATGGCAAGGTTCTTGAAAGGTGAAAAAGAGGGAAGAAGAGGGAGCTCATTATGAATGTACTAATTTTATTTCCCCTATACAATGTGAGGCACATTTCTTAGCTGAAAGAACGGGGAGTGTGAAGCTTGAAGTGGAATGAAAAGATTTGGAAGTGCTGCGGTGCAGATTGGGAAACTGAGTTGATAAGGGTGATGTGGTAGGACTGCTTAGCAGTTGTGAATATGCAATTCAGTTAATGTGACATACATTTGTAAAGGGTCCAGTAAGAGCGGTTGAGTGATTTTCTTCATCTTCATTCAGCAGAATAAACAAAGAACCACTTCAAGGTTTTCTTTCCAATTATACTATTTTTATGAACCCTAACAATAAGTGAGATCTGAGGGGACAAATGTATTATGTTCTCATACTGTTGTGTAAACATTTTATCCTTCAGTCTCTAGGACTGTTTTCCTTATTTTTTTCTTTTCTAAACATTTCATCTTAATTTCTGTATTTTCACTTCCAAGTTTCTACTCAGCTCTGATTTTTCATCAAGAATACTTGGAACATCTCTATCTCATTAATGATCCATTTTCCCCCTGTAGAAATATTTTCAGTTTTGCTTCATAAATAATTGTTGTCTTTAAATATGCCCTTGAGAATAACTTATTCCAGTATCACTGCTCATTAATGTTTGTGGCTACTACAACTTCTATAACCCTGACTATGGCTCTTCTATAGTTTAATTCTTTTTTTTGGTCATTTTCAATATTGAATTGAATTCAATATTCACCTTGATCTGAAATCTTTGGATTCTCAATTTAATATTCTTGGACGTTTTCAATTTTGAGATTTCCTTTAGAAGGTGAAGCACACATTCTTTCTATTTCTACTATGTGCTCTGAATCTCAGAGATCTCATCAGTTTTCTTTTGTAATCTCTTGTAATACAACTTGCAGGTTACTTTTTAGTCATGGATTTCATTTAATCTAGTGATTATTTAATTACTCTATTTCATCTCTTTTCTAGTTCAGTTACCTTTGCTAAGAGATAGCTTATAGTTTTTTTTTTTCCTATTGTTTCAGTCTTTTGCATTTGTTTTAATACATCTTATTTTCCTATCAAGTAATTAGTTTCTATTTGGTCCATTTTAATTTTCAAGGAACTTGGTTCTTGGGTAAGGTTTTCTGCCTCTAGAACTAAGCTATTAATTCTTTAAAATTCTTTATTTTATAGCTCTCAGTGGTTTTCCTTTTTTCTTAATCTTTATAATTTCATTTATAAAAAATAGCAGCCTTAAAAAAATCTTGTTTTTAATCTTTTCCTGGAATTCTGCATTGTTCCTTGTGGTTTTCTTGTAATCATTCTGAATTCATTTTCTTTGTTGCAGTTTATATCTCCAGCTTCACCATCCCACAACATTTTCTTTGGTAAGTTTTTGTTTGTTTGCTCAGTCTTCCTTTGGACTTACTAATTTCAGACTTTATGTAATGGCTGCACTCTTTATACTTCCAGGAGGAGAGAAGAGGTATTACACTGACTACCAAACTGAAAATCTACAGAGTCGTTGTGCTGACCTCATTGTTACATACTTGTAAAACATGGACAGCTTACCAGCGCCATGCCAAAAAACTGAATCACTTCTATTTGAACTGTCTTAGGAAGATTCCCAGGATTACCTGGCAGGATAAAGTATCAGACACTGAAGTCCTTGCTTGAGCTTAACTGCCAAGTATTCAAACTATGCTTCAGAGAGCACAACTCCAATGGGCTGACCACATTATTTGAACGCAAAATGCATGCCTGCCAAAAAAGAAAAAAACAAAAAAAAACTGTTTTATGGAGAACTTGCATGGGGCAGGTGATCACACGGTGGCCAAAAGAAGCTATACAAGGACACTCTCAAGGTCTTTCTCAAGAACTTTGGATTTTATTTTGCAACATGGGAGACACTGGCACAGGGCCACTCAGCATGGCGTGCCCACATCAGAAAGGGTGCTGTGCTCTGTGAGCAAAGCAGAATTGAGGCAGCACAAAGTAAACGCAGAATGTGCAAATTTGGGATATCCACCCCACATATTCACATGAGTTATCTGTGCCCAATCTGTGGTAGAGCATTCTGAGCTAATATTGGTCTGATTAGTCACAGTCAGACACAATGAAATTTCACCTTATCACAGTGATATCATTTTGGTCCTCTTCAAAGACAAAGGACAACAACCATGAAGGATGATCAGGACAAAACTGAATTTCATTTGCATTCCTACTGAGCCAGGAATCCTGTATCTCTCTAGGCTTTGCTTGTACTTTGCTTTTGGTGGAATTAAATACTGCCTTCTTAGAGATGGATGAATTATCCTGCTGGCACATCCTATGGAGTTCTCAATTTCCCCTTAGCAGCTTCTGAATTTCCCGCATTTCCTGCAAAACAGTCTTTGTGTTTGCGAATGTTCTGACCCAGAGGAGCAAATGCAGTGCCATACTCCAAATCTCTGAAAGCTGTCCACTCTTTTTCTACTCCACTGTTGCCAACTGTGTGTTGGCTCAATTTTCCCTCCAAGCTGGCAACAAACTGATCACACTCAGAGAAGAGCTCTAATTTGCTGACATTAATTCTTCTGGTGCTCATTTGGCCTTGGGGATGGCACTTTTGATGAATGCAAATATTTAGCTTGGAAAAGATAAGACTATAATCACACCAGCACTCTGCACCACACATTGCCTTTGCCACTCTCACATCTTGTCTGTGTCTTCTCCTTGAAATCACATAATTTATTAGATTCAATCAAGTTTTATTGTGTTTAGGTAAATGGAAAATAGTGTTGGTGATGAGAAGGTCACAAGATGCACAAATCTTCAGCAGGAAATGACCGTTGCTGTTGCTGTTTCTAACTCCATTGTTCCATAGCATTCCCTGCCAAGTCTGGTAGTCTAAGCCTACTCTAGCATTAAAGTCACCCAGAACTATAAGCTTGTCCTCTTTTGGTACATTGATGATAAGGGTCTCTTGGTCTTCATAAAATTTTTCTTTGACCTCATCAGGGTTCATCATGGTGGAAGCATAGACACTGATGATGGTGGCATGGTGTTTTCCCACAAGTGGTAATCACATTGTCATGAGCCTATCATTCACTCCTTTTGGCAGGCATACCGGCTTGCTTACTAGATTAGTTTTGATTGCAAAATCTAGTCCAACTTCATGGTGCTCCCTTTAACTGCACCTATGCCAGTAAAATGTGTATCCTGATCCAAATTCAGTAAGCTAGTCTTCATTAGCCAGTCTTGTTTCACACAGGGCTGCTATTTGTATGTGGTACCTGTTCAGTTCTCCTGCAACAAGAGCAGTTCATCTTTTTGAATTTTGTGTTGTCTCTAAAAGTGTGTCCACATTTCGTGTGCCAGTGGTGAGTGGAATCATCTTTGCACATATTTTTTGTACATTTTGTGCAATTTTTTGTGCTTTGACTACAGAGTGGGATTCTCTATCTGCTGTGGTAATCAAGCCAGGTTTAGGTAAGCAGAGAATGTTTAGGTCACCTTTTCTAGTCCCCTTCCTCACATCAGGTGGTGAGCAATGTGATCCTTAAAAGGCTGCTTAGACACCCAGGTGGCTGCCAAGTCCCACTGATGCTTCCAGTGAGAAATGGCCCTATGGACTGGGCTACCTGTGTGTCAGGTTGTGACTACAGCTCCCAGAGTATGTGCACCTGCTGCTTCATCACTTTCCTGCTGCCACAGGTCTTTGAGATATAATAGTAAAACGGTATGGGTGATGTCTTTTGATTCATGGGTGAATTGGATTTAAGTGAGGCAGAGTTGCACTAAGTAGTCAGCCTCACTCTCTCCTCCAGAGTCAAAATGATCCAGTTGCAGGACAGAGTCAAGATGACTCGTGATGCCTCAGGATGCATTGGATGACCTTGGCATTTTTGGTGTCTAACCAAGCTCTAAGTGCTCCATGTCTCCTGCTTCAACTACCTTCATGATTGTTCAAACAAATTGCTCTCATCTGCCCGTTCCACCAGGGGAAGTCTTCACATGCTTAGGGTAGATACCCCCCCTAACTCACCAATGGACTTGAAACCCCTTGGTTGCCCTCATTTTGGTTTGGCCCATCTGCTGAAATAGTTTACTGGAGAGGGGCCACTCATGCAAGCTGCAGCTTCATGAAGCCACAGGTGAGAGTTGGGTGGAATAGGTGGACATCAAAGGTGGTAAATAGCCATGAAAATAGCTCAGCAGCCATCAGAGCAAAGGTACTGGTTCTCCGTGAATACCCCCTACACCCTCTTAAATTTAAGTGGATACTTGTATAATTGGTAAGTGTTCAATATGACAAGAGAGGGGAAGACGGGAAATAGAAAACATCATCTCCCTCAGAAGAGTTACTTTTTGATAGTTCACCAGTGTTGCTACAGACAAAACACAGAGGCCCAAAATGCATATTCAAGATTCCCTCTGTTGATCCCATCTCAGAGAATAAGTCTCATCACTGATCAAAGAGACACAAATGAATGAAAGAATACTGAAACCCCAGATTACCATGATCAGTAAAACTAACTGATGTAAAGGTGCTGCTCTCTCAAATTGGAGTTCTTGTAGACAGCTTAAAACAAACATATTCAAAAGGGAACCCATACATTTTCCCTAAAACTTTCCCCTCTTCTCAGCTTTCCTATAACTGTCAATGGTACCACCATCCTCCCAGTCACTCCAGTTCATCATCTAGTTGTCTCCCTCTACTTTTCATTCTCTCACCACTGTTCAATCAATTGTCAAGTCTTATATTTTCTACCTTTAAAATATCCCTCCTAGGGCGGGGCCTCAGTACCCCAGACACCCCAGGGGGGTGTTGGGTGGGCTCAGGCCTTGGAAGAGCTTAAAAAGGATTTTGAAAAGCAAGTTAGACAGGTGGAGGAAAGACTGGGAAGAGAAATGATAAAGATGCAAGAAGAGTATGAAAAAAAGGTCAATATCTTGGTAAAGGAGACCCAGAAAAATGCTGAGGAAATTAACACCTTGAAAAATAGGCTCACTCAATTGGCAAAAGAGGTTCAAAAAGCCAATGAGGAGAAGAATGCATTCAAAAGCAGAATGAGCCAAATGGAAAAAGAGGCTCAAAAGCTCACTGAATTTAATAGTTCTCTCAAAATTAGAATGGAACAGATGGAGTCTAATGACTTTATGAGAAACCAAGAAATCACCAAACAAAACCAAAAGAACGATAAAATGGAAGAGAATGTGAAATATCTCATGGGAAAAACAACTGACCTGGAAAATAGATCCAGGAGAGACAACTTAAAAATTATGGGACTACCTGAAAGCCATGATCAAAAAAAGAGCCTAGACATCGTCTTGCATGAAATTATCAAGGAAAACTGCCCTGACATTCTAGGACCAGAGGGCAAAATAAGTATTGAAAGAATCCATCGATCACCACCTGAAAGAGATCCAAAAAGAGAAACTCCTAGGAACATTGTGGCCAAATTCCAGAATTCCCAGCTCAAGGAAAAAATCTTGCAAGCAGCTAGAAAGAAACAATTCCAGTACTGTGGAAATACAATCAGGATAACCCAAGATCTAGCAGCTTCTACATTAAGGGATCGAAGGGCGTGGAATAGGATATTCCAGAAGGCAAAGGAACTAGGACTGAAACCAAGAATCACCTACCCAGCTAAACTGAGTATAATACTTCAAGGGAAAATATGGTCTTTCAATGAAACAGAGGACTTTCAATCATTCTTGATGAAAAAACCAGAGCTGAAAAGAAAATTTGACTTTCAAACACAAGAATGAGAGGAAGCATGCAAAAGTAAACAGCAAGGAGAAGTATTAAGGGACTTACCAGAAATGAACTGTTTGCATTCATACAGGGAAGGACAATATTTCTAACTCTTAAAACTTTTCAGTATCTGGGTAGTTGGTGGGACCACACATACACATGTACACACATGCACACACATACACACATGCATTCACATGCAGAGACAGAGAGCACAGATTGAACTGAATAGGATGGGACCATACCTTAAAAGAAATTAAGGTAAATGGTGAGAGAGAAATGTAGTGAGAGGAAAGAGGGGGAAATGGAAGGGGGTAACTATATGTCATTTAAGAGGCAAGTAGGAGATGTTCTTAGTGGAGGGAAAAAGAGGAGAGCTGAGGAAAAAAAACAAACAAACAAACAAACAAAAGTTTACCCTCATCACATTTGACTAAACGAAGGAGTGAAATGCACACTCATTTTGGTATGAAAACCTATCTTACAGGATAAGAAAGCGGGGGAGAAGGAGATATTGGGGGGGGATGATGGAAGGGAGGGCAAAGGGATGAGGGAGCAATTGAAAGTCAACACTTGGGGAGGGACAGGATCAAAGGACAGAAGAGAAACAATGAGGGGCAGGTTAGGAGGGATGGCAATTCAGTTAGTCTTACACAACACGACTATCAGGAAGGTCATTTGCAAAGCTACACAGATATGGCCTATAATGAATTGCCTGCCGTACCAAAGGGAATGGGTGGGGAGGGAGGGATGGGGAGAATTTGGAACTCAAAGTTTTAGGAACAATTGTTTAGTATTGTTGTTGCAACTAGGAAAGAAGACATACAGTTAATGAGGAATAGAAAGTCATCTGGCCCTACAGGAGAAAAGAGAAGATAGAGACAAGGGAAGGGAGGGATGACAGAAGAGAGGACAGATTGGAGATAGGGAAAATTAGATTGCTTGGGGTATTGGGGTGGGGGGAGGGGAGAAAAGGGGAGAAAATTTGGAACCCAAAAATTTGTGAAAATGAATGTAAAAAGCTAAATAAATAAATAAATAAAGAATTTAAAAAAAATTAAAAAAATAAAATAAAATATCCCTCCTATATGACCTCTTCTCTCCTCTGAAATTGCCACCATCATGGTGTAGCACTTTCTCATTTTATCATTGTGCTATTTCAGTCCCCTTCTTATTGGTCTCCCTGACTCAAGTCTTTCTACACTCCAGTCCATCCTTCAATGATATTCCTAAGCTCTGACCATGTCCTTTTCATTAAACACCAGGGGCTACCTATTACCACCAAGGTCAAATATAAAATCCTCTGCTTGACATTGAAGAGCATTTAATAACTTGGTCCCTCCTACCTTTATAGCCTACCTGCACCTTATTCCTCCTCCCATACTCTATGATCCACTCACACTGACCTTTTGCTATTCCTACTACACACAAAACATTCCATTTTCTGAGCATTTGCACTGTGTATCCCTCATGGCTCAAATTTTCTCCCTCCTTATCCTCACCTCCTACTTTTCCTGGCTTCTTCAAGTCTCGAGTAATGTCCCACATTTCACAAGAAGATTTTCCCAAGTTCTCATGCATCTATATTGTTTGTTACATAGTTTGAATGAGGTCTCCCCAATTAGATTATGAGGTCCTAGAGATAAGGGACTGGTTTTGACCTTTATTTACAACTCTATCACCCTCACATGGGGCCTGGAATATGGTAGATATTTTATAAATGTGTGTTGTCTTGATTTGCCTTTATCTTCTTTATTCATTACTATACTTTTGCAATATCAGTCAGCAAAAATACCCCTGGCAGTAAAATGCACACACTAACTCTAAACTATACCAAGCTGCCCCTCATTGTATAAGCATCCATACATAGGGAAGATTTTCTACGTTTGCCTTGACCAACAGTGAAATGACTTCCTTTGGTTAAATTGCTTTACTTAACCTTGGGAAGGATTGTTGGAACTGTGAACACAGAAGCTGTTCAGTATTAAGACTGTACCAGATGATACCTCAGGTCCCTTACGACACTAAAATTCTATTATTCCATAGGTTACATAACCACAAATAAATATCTGTTGAGTCCTTTCTAATGAAAAAGAAAAAAAAACTACTTGTGTCATACCGATCAGATGTGAGTGACAGAATTATCATCTTGGAACATTCTGATGACCGTCAAGCCTCAAGTGCTACTCTTCACACAGTTTCTAGGGATCTACTTGCTTATTGCATTTGGAAACCTACTAATTGTCAACCTACAAGTTGACACTCCAAATACTCATGTACTTTTTTTCTGGGTAATTTGTCTCTTGCTCTTCTACCAATGTTGTTCCCCCGACCCCAATCCACATGTTGTCCAAAGGGGACAAGGTGGTAGAGTAGAAGCAGGGACTAGATAGAGCTCTCCCCCAACATCCCTCAAAAAACTGCAAAAAATAACTCTAAACAACTTCTGGAGCAACACAATCCACAAAATGACAGACTGAAGTAAATTTCCAGCCACAACAATCTGGAAAATTTACAGGAAGGGTCTATCACACTGGCCTGGGAACAGAGTTCAGTGCAGTTCCTGCACAGATGGAACTGGAGCAGACATTAGGGGACTGAATAGCTGGGGGTTCCTGTGGTTTCCAGACTTCTCAACCCATAAACACCAAAGACAGCTTTGAAGGTCAGTGGGAAGGGTATCTCACCTGACTGAGATGGGAACATGGTGTAGCTCCAGCCCCAGCCCTCACCTTGTCCCCAAAGTGCTAGCAGCAACTGCTGAAGTACACAGGCTACTTCAGGAACCTGCCATTTAGCGAAGAGTTCAAAAGTCATGTAATTGCCTGGGGAAATGAGCAAATGGGGAAAATGCAACAGACCATAGATTTATTCTTTCTTAGTGAAGAAGTATTTTCTTATATTATTGGTAACAAGGGAGACCAGAACATACACTAGAAGAAGATAACAAATCCAAGGCTCCATTTTCATTTAGATGCAGCTCCAAGGCTGTATCCAAAGCCTCCAAGAAAAATATGAATTGATCTCAGTCATGGAAGAGCTGAAAATTTACGATTTTGAAAATAAAGTAAGAGAACTAGAGGAAAAATTAGGAAGAGAAAAGAAAGCAATGCAAGAAAATCATGAAAAATGAGTCAACAGCTTGCTAAAGAAAACTCAAAAAATGCTGAAGAAAAGCATACCTTTAAAATTGACTAACCTAAATGGCAAAAGAGGTCCAAAAAGCCAATGAGGAGAAAAATATCTTATGAAGCAGAATGGGCCTAATGGAAAAAGACGTCCAGAAACTCACTGAAGAAAATAATTACTTCAAAATTAGTATGGAGGAAATTGAACATAATGATTTTATGAGGAATCAAGAAATTATAAAACAAAACCAAAAGAATGAAAAAATAGAAGACAATGTGAAATATCTTATTAGAAAAACCTCTGATCTTGAAAATAAATCCAGGAGAGATAATTTTAAAATTATTAGATTACCTGAAAGCCAAATAATAAAAGAGTCTAGACATCATTTTTCAAGTAATTATCAGGAAAATCTGCCTTGATATTCTAGAACCAGCAGGTAAAATGGAAATAGAAAGAATCTATCAATAACCTCCTGAAAAAGATTCCAAAAGGAAAACTCCTAGGAATATTATAGCCAAATCTAGAGTTCCCAGGCCAAGGAGAAAATATTACAAGCAGCCAGAAAGAAACAATTCAAGTATTGTGAAGACATTATTGGAATAACACAAGATTTTCTACACTAAGGGATTAAAGGCTTGGAATATGATATTCCAGAGGTCAAAGGACATGTGATTAAAACCAAGAATCACCTACCCAGTAAAACTGATTATCATACTTCAGGGGAAAAAAAAATGGAACTTCAATGAACTAGAGATCTTAGAAGCACTCTTGTTGAAAAGACCAGAGCTGAATAGAAAAATTTGACTTTCAAATAAAGGATCAAGAGAATCATGAAAAGGTGAACAGGAAAGAGAAACAATAAGGGTCTTATTAAATTTGAACTGCTTACACTCCTACATGGGAAGATGATATTTGTAACTCATGAGATCTTTCTCAGTATTAGGATAGTTGGAGAAAATGTGTGTGTGTATACATATACATATATATATATGTATGTGTGTGTATGTATATGCATATATGGAAATGTATATGTATATATGTGTGTATATGTGTATATATATGTATATATACACACATACACAAATATATATATATATATTTATATATATATATATATATATATATATATATATATATACATGGTGAAGAGAGGTAGGGAACAGGGTGAGGTGAATATGAAGAGATGACATCTAAAAAAGAAAATTAAGTCTTGAGAGGAATGCACTAGGAGAAAGATAAAGGGAGAGGTAGAACGTAGTAAATCATTTCACATAAAAGAGGCAAGAAAGCACTTTTACAATGGAGGTAAAGAAGGGGAAGATGAGAAAGAATAAGTAAGCCTTCCTTTTATTCCATTTGTCTTCAGGAGGGAATAAAATAGACATTCAAATTGGGTATGGAACTTTATTTTACCCTACAGGAAACCTGGGGAAGGGGTTACGAGAGAGGGGTTAATAGTAGAGAAGGCAGATTGGGAGAAGTAGTAATCAGAAGGAAACACTTTGGAAAAAGGACAAGTCAATGGAGAGAATAGAATAAATGGAAGGTGGGACAGGGTAGAAGGAAATATAGTTGGTCTTTTTCAGCATGTCTGTTACGGAAGTGTTTTGCATGACCACACATGTATAACCTATATGGAATTGTTCATCTTCTCAATGAGGGTGGATGGAGAAGGGAGAAAATGTGGAACTCAGAGTTTTAGAAATGAATTTCAAACATTGCTTTTACATGCAACCAGGATGAGATCTCAGTGTCTAGTATCTTATCCTGACAGGTGATCTTCAGAAACTTCCTAAGACAATTCGAATGGAAGCAATTCAGTTTCCTTGCATGGCATCAGTATACTTGTCTGAGTTTCAGTTTCAACAAAAGCAGCATTCACAAAGCAAAATAACTACTAGAAGAATTAATGTCAACAAATTAGAGCTCTTCTCTGAGCATGTACAATTCATTGCTAACTTGGAGGAAAAGTTGAGCCAACACACAGCTGGCAACAGTGGATCAGAAAAAGAGTGGACAGCTTTCAGAGATCTTGGTGTATTGCACTACATTTGCTCATCCGGGTCAGAACACTTGCAACCATCAAGACTGGTTTAATGCAAATGATGGGGAAATTCAGAAGCAGCTAAATGAAAAAGGAGAACTCCACAGGGGTGACCTTCACAATAGTTTATCCATCTTTAAGAAGGCAGCATTTGATTCCATCAAAAGTAGAGTACAAGAAAAGCTTAGAGAGATGCAGGATTCTTAGGTGGATGAAATTCAGTTTTATTCTGATAGTAATAATCCAAAGCACCCTTATGATTCCCTGAAGTCTTTTTATGTGCCAAAGACCTATGGCACATCTCAACTACCCAATGCTAATGGAGCCACGTTATTTAGTGAAAAGGACATGATCCTAGAGAGATGGCCTGAATACTTCCATAGTGTTCTCAACAGATCCTCATCAATCAATGCTGAAGCCATTGACCATTTATCTCAGGGTGAAATCGAATGCTCCCTAGTTGAAGTTCCAACAGAAGAAGAGGTTTTGAATACCATTAGGCACCTTTCATGTAGCAAAGCATCTACTGCTAATACTATTCAAGCTCAGATTTACAAAGTAGGGGGTCCATTGCTCATATAAAAGTTGAGTGAAATTTTCCAGGTTGCATGGAAAAAGAAGGTTATCCCTTTCCATTGTCCATCTCTATAAAGGTAAAGGAAATAGATTGTCCTGTGACAATCTCCTTCTTAGTCATTACTGGCAGAACTCTTGCCAGAGTCCTCCTTAATAGACTGATGTTCATCTGAGAGATGGTCATCTACCTGAGAAGGGGCAGCTAAGTGGTGCAGTGGATAGAGCACCAGTGCAGGAGTCAGGAGGACCTGAATTCAGATCTCACCTCAGACACTTGACACTCACTAGCTGTGTGACTTTGGGCAAGTCACTTAACCCCAATTGCCTCATCCTGAGTCATCTCCAGTCATCCTGATGAACATTTGGTCACTGGATTCGGATGGCTCTGGAGAAGAAGTGAGGCTGGTGACCTGCACAGCCCTCCCTCCCTCAAAACAAAGCCAAGTGCAAGTCATGTCATTATTTCCCTGTTGACGTAGTCTTCTTCAGCAAAGGATGAACACACTATCTACCTGAGAGCCAGTGCCACTTCAGAAATAGTCAAGAAATAGTCAATATCCTGTGGTATATAATTGTGATGGAATACTATTGTGCTATGAAAAAATGATGAGCAGGATACTTTCAGAAAAACCTGGAAAGACTTACCTGAACTGATGCAGAGTGAAGTGACCGGAACCAGGAGAATGTGTGCACAGTAAGAACAATATTGTACAATGAAAACCTGTAAATGACTTAGCTATTCTCAGCAGTACAATCATCCAAGACAATCCCAAGGAAGTCACAATTAAAAATGCTCTCTTCCTCCAAACAAAGAACTTATGAAGTGTGAGTACAACCCAAAACAGACTTTTTCTACTGACTTCTTTCCTTCCTTCCTTTCTTTTGAATTTTTCCACAAAATGACAAGTATAGAAATATTTTACATAACTGAACATTTAAAACCTATATCAGATTTCTTTGTATCGCAGGAAGGGTAAAGGTGAGGGGAAAAGTGAGATAATTTAAGACTCAAATTTTTTTAAAGTTTAGAAAAATTATGTAATTGGAAAAATTTTATTTTTAAAAGTATATCAAAAAAAGCATTAATGATCATGGGAAAGGCTTCATATTTTACTTCACGCAAAAAATTATCAAAGAATATGGAAATAGTAAATGTGGAAGGGACTACAGGTAAACTGCTATGTCAATGCAAATTGGAAGAAGTTATGGTTTGGTCCTAATGTTTAGGTAAAGCATGTTAAATTAATAATAAATAATGAACGAATAAAAAACATTTATTTACCACCCTTGTGCAAGATGTTGGATTCTGTACAAAAACCAAAGGAGACTGTCATTGCTCTCTAGAAACTCACATTCTAAC
Source organism: Bettongia penicillata ogilbyi (assembly GCA_023548195.1). Classification (NCBI taxonomy): domain Eukaryota; kingdom Metazoa; phylum Chordata; class Mammalia; order Diprotodontia; family Potoroidae; genus Bettongia; species Bettongia penicillata. The sequence goes on from JAJHZJ010000198.1 coordinate 2,021,809, forward strand.
AAAGCCCGGAGAGATGTAAAGGGGAATAGTGGCCAGAGCAAGAACTTTTTCCAGAGGAACAACAGGATTGGTAAGTAAAACCCCATAATCATCCAACATCATGGCCTTTCCAGAAATAATGACTATATTGATTTCATTATTGGACATTTAGTAGCTAGTATCCAAAGAATCATGATCAGTGATGAGAATTTCCAAAGTGGAAGGATGTGTGGCAAGATCTTCTAATACAATGGCTAAAAGCCCCATTAGTTGCTAAAAGGCCTAGATATCTCACCATATAACCTAAGCATGTCAAAGAATACAATCACATACACTAAAATATCCATAGCAGCACTTTGTGTGGTAGCACAGTTGTGGGTGCCTCTGCTATCTACTGCATCAAGGCCCAGTCCTACCAACACTTCATTTCACTTCCCTGTCTTCTCACCAGCTGCATTGTTTCCTTATCTATACCCTCTTTCCTCTCATCCTACCCCTGCTTTCTAACTCTTAAACCATAATGAAATCAAATTTGTCATCACTCCCAGAAAGGTGTGACAATACACTTGTCATTTATTTACCATCCCTATAAATGTCCAAATGCCCTTCCCTTGACATCATTTCCCCTTGTTTTTTTTTTCTTTCTGATTAGAATGTCTTATCATTGAAAGCAGGTCGCATCTTCATTGTTTATTGGTAACCCCAGCAGTTGGCAGAGTGCTTGGTACGTGTTTGTTGTTATTGCTGAGTTGTTCCAGTCATATCAGGCTCTTCATGATCCTATTTGGGGTTTTCTTGACAAACATACTGAAATGATTTGCTACTTTCTTCTGCAGGTCGTTTTACATGATGAGGAAACTGAAGAAAATATGGTTAAGTGACTTTACAAGGGTCACAAAGCTAGTAAGTATCTGAGGCCAGATTTGAATTCAGAAAGATGAGCCTTCCAGACTTCAGGCCCAGTACTCTGCACCCTTTACTACATAACAGCCCTCAGTACGTAGTCATTTGGTATATAGAAAGGTCTTCATAAATACTTTTTTCATTAATTTCAATAAATTCATTCGAAGAACTGGAAAGTACATATATACATTTATATGTGTGTGTGTGTGTGTGTGTGTGTGTGTGTGTGTGTGTGTATATATATATATATATATATATATATGTCACTGGGGAAATGGCTAAACAATTGTGGCCTATGAACCTAATAGAGTATGATTTCTTGGTATGAAACAGCAACTATAAAGAGTTCAATGAAGCAGAAGAATAATTTTATGAACTACTACACAATGAAAAATGCAGAACTAGCAAGGTAACAATAGCAAGGTAGATGGAAAGAATAAGAATGATCAAGTCTGGTTCCAAAGAAATGAGGGAGAAACACCTACGTTCATTTCTCGCAGTACTGATGAACTACGGTTACAGAGTATTATATATACTCTCACATGCAACAGATGGATTGACTGTTTTGCAATGCTACTTTTGGGCTCTTTCTTATTACAAAGGATGACTTACTCATTAATGGGACATGAGAGAATTTGCTAATAAATGTCATTAAAAAAAACAACAAAAAAATCCAACAACTTGGCTACAGTTTTGGTTTTCTCTGGATCCACAGTTGTTAAGTTGGTAATTTGACTTTCCCTAGTGAGACCTAGTAAAAGGGAAGATGATTTTTTAAATAAAAGCATATAGGAAAACATGAACAATGTGTAGGCCTAAAGATAAAAGACTTGAATCCCAGGAGCTTCTACTTGTCACCATAATTAAGGCCTTTCAAACCACTGATTTCACATTTAGGAGGTGTCTGTTCAGCTCTTTTTTCCCTTTCAAACTTTGGAGACCTTCACAAATCATTTCTCAGTGCAAGATGACCTGGGAATCTGGTTCCTGATCCAATGGTGGAACTGGTGATCTGAGGGTGTGAAGTTTACCCTTTTCATTTTTATAAGTGCTTTTTTATTTTTGTACTTTCATACTCTTTTAGCTCGATCTTGAAGACTTCATTAAGAGAAATGTAGTGTCCATGGTGTGGAACTTGAGGGGTTTCCTAAGTCGACCAAATCCTACGAATTATCATTAAGAAAGTAGACTGACAATTTAAGTAATGAAAGAAGGGTTACAGGGATGATGAGGAGCCTCCTAACGTATTCAAAGTCTAAGAACAATTACTGGAATAGGTCTAAGCAAAACTTATTCCTTTAGAAGAAAATCAGGAAGGAAAATGCAAAGGTAAGCAAAATAGAGAGGGCAAGACAGAAATATTAAGATATGAAATAAAGACTCTCAATAATGCAAAGGAGTCAATTCAAGGGAAGGCAGAAAATTCACCATGAAATGGCCTGGCTAGCAAAGACATACCTTTAAAAATCAGGAATAAATTATGATGTCATATGAAAATAATTGAGTCATCTGACAATGTCTATTCAGGAGAAAATTAGCAGTACTGATAGCTGTTTTCACATGTTTGAATGGTTGCTGTATTGAAAAGAGATCAGAATTGCTCCACTTTGTGTCAAAGAATGGAGTTGTAACTAGAAATATGCATTGCTGTAAAAAATTTTTCTGCAAATGGGATGCTAAACAGGACAGAGAACAGTGTGGTCATGGTGTGATTGGCTCAGGAATGTGATACCCAATAACCCAAAGGGTGTTTTTTTTAAAGGTCAAGTAAAATTTGTTTCAAGCATGTTGAACATGGAAGAGATGGCAAGAGATGGCAGCAAAATTCCAAAGAAGCATGGTAATACAACAATGATCTGGCCAGCCTGGGGTTGCTACGCTGTGAGAGGGGCCAGTGAAAGATACGAAAAATAAGTATGAGGACAGCCATCACCTCAACTGATCAAGCATGTCCTCTCTCTATACTGGTTCCCTGCTACGAAGACACATTCAACCAAAGCTAGTCACAACTCTAACAGAAGACCAGACTAGGAAAATGGATAGAAGTTACAGAGAGGCAAATTTTAACCCTATAAGAAAAAACTCTTTGAATGATTAATAGTTATGAAAAAGTGAACGAGCTATTTCAGAGGTGGTGAGATCACTTGAAACGATCAAGCAGGGCCAAGATGATCTGTTGTCAAGAATATTATAGAAACGCTTGGTCATTTGGACTGACCTAAATAACCTTTGAGGTAGCAACTTCGAGATCTTCTCATTCTAGCTTCAAATTTCAGATACAAAAGTTTCACCAAATACCAAGATAATAAAATTGCACTGATGAATATAATTTATGGGCATTACAAATTATGTTTTTTTCTTAGGAGAACAAACCTTGAAATCTAGGATCAGAAATGTATACATTCTCATGAACAGATGAGAAGGTATCTGTCACCATGGCAAATGTCAAGTAGTCTACATATCTAGTTAAGTAGTCCTTCCTTCTATGCCTCCACCTATGAGGTTACAAAGAAGGAGAAAAAAAGAAAATCAAGATTTCAGAGCTGAGAATGTAGCTTTGAATCACCTACAGTATAATGGCACCCTTGATAACACCTGAATACCATAGGTGTTACCCTAATTAGGAAGAGTCCTCCAGACAATATTAGAGACTCCAGAGACCAGCTCATACCATATCCCATTAAGTCAGGACTAGCATGAAAAAAAATAGCCCTTACTAGAAAGGAAAGTTCTTTGAACTACCAAAGATATTTTCTAATAGAAAGAGTTAATTTAAGGTAGTTTTCCACTCTTCTCTTCCCTTTACCTATCTTGCTTCTCTCTTTCCATGCCTTTTAGAAGAACTACTTAAAATGTACTCTCTGCTTGCTAGACAAGATCATTGTGGTTTCTATCCTACCCAAAACTACTTCTCAGCTTGTCTATTCCATATTCTACATTTGAAATCTGTTTACTGGTTATGAGGCGTTTCCCTGTTCTTTTTGGCCATACAGGAGAGAATGTTACCTTTAGCACAGAGAAATGGCTATGTGGATGGACTTACAGAAGAAGGGAAATGTTTCAAGGGGATTTGAACTAAGCACCAATCTGATTTTGTACTTTTTGTTTTAAGAATACCTGTCCATCAAATCTGACATGCTATATTCTCCCCTTGACAATGGAAACAGGCAGATAGATTTCCATATGAGAGCTATGTCTCCCTTTACCAGCACTAACTCCTTAAGAGTGACAGTTTGAATGAAATGAAATTTTCTTTGATACAGGCAGTATGTATATTATCCATAATAAGGAAGGGTTGAGCAGTGGCTACAGTGCTAGGCTGGGAATTGAAAAGATGAGTTCAAATCCTGCCTCAGACACTTACTAGCTGTGTGACACTAGATACAAGTCATTTAGTTTCTATCAACCTCAACTTCTTTTAGTGTAAAATTGTATAATAGCATCTACCACACCAGTTTGTTGCAAGCATTAAATGAAAGAACCTACATGAAGTTATTTAACCTTAAATCCCTATATAAACATTAAATTATTATTATTGTAATAAAAACTGGACTGGGGTAGGAAAATCATCTCATTACACATTCATAGCTATATGCCAAAGGAGCAAAAATTAGTCCACATCCTCCCTTATGAAAAGATACCCTACCTCACACAGGTATGGAGATGATCTATGAAAGAAACACTGAAAAGATAACCAGATATTAAAAGAAGAAGTGACGCATATATTTAACCTTTGGTTAACCTACTTACAGAGGACCATAGAAAGACTTCTATGTCCAAACATTGGGTGTTTTGTACTCCATGATATAGTAGAAACAGAACTAATTCTGAAGTCAATGAACCTGGAAGCAAATCCCATATGTGTAATCCTGGGCAACTACTTTAACTTCTCTGGGACTCAGTTTTCTATTCTGGAAAATAAAAAGTCTGATAAGATTGCCTATTAGATCCAGCTAAACTCTCCACTTTAGAAACCATGAATTATTTTATCTCATACTGATCTAAAGAAACTTCTGCAGAGGAGACTGGAGCACGGTGGAGCATGGAGTATCAAGGAGAGGAACCAGAACAGAATTCAGGGTACCACCAGCAGCAGTTCCCAGATTCCCCAACACACAAATGTCACAGGCAGCTTCAAAGTTCAGTGGGAGAGCTTCAGCAGCTGCCATTGTCTGACGCCTTCACCTAGAGCCCCTGGGGGAATTGAAGGGCTAGTCTAATCTCAGCCCTCAGTGGTAGCACCAGGAGATCTCTGCCTAAAGACCCTGGGAAATTGAGTCACTGATCTGATACTCAGCCCTGAGTTCCACCCAGGGGTGAGGAGGAACACTGGCTGCAGAGTTGGTGGAGGCTCTGGAGAGGGAATTTAATTACAGATTCTGGGCAGAAAAGTTTTTGTTTGCTCCCAGACCAGGAGAGGAGTAAACACCTCTCCCTTGATTGTGTCATCTTAGAGAATCTGAGAATTTACAGGTCCTTTCTTGACAAAAGACTCAAAATCAAGTAACTGGCTGGGAAAATGCTCAAAAAAGGGAGAAAAAATAAGACTATAGAAGGTTAATTTCTTGGTGAACAGGCATTTTTTTCCATCCTTTCAGATGAGGAAGAACAAAGCATAACATCTGAAAAAGACACAATTTCTGCAACCAAAATGTCCAAAATAAATATCCAATGGTCTTAAGCCATGGAATAGCTCAAAAAGCATTTTGAAAATCAAATAAGAGAGGTAGAGGAAAATTTGAGAAGAGAAATGAGAGAGATGCAAGAAAATCAGGAAAAGTGAGTCAACAACTTGCTAAAGGAGACCCACAAAAATGCTGAAGAAAATCACACCTTTAAAAATGGGCTAACTCAATTGCAAAAAGAGGTCCAAAAAGCCCATGAGAAGAAGAATACTTTAAAAAGCAGAACTAGTCAACTGGAAAAGGAGGTTCAAAAGTTCACTGAAGAAAATAGTTCTTTAAAAATTAGAATGGAATAGATGGAAGCTAATGACTTTATGGGAAACCAAGAAATTACAAAATAAAACCAAAAGAATGAAAAAATGGAAGCGAATGTGAAATATCTCATTGGAAAAACAACTGACCTGGAAAATAAATCCAGGAGAGACAATTTAAAAATTATGGGACTACCTGAAAGCCATGATCAATAAAAAGAGCCTAGACATCATATTTCATGAAATTATCAAGAAAAACTGCCCTGGTACTCTAGAACCAGAGGGCAAAGTAAATATTGAAAGAATCCACAGACCATTTCCTGAAAGAGATCCAAAAAGAAAAACTCCTAGGAATATTGTGGTCAAATTTCAGACTTCCTAGGTCAAGGAGAAAACATTGCAAGCAGCTAGAAAGAAACAATTTGAGTATTTTGGAAATACAACATGGATAACACAGTATCTAGCAGCTTCTACATTAAGGGATCAAAAGGCTTGGAATATGATATTCCAAAAGTCAAAGGAACTAGGATTAAAACCACGAATCACCTACCCAACAAAACTGAGTATAATACCTCAAGGGAAAAAATGGTTATTCAATGAAATGGAGGATTTTCAAGCATTCTTGATGAAAAGACCAGAGCTGAAAAGAAAATTTGACTTTCCAACAAAAGCATCAACAGAAGCATGAAAAGGTAAACAGGAAAGAGAAATCACAAGGGACTTGCTAAAGTTGAACTGTTTACATCCCTATTTGGAAAAATAATATTTGTAGCTCTCGAGACTTGTGTCAGTATCTGGGTAGTTAGAGGGATTACACACACATACACACATGCACACACACACAGCCAGAGTGCAGGGTGAGTTGAATAAGAAGGGATGATACCTAAAAAAAATAAAATAAAATTGAGGGGTGAGAAAGGAACACATTGGGAGGAGAAAGGGAGACATGGAATGCGATAAATTATCACATATCAAGGAGGCAAGAAAAAGCTTCTTCAATGGAGGAGAAAAGGGAGGATGTGAGAGGGAAAAAGGGAAGCTTACTCTCTTCACATTTGGCTTGAGGGAAGGACACACAAGATATAGGAAAGTATATCTTGCACTACAGAAGGGTAGGGGAGAAGGGGACAAGTGGAGTGAGGGGGGTGATAGAAAATAGGGCAAATGGGAGAAGGGAGTAATCAGAAGTATATAATTTTGGGGAGGGACAAGGTCAAAAGAGAGAATAGAATAAAAGGGGGTTAGGATAGGATGGAGGGCAATATAGTTAGTCTTACACAAAGTAACTGTTATGGAAGTCTTTTGCAAAACTACACTTATACAGCCTACATTGAATTGCTTGCCTTCTCAGTGGGGATGGGGAAGGAGAAGGAGGAAGGGAGAGAAATTGGAATTCAAAGTATTAGGAATGAATGTTGAGAATTGTTATTGCATATAACTGGGAAATAAGAAGTACTGTTAATGGGGTATAGAAACCTATCTTGCCCTACAAAAAAAGTGAGAATAAGGAGATCAGGGGGTGTGATAGAAGGAAGGGCATATTGAGGGAAGGGGCAATCAGAATGCAAGATGGTATGGGGTGGGGGGAGGGGAGAGACAGTTTGGAACTCAAAATTTTGTGGAATTGAATATTGAAAACTAAAGTTTTCAACATCCTCTAGACATCACAGTTGTTGTTCAGAATTTTCAACTGTGTTTTTATAAAAACAAAACAAAACAAAAAAAAAACCTCATACCCATAAAGGCAAATCCTAAGAAGTCACTCCTCAGCTTTTTCTTCATTATTTTTGTCCATAAAAATATAGAGGAGAAAATGGGGTCTATCTGGACAAAATTGGCAACATAATTTATTCTCATGTCCTTGTCTTACAAAAATCAGTGATTTGGATTAAGGCATGCATATAGTAATTATCAAAATAATGAATAGCTAAGTATTAAATTAAAAATTGAAATTATGGACATAATATAAAACTATCTTGACAGGATAAAATAAAGGGACAAGTGAAAATATAAAATGTTATACATACAAATATAAATTCCTATACCTCATTTTAAACTAGTTGTGGCAAAAGCAATCATGGGGAGATATATATAGCTTCAAGTGTTCTGAAATCTTGATTTTTTTGCTAAATAATAGGACATGGTATACAATAAATTCAAAGAAATTGTTAAAGTAAAGTTTCCAGAGCAAGAAAGATCAGACTTCCACTTGTATATTTCTGGAAATCATATCTTAGAAAAATGATAAATTGACATAGCCAGAAAATGGTGATGGAACTTGACTATATGAAGGTAACATAATGTTTAAGGAAATATTTAAGTGGAAAATAAAGTGTTTTTTAAAAGAACTCATTAGGAATTCTTAGCAAGAAATGGATTGCATTAGGTGAGCTCTGTCTGGCTTCCATCTATGTGACTGCATGGTTTAATCAATTTGCTTTTCTTTACACCCTCAGTTCACAGCAGAGAGCCATGATGAGATGGAGGCTTACCTTCTTCAGGACTTACCTTTATTGTTTCTTTGCCACTTTGAACAAAATCAGTCTCTCAGATTAGTAGAGTTAAAGGCTGAGAAAGGGAAAACAGAAAATGGAAATACAAAAGGAGCAAATCTAAAGATGAATTTTGATATTATTTTTTTTCTAGCTCTAGAAAATAATTATCTGGAAGTCTGATTGGTATGGCACTGAATAAGTAAATTAATTTAAGTAGAATTGTCATTTTTATTATATTAAGTTGGCCTACCCACAAGCAGCTGATGTTTTTCCACTTACTTAGATCTGACATTATTTGTGTAAAAAGTGTTTTGTAATTGTTTTCATATACTCCCTGGGTTTGTTTTGGCAGGTAGACTTCCAGATATTTTATAGTGTCTACCATGAATGTAATGGAATACTATTGTGCTATAAGAAATGATGAACAGAAAGACTTCAGAGAGGCCTGGAAAAACTTATATGAACTCATGCTGGCTGAAAGGATAAGAATCCGGAGAGCTTTGTACACAGCAACAACTACAGTGTGTGAGGAATTTTTCTGGTAGATTTAGCCCTTCACAATAATACAAGGACCTAAAAAATTCCCAATGGGCTCTAGAGGCAAAATGCCTTCTACATCCAGAGAAAAAATTCTGGGGTTGTATCACACAGTGAAGTAGACCATTTTCTTTTGTGTAACATTTTGTTTGTTTTATTGTTTCCTACATTCATTTTAATTCTTCTATGCAATATGACTAAGGTGAAAATGTATTTAATAAGAATATATGTGCAGAACCTATATAAGATTACATTCTATCTTGGGGAAGGGGGGAGAAAGGAGGGGAAAAGGAGGAGAAAAGAAGTGGAAAATTCTAAGATACATGGAAGGGATTGTAGAAAACTGAAACCAAATAAAAATCATTTCTAAAAATTAAAAAAAAAACAGGTAAAAAAAGAGAAAAATCAAAAAAAGAAATGATGAACAGGAAGACTTTTGAGAGACCTGGAAGAACTTATGTGAACTGATGCTGAGTGCAAGGCGCAGAACCAGGAGAACTTTGTACACAGTAACAACCACAGCATATGAGGAACTTTTCTGATAGACTTAGCCCTTCACAGCAATGCAAGGGCTTAAAACATTCCCAAAGGACTCTTGAGGCAAAATGTTTTCCGCATCCAGAGAATTGCTTTGCAGACTATTTTCTCTTGTGTTCTATTTTGTTTTGGTTTAGTTGTTTCATGATTTCTTCCATTCATTTTAATTCTTCTTTGCAACATGACTGAGGTGAAAATGTATTTAGTAAGAATGCATGTGTAGAACCCATATAAGTTTGCACACAGTCTTGGGAAGGGAGGGGGGACACAAGGGGGAAGACGGAGAAAGGGAAACAGGATGGAAGGGGTGAAAATCTAAGATTTATGGAAGTGATTGTAGAAAACTGAAAACAAATTAATTTTAAAAATATTGTCCTTTTATTTCATTCATATATGTCTATATTTACATTTACACGTATTGTTAGGTTACACAGCTATTAAGCCAGATTTGAACTCATGAAGAGAAGTCTTCCAGATTGCAAAAATACTCCACTGTACAACCTAGTTGTCCTCTGTAAATGGAAATGTGTATATGTATATGTACATATGTATATATATTTTTATATCTTTACAATGATTCCATTACTGAGAGAAGTTTGAGGTGGTGCATCAGTCTCTCAATAGATTTGGGTGGAGTTTTGATCAAATGGAAAACTCGGGGACGAGTACTATCAATGTGGAATTTACAAAGGCCCTATAAATTATACATTGGACTTTGGAGAACAGAACAACTTGTGGCATAAGGATACAGGATAACAAAGAAAGGTAATCAGTCCACTGGAAATCTAACTGAGAGATGAATGTAAAAGTTAACATGATATTTTAGGTATACTATGTAACGATCATTTTGTCATTTTGGGTAATTACTATTAAAATCCTCTCTACCAATGAAGAATGGCAAATACTGCAAATATATATTGTCTTGCATAAAAGTTGTCCACTGACATAGATGGGTTAAGTGACTCGACCCAAGCTACAAAGCCAAATTTCTTGACAATGTGTTTGGTTCATATTTACTAAGGGATCCTGCTCTTTAGCCTAATTTTAGACTAGTATTACTAGAAACAGAGTTCAAGTTATTTAAGGTTTTAGTGATATCATGTTCCTTCATCATTAGACTACATTTGGAGAACTGTGCTTTGTACTTAAAGTGGGGTAGATCCAGATTATTCTAATGAGCAAGCTGGATGAAGACTGGTTCAAAAAATATCAGATTTTTTTAATAACAAAAGCATTATCATATGGTTATGGTAATAAATGCAGAAAAATATTTCAACAAGATATAACATACTTTTTTGGGAAAAACCTTACAAAGTACAGGAATAAATGGAACTTCTTTAATATAGTAGATAGTTTCTAGCTAACATTAAGAACAAGCATTACAAAAAGGAGTAATGGCAAAGGCCTTTTCAATAGTCTCAGATATAAAGCAAGAATGGCCTTTTCTCCACCACTATTTGATATCATTATAGAAGTGCTAGTTATAGTAAAAATGACTGAGGAGAAAGTAACAAATGTTGGAGGAGATGTGAAAAATTTGGGACATTAATTCATTGTTGGTAAAATTGCGAACTGATCCAACCATTTTAAAGAGCAATTTGGAATTTTATCCAAAGAGTTATTCAATTGCCTAGCTCTATACCCTTTTACCCAATGATACAACTACTATGTCTTTTTCCAAAGATAATTAAGAGAAAAAGAAAAGAATGTACATATTCTCTTTGTAGTATCAAAGAAATGGACTTTATGGGGTTACCCATCAATTGAGGAATGACTGAACAAGTTGTGGCTTATAACTATGATGGGATAATATTGTGCTAAGAGAAATGATGAGCTCAGAGATCTCATCAAGATCTCAAAGTATGGATAGACTTGCATGACTTAATGAAGAATGAAATGTGCAGACTAAAGATAACACTACATGTAGCAACAGCAATATTATTTTTAATAGTTTGATTTATTTATTTTTAAATTTCAACATTCATTTCCACAAAATTTTGAGTTCCAACTTTTCTCCCCATCTCTCTCCTCCCCCCACCCTATAACACCTGATTACCCCTTCCCTCAATGTGCCCTAGCTTCTATCACACCCCACCCTTCCCTTATCCCCATCTTCTCTCTTTTCTTGTAGGGCAAGATAAATTTCTATACCTCATTACCTGTATTTCTTATTTCCCGGCTATATGCAATAACAATTCTCAACAGTCGTTTCTAATACTTTGAATTCCAACTTCTCTTCCTCCCTCCTTCCCCACCCATACCCACTGAGAAGGGAAGCAATTCAATACAGGCTATATATGTGTCATTTTGCAAAAGACTTTCATAATAGTCATTGTTGAGTCTTCCAAAGATCTATGCCAGCATGAGATCTTTCTTCCGGACACGAATGAACAAGGCGGGAGCAAGGGCAGTATGCACTCCCTTTATTCTCAGCTAGCTCAGAGTATATATAGGCATTCTACTTCCATACATGTAAGAAGCTCATATACACTGTGTGCTGAGCTTACGTGCTTGGCTGTTGCTCCAGCTCAACATAATTGCTGAAGGTCGGTTATTGCTTAAGGGTGGTCCATCACGTAAGTCATGCAAGAACATGATGTCCCAAGAGATTTCTCCTGAGGACACCATGACCCTGATAACCCGAGAGTTCCAAACCCCTTACAAGTCATGTTGTGTAAGACTAATTATGTTGCCCTCCATCCTACCCAGTCTCCCTCTTTTCTTTTCTATTCTCTCATTTGACCTTGTCCCTTCCCAAAAGTGTTTACTTCTAGTTACTCCCTTCTCCCATTTGCCCTCCCTTCCATCATTATCCTCACTCCACTTGTCCCCTTCTCCCCTACTTTCCTGTAGTGTAAGATAGATTTTCATACCAAATGTAGTGAGCATATTATTCCCTCTTGAAGCCATATGTGAAGAGAGTAAACTTCACTTTTCCCCCTCACCTCTTCCCTTTTCTCCTCTATTGAAAAATATTTTTCTTATCTCTTTCATGAGTGATAGTATGCCCCATTCCATTTCTCCCTTTCTCCTCCCAATATTTTCCTCTCTCACCCCTTAATTTAATTTTTTTTTTATGGATATCATCTCTTCTGATTCAAATCAACCTATATGCTCTGTGTGTGTGTGTGTGTGTGTGTGTGTGTGTGTGTAATCCCTCCACCTACTCAAATACTGAGAAAAGTCTGAAGAGTTACAAATATTATCTTTCCACGTAGGAATGTAAACAGTTCAGCTTTGAAAGTCCTTTATGATCTCTCTTTCCTGTTTACCTTTTCATTCTTCTCTTAATTTTTGTGTTGGAAAGTCAAATTTTCTACTCAGTTCTTGTCTTTTCATCATGAATGCTTGAAAGTCCTCTATATCATTGAATGGCCATCTTTTCCTTCAAGTATTATACTCAGTTTTGCTCGGTAGGTGATTCTTGGTTTTAATCCCAGTTCCTTTAACTTTTTATAAAGCTTTGGATGCTTAATCTAGGTAACTGTAGAGACTTTTGCACCTCAGTGAACTTGAATTGAAAAAAATACATCTTTTACTTTCAATAACCTTTTAGTTGCTTTGTAACTCAATGTATTTCGTTTTATGCACTTAGCAAGATTATTCTTTGTTACGAGAGATGATTATGCTGAAGAGTGACAGGGGAGAGGTATATTTGGAAACTCAAAGTTATGTAAAAACAAAAGGCTATCATTTCATTTTTCATTGTAATTTGAAGAAAGATATTTGTGGTTCTAGAAAGAAAAATACAAACCTCTGTTTTTTAGTAAACTGAATTTTCTCCAATAAAAAAGGAATATAAAGCACTTTATTAAAAAGTGAGTTTCCTATCCTTGAAGGTCTTTTCAAAACGTCTAGATGCCAATCTAACAAAGATATTATAGAGAGAATTCCTTTCCAGGTAAAAGTTGAACTAAATATTCTGTTGTGTTTGACTTATATTCTTTTTCACATTCAGTATTGCATAATTTTAGTCAATACACATACTGTTCTCATCAGATTTGGCTTAAGGAGGGAATAACATGTATATTCAATTGGGTATGAAAGTCTATCTTACACTACAGGAAAGTAAGGGAGAAGGAGATAAGCAGTGTGGGGGGGAATGAAAGAATGGAATGCAAATGGGAGGAAGGGATAATTTGAAGTAAACATTTTTGAGAAGGGATATTGTCAAAAGAGAGAATAGAATAAATCAGAATACAAGCTTTATAGTTTACAACTGTATGAAGATGTTTTAAATATCCTGTATCAAAGAAAAAGAAAAGGAGCAGTGCAGTAAAACCAACCAAAGAGTTATCCCTGTTCCATGGTATAGACAGTATTTCATAGCCATAGCCCTATATCTTTGCAAAGAAGGTGATAGAGGGATGGGGCACAACTTTTTCATTTCTTCTGTTCTTTAATTATTTTATTTACTTTTAGTTTTCAACATTTACTTTCACAAGATTTTGAGTTCCAAATTTTCTACCCATTTCTACTCTCCCCTCATCCTGAGTTGACATGCATTCAGATTGCCCCTTCCCCTAATCTGCCTTCCCTTTTATCACACCCTTCCCTCCCCTTATCCCCATACTCTGTATTTTCTTGTGGGACAGGACAGATTTCTATACCCCATTGCCTATACATTTATTTCCCAGTTGCATGTAAAAACAATTTTTAACATTTGTTTTTAAAACTATGAGTTCCACCTTCACTCCATTCCTCCCTCTCCACTCATCCCCACTGAGAAGGCAAGCAATTCGATACAGCTTGTACATGTGTAGTTATGAAAAACACTTCCATAAAAGTCATTTTGTGAAAGACTAACTATATTTCCCTCCATTCTATCCCTCCCATTCCTGTTAATAACTGCTTTATAGTATTCAACTCACCCTGTGCCCTCTGTCTATATGTATACAATCCTGCCAACTACCCTATTATTGAGAAAGGTCTCAAAAATTACAAATACTATCTTTCCATGTAGGAATGAAAACAATTCAACTTTAGTAAATCCCTTATGATTTCTCTCTCCTGTTTGCTTTTTCATTCTTCTCTTGATTCTTGTGTTTGAAAGGCAAATTTTCAGTTTAGCTCTGGTCATTTCATCAAGAATGCTTGAAAATTCTCTATTTCATTGAATGATCATTTTTATCCTTGAAGCAATATATACTCAGTTTTGATGGGTTGGTGATTCTTGGTATTAATGCTAGCTCCTTTGATCTCCGGAATATATCCTTTCCCACAATATTCAAATTGTTTCCTTCTGCCTGCTTGCAATATTTTTCTGCCTAACCTGGTTGCTCAGGAATTTGGATACCATATTCCTAGGAATTTTCCTTTTGGGATCTCTTTAAGGAGGTGACCAGGAGATTCTTTCAATATTTATTTTATCCTCTCTTTCTAGAATATCAACTGTAATCACTGGATATCCTTTTACTTCTAATCTTTATTAATAATAAAATTATTTTTCATGAAGGGTCCACATACTTCAAAATATTCATAGCAGCAGTTTTTGTGGTAGCAAAGAATTAGAAACAAACTAGCTGTTTATTGACTGAGGTTTGACCAAATAACTTAAGGTATATGAATGGAATAGAACACTATTGTGTCATAAGAAATGATGAGGGGAAAAGTTTCAGAAAAACCTGGCAAGAGCTAAATGAACTGATACAAAATGAAGTGAAAAGTAGGGTGTCATGAGATTACCACAACCTTTCATTTTACAAACAAACAAAAAAAAGTAGCTGAGGTCCTAAAGGACTTATCTAAAGTCATACATATGGAAGAGGAAGAATCATGGCTTTTGTTCAGTGGTGTTGAACTCTTTGTGACCCCACATGAAGCTATCCATAGGGTTTTCTTGGCAAAGATACTGATGTAGTTGGCCACTTCCTTCTCCAGCTCATTTTACTGATGCAAACAGGGTTAAGTGATTAGCCACAAAGCTAATGTCTGAGGATGGATTTAAATTCAGGTCTTCCTGACTCCAGAGCCAGAACTCCAAACACTGAACACCATTTTGTTGTCTTGGACTTCTAACATCAAATTTTTTTTCCTTCTTCTTTACTATTCCATGGTTTTCTTCACAAAACATTCCAATTCATCAACAAATATGATTTTTAAAATCAATTTTCATGAAAGGCAGAGGTTTACCTGTTCACAAAACTATTTGTTTTTGTGGATAGAATGCTAGGCTAGGAGTCAAGAAGGTCTGAGTTCAAATTCAGTCTTGGATATTTCCTGATGGTGTGACCCAGGGAAATTCACTTAAGCATCAGTTTCCTCATCTGTAAAATGAGAATAATAATCCACTTCTCTCTTGGGGTTGTTGTGAGAATCAAATGAGATAATAATTGTGAAGTGCTTAACACAGTGCCTTGCACATAGTAAGTACTCTATAAATGTCAACTATTGTTTTTAATAATACAACTAATTTATACTTATGTTAATAAGACTTTTTATGTATAAGACTTTTTATGAATTCATGCTGATTCTTGATGAACATTACTTTCATTTGAAAATGCTTATAGTGTGCAAATGCTATTCTAATTACTTTTTTTAAAACTAGGGTGTTTGCTGATCTCTTCAGAAGCATTTCCACTCATGATGGAAAACGCTGTCCATATCCAGGAAAAGAACTATGAAATATGAATGCAGATTGAAGCATACTACTTATGCTCTCTCCTAAACTTCTTTTTTTTGTTTTCTTCTTTTTTATGGTTCCTCCCATTGCTTCTAATCCCTATTTACAACATGACTAAAGTGAAAATATGTTTAATATAAATGTATATGAAGAGCCTCTATTAGATTGCACACCATCTTGGGGAAAGGGGAGAAAATTTGGAACTCAAAATCTTATGGAGGTGAATGTTAAAAACTAAAATTAAATTAATTAACTAGACTTAAAAAAAGGTTTTTCTCTTTCTCCATGATTTTTCAAAGGATTTAACATAATTCAAATGAACTGATGCGGTAGAAAACTTCACAATATTTAAAGTGACATGAAGAAGACAGTTGCTATTTTGTTGCTACAAAGAAATGGGAATCGTGTGCCTAAAAAGATGTATGAATTAATGCTTTTTAAAAACTTTTATAGGACTAAAATCCTCAAAAGAAAATAAATGTTAGATGTAGTACAATTATAATGGAATTCATAAGATGACAGTAAGTCTAACAAGGTTAAAATTTTCATGAATTACCAGAAGAGAACTTTGATACATAGAATTCTCATTTGGCAGCCCTTTCCCTTATGTAATACATGAACCACCACAATTAAAATAAGCAAACCTAAAGATATATGATTAATATGTTAATATAATTAATGTGGTTTGCATTACTATACATCTATAATCTATATCAAAGTGCCTTCTAGTGGTGAGGTAATTGGAGAAAGGGAGGGAGGGAACATAGAACTCAAAAATTACAAAAAATGAATGTTAAAATTTGGTTTTATATGCAACTGAGAAAAATAAAAACATTCTTTGTAAAAAGGCATCTTCCAGCTAGCGTTTGAGGCAGGCCAGGCCCTCCGGACTGCAACTTCAATGCTCACATCCACTGTGCCACATGAAGCTGCCTATGAAGTGCCAATTCTGAGGTCCTCTAATTATAATTATGCTTTAAAATTTTCAAATATAACCAAACCATCAAAACCATAAAATTCCATCAATTAATGTTTAGGAACTTTTAAAATAACATTTTCTTCTTCGTAAAACAATCCTTTAAATCTAGAATTATTCTTATGATCATGTTCTTGTGAAATAACAAATAGATTTCTTATGTCATGCTCTCCCAAATAATCTCTCTGGTCACACAGTCACCCATCTATGCACCTCTCTATATAAACATAAAGAAAATGAGGAAAGGAAAACTGAAGAAATACAGAATTTGCAGGTGGAGATATAGCGTTGAAGCATCTGCATTGAAATTTTCTCTTTGCTCCCATTGAGCATCACTGAAAAAAATACATACAGCTCAGGTTTATCATAATGAGAAAAAATCCTCCAGAGCATATTAGATGCTCTGGAGACCATCTCTGATCATGACTCCTTAAATTTGGACTATACTCAAAAAATCAGCCCTTATTTCTAAGGTAAGTTATCTGAGATATCAAAGAGACTTGAGGTTGGCAGAGCATTAATTGAGACAATTTTCTACTTTGCCGCTTTTGCCTCAACTTATCTTCCTATTTTCTATTATTTTACAGCAATTTGAAACAAGCTTTTTGCCTTCTTGACAAGATACCTGCTCTTTCTAGTCCCCTTTCAAACTCGGGGGATATTTATTCCAATCTGTTCTATATTTTTCTTCATTTGGATTCTCTTCACAGGCTATGAGATAATGCTGTGGTCTTTTCTAATTTTCAGGTGAGACAATGAGTTTTAGGAATAGAAAAAGGGTAATGAGGAAGGGTTGCTGAAAGAGTAGGAGATTGATCTAAGATATAGCAACAAGACATTCAGTATCATTAAGGCTTTCTATTTCTATTTCAAAATCCCCTGTCCATGAAGTTAAATATCCATGGATTCTCCACTTCACAATGGAACTATCCAGTTGACTTCAATATGACAGCTATGTCTCTCATCACCAATACATACTCTTTTGGAACTGATATGGCATGAACATGGAATAATGGTTTGTAGGAAAGGAAAAGATTCTTTTGTGCAGTGGCTATTTCATTGCTATTTAGAGGTAATTATGCTTGGGATAGGAAAAGCAGTGGATAGAGTGCTAACTTGGGAGCTAGAAAAGTGAAAATTCAAGTCCTTCCTTTTATACTTTGTGGCTATGTCAACAGAGCAAATTTCTTGCCCTCGATCAACTCAGTTTCCTTATTTCTAAAAAAAGGGGGGGAGGTATAATAATACCACTTATTGCATGAGGTTCTAATGAATCTCAAATAAGATAGTAAGCACTTTGTAAACTTTAAGCTTTAATGTTAGATGGAGACGATATTGATGACTATGATGATGATTTTGTAATCAAAACTGATAGTGGAATGACAATCATTTTGGTCATTTCTATTTAAAGGCCACTCTATATGGTGTGGGAGTTAGTTCCTCTACCAGGGGTGGGGAATCTTCAGTCAATCTCAAGGCCACATGTGGCCTTCCAGGTCCTGAAGCATGGCCCTTTGATTGACTCCAAACTTCACAGAGCAAATCTCTTAATAAAAGGATTTGTTCTGTAAAACTTGGACTCAATCAAAAAGTCATACCTGAAGACCTACAAGGCCACATGTGGTCTCCAGTCTGCCGGTTCCCTACCCTTACTAGTGGCTAGCAGTTTAACTTAAGAAAATGCACACCTCTGTCAAACCCACAATATGGTTTCAGACCTCAAGGACCTGAGAAAAAGATAAAACTTTGAATCTTTTTGTCACCAACTACAGCAGGACTGCAGCATTCTTCAGTATATTCTTGTGTTTAAATAGTGGCTTGAATTCTAATATGGTCCTATCTAGAGACCCTGAATATACTTACCTAAGAACAGATATGACCTGAGTAGTCTCTAGAATTCATACTTCTTCCAGAAATCAATCAAAAATTATAAATAAGCCCCTACTATGTGCCAGGTTACTTACTATTCCTGGTGTAAATAAGCATTCATTAAAGTACCTATTAGGTGAATAGGATGCAATGGCAAAAGGACCTAATCTTAAAGAAATATATATTCTTTTGTTTTATCCTAATAGAAATTTGCATATTTACAGAATTAACCATAGCAGCAGAGACAAAGTAGTACACATAATATGTGAGTGACATACCCATTTTCCCAAAAAGAAAAAAATGAGAATGCCATCTAAGTTACAATTAATTGCTTGAGAGCTTCCAGGAACTATAAAATTATAGGATCATTGAATCTCTCATTTACCAGGAAGATTAGAGAAAATCTTTTGAATTCTTGTTTAGTGCTTTGTTCTATGTGACATAGTAAGGAAAAGGATTCCCTGTCTTTTGGCTTGTAATCTGATAGTGTCAGTGAAATAAATGAGAACTGCATGAAGAGATTTGTACTTATCAGAAGCATTTGTACAGTGACTAACAGTCAAGATATTTTAATGTATTAACAATTCTGAAGGTGGGTCTAAGTTTCTCTTCTTTGTGAAATCAATACAGCGATGCTCACTTATAGGATTTTCACTTATCTTTTCTTTTGATCTCATAATTAAATAGTCCATCCTGCCAGTAAACATTTTGATTCACAGGAACATTAGCCATCCCACTTAATAACGTCTGATTGCCAATTGTTGGATGTCTTCTAACAAAAACGGAATAATGGAACGATCTTGAGTTTTTAATCAAAATAAGATAAATATCATGGGTGAGAATATCATAAGTTAAGGCTTTTGAAGGTGGATTTAAAATGGATTTGTGCAAGTTTTTATTTCTATTTTATTTAATTCAGTTCTTGACTTAGCTAATGAGAGAGTAGCGAAGGACTAAATAAGGATATATGATAGTACCTAACTATCGATTGACTGAGTCTGCAAAGGGAGAAAAGAATAGAGGTTCCTAACTAGAGATCAGCAAAATTGCTTTTAATTTCAAATAATATTCTATAACATATTCTTAAAGAAACAATTGAAAAGCAATTGGAAAAGGTCATAGTAATGGCTAAGAGGTAAGGTGGCTTTGTTAAGGAGAGATGAAAATATGATTCTTGAAAATGCTATCAAGATTGTTAGTCCAGGCAAATGTTTCATAAGAAGCACACAGATTTCATCAAAGGTATGGATGAAGTCTGTCATGAGATAGAGTGTGTAGGCTTTATGATTATACATTTACTTGGAACTGGAAGCATGTAAATGACTGAACCCAGAGTCAATTTGGAAAAGGGTCTTTATTGGACCTATTCTTGACCAGACAGGTATAGTTGTTACCAATGACTTGAAGACCTAGAAGATATCATAATGAAATCTGTGAAAGATAGAACATAGAAAGGAAAGTTAATATTTTGAATAGCAGGGTCAAGATGAAAAACTTTTTGACAACCAAGATTCACTTGAATCCAATGTGATGATATAGGCAAAACCGTGAGCTTCCAAATCTGTGTTAGAAAATGCAACTTCACAAGTACAGTATGAGGGAAGTAAGATTATAGAACCATTCATGTAAAGAAAAACATGGAGGTTTGAGGAACATAAGTTTTAACAAATGCAAAATGAGTGAAAGTTACATGATATCTCAAAATTCTACTGCTATTTTAGACCACATTAAGAAATATACAACAATCAATATTAATTACCATTGCTACCATCTATTGATGATATACCTGGAATGTTATGTTCAGTCCTAGGTTCTGCATTTTAAGAAGGACATTGGCAACTTCATGAACAGAATGTTCAAGATGGTTGAGGGGAATATATGCACCATGCTCTGAGAGGATCATAGGACAGAACTATTGCCAAGGTAATAACAGCAATGATCTAGTCTTGTTTCTGCCTTTTACTGGAATATGGGGGACTCACCTACTAAAACAAAAATTTGCATTTCTTCTCCAGCTGCTTTCATTTCTTTGATCTTTTGGTCCATCTTTGTAGAAAGTTCCACTAGTTCAAATTGTTTGTTTAAGGTGGTATTGATTATTCACCAAAGAACCACTAACTTAAAATATATACTCCCATATGATATCCATATTAGATTTGGGGCCAGGACACACAGTGATTTGTAGAAGAAAAAGAGGAGTGAACTTATTCTACTCATTTTTCCAGACAGTAAGGTAGGAACATATATTATCAATAGATTACATTAGTGTTAGACTTATAATATACGTGGACACAATAGAATATAGATATTAATTACATGCAATAAATCTAATGCTATCAAAGCTATAGATATGCAGGGATACACATACATACATATTTGTATTGTGTATGTGTCTGTGGGGGTGGGGGTGACTTAATGATTAGAGAAGCAGTTTCAGAAAGACCTGAATTCAACTCCCATCCCTAAAACATGTTAATCCCATGACCCTAGATGCTTTAGAATTTCTTGCCTCTTCTGCTAATAGGGTCATTCCTGGGTAATAGGAGTCCCTGTTTGCTGGGACATGGGGTTCAGTGAAGGAGTTTCCAGTCCCAGTCAACAACTCATGGGCTAAAGAAAGAAGAGATTCTTGATTCTGCAACCCAGGGTTGAGATGCAGAGTCTTTGTATTTGTGGGTTAGATCACTGTGCCATCCTCATCAAGGTTGCAGAGTGCTGCTAGTCCTAGCTCTAGATAGTACCTCATATACTAGAACTGTCCAGCACTAATTCATACCTTATTTGCTGGGTACCAGAAGGAAGAAGGAAGAGTCTGTCACCTAAGTCACTAAAGGAAAGATTTTTTTGTGGTACACTTACCACACCAAGCAGTCACCTGTAGGGTGCATTGAGATCCAGTGGCAAGGGAAGCAGATTGGGAAGAGGAAGATGGAAGTAATCTGGAGGAGCAGCTCAGACAAGCTCTTGGTAATGCCTGTAGGGAGGATACAGTTTCCCCAGGGTGGAAAGCACCCAAATAGCCTTGAGTCAGAGATAGGAGCTCTCAACTGGTGGGGGCTTTTAATGTTTTTCTATGAGTGTAGGCAGGATAGTCTGTGAGATTCTAGTAACAGGCTTCTGGTTTGGTTGGTTCAAGGACTTCCTAGAGGGTCTCAGGGTAGGGCCTCTCTTCTGTACCTGTGTTGTTGAACATCTGTCAGGTGGGTGAGGCACCTTTGCCTTGCTGGCCATCAGAAAAGATTATCACAGCCTTCAGGAAAGGATAGGGAGGAGAACGTGCCTGCCACAAACTGAATAAAAGGGAAGTAAAAAGAATTCTGGGGGTTATCGTGCCTTTAGAGTTAGACACAATTCATAGCATATTAGTATCAAAAAATGACATGAGCATAACTTGTACTACACTAGACAAGTAATTTAACATTTAATTGCCCCCAAGAAACATTTCAGAACATGTGGCACAAAGGAGTTCATGATCTGCACTGATGAAGGGAATTTCTTCCCTCAGAATCCCATAGTGAAATGAAATCAGACACATGATTTTATACAATTTGAAGAAAGAGAGACAGAGACATAGATAGAAAGATATTAAGATTATTACAAAATAAAGTGTATATTCATGAGGATGTGAAAACCATTTACTGCTACAAAATATGATTCTATAGAAGTAAGAAGCATGCCATAGATCTTTTGAAAGAAAAATGCTTGTCGATCCTTTCATAGCTATGTAAGGACACCAATAAATCTGCCCATTATCTAATTGTATGACTTGCCTTTTCACCTATGCAGTTTCCAAATCTTGACTTACACTATGAAGATCTCTAAAAAGGACACTGCAGGAAAAAAGCATAAGCATATACTGTTAATGTCTCTTAAATATCAAAGAATAGGTCAAAAGACTGTAGATATAATTCTGTAATTAACTCCAGAAAATCATAAATTCCAGGTACCTCCATTTGCAAGGAGGAAACCGAGGTCCAAAAGTGATAAGTGACTTGGATAAAGTCACAAAAGTAATAAGGAGAAGAGGCAGAACTAAACCTATGTCCCCTGAATCCAAATGAAGCACTCTTTCCATTATATCACAGGGTGTAATGTAATTTCAAAGAAATCATCATAAACTCAAGACTGAATTGAAGGTAATTTCCCAAAAAGAAACACCTGCCAACTTCATCTTCCTCATCAAAAAGCATTTATTAAGTACCTACCATGTACCATTAATGTTAGAAAACACTAAAAATACAAAGAAAGGCAAAAAACAAACATGTTTTCTGCCCTCTGTTAACTCTCATACAATGCCAGAGACCACACATAGACAAGGATAAACATACAAGATGTCTACAGTGAAAATGTAAGGCAATCATAGAAAGGAAGTAACAACCATGAAGGGGGTTCAGAAAAGGCAACTTCCAGAAGAGGGAGGAAAGAAGACAGGGAAACAAGGAAATTAATGAGACAAAAGAAAATGTTTTAAGTATGGAGGACAGTCAGTGAAATCAGGAGATCAATTGTCCTGTTCGTAGAATAGCAAGAGCAATGTCACTGGAGCAGAGAGTACCTAGAAGGGAGAAAGTGGGTCAGAAAGGAAAGGTAAAAAGGAACTATTTTTGAAGGGAATTAAAAACATAAAAATATTTTCTATTTGTTCCAGGAGGTAATAGGGAACCTCTGGACTTCATTGAGAATGGGGAGGGGGTGCAACTTGGTCAGATATGTACTTTAGGAGGCTTGTTTTGTTATCTGAGTAGAAGATGGTAGGAATAGGGAGAAACCAGGGGCAGGAAGAGCAACTATAGAGCTGTGGTACTATTTCCAGGCTTGGAGTGATGAGAGCCTGTACCAGGGTTGTAGTCATGTGAGTGGAAGATTGACATGAGAGTAGATCTGAAAGGAAAAATGACATGTTTTGGTGACACACTGAATAGGTGTGGTGAGTTCAATTGAGGATTCAATGATAACACAAAATTTCTGAGCCTAGATAACTGAGAAGATGGTGCTGACATTTTATTTTCATTTGCTTCATCAGCACTTAGCAAAGTACCTAACACATAGTAGGCACTTAATATATGCTTATTGACTTGATTTTATATCTTCTACAAAAGAAGTAAAGTTTGGAAGAAGAGAAAGTTTTAGCAGAAAGATAATGACTTCAGTTTTGGACATGTAGGAGTGTGAGATGCCTTTGACACATCCAGCTTGAGTTATCTAAAAGATAATTTGTGTTATTTAATTGAAAGTTGGGATAGATGTTAGGAATGAATATATAAATCTGGGAATCATCTTTCTAGACATGATAATTAAATGCCTAGGAACTGAAAAGATCAACAAGCAAGATAATATTGAGGGAGAAGAGGACCAAGACAGATTCTTGTGGGACACTCATGGTTAGTGGGCATGACCTGGATGAAGATCCAGATAATGAGACTGAGGATACAGATAGAAGAACAAAGGAAAAACAATATCATGAAAACTTAAGGGGAAAAAAGTGTGCAGGAGAAGCAGGAACTTGACAGTGACAAAAGATACAAAGAGGTCAAAAGGAGAGGGAATTGGGATTGAGGGGAAAAATCATTACATTTAGCAATGGAAAGATTACTGGTAACTTTGGAAAGAGCAGCTCAGTCGAATGATGAGGTTGGAATTCATTACAGAGAATTTAAAGGAATGCAGGGATAGGAGATAGAGGTGCCATGTGTTGATTGGTTTTCCAAGAATTGTAACCCTTGTAACATTGCTCCTACATGGCGCTTTCTTTCCTTTGACGTTCCTACCACCATGATGTAGCACCTTATCATCTCATGACTGGATTACTGCAATACCTTCTTGGTATCCCTGGATCAAACCTTTCCCCATTCCAATCTATCCTTCACTCAGCTATCAATTGATATTCTTAAACTCTCACCATACCACTCCCCCTCCCTCTTCAGTAAATTCCAAGGAATCTCTGTTACTTCAAAGATCAAATCTAAAGTCATCTGTGTGACATTTAAGAGCCTTTCATAACATAGTCCCTCTTACCTTTACAATCTTTACACCTTACTCCTCCTCCCATACTCTGTGATCCAGTCAGACTGGGATCTTGCTGTTCCTACCACACACAAAATACTCCTTCTTCTGAGCATTTTCACTCGCTATCACTCGTGCCTGGAATTTTCTCTCTCCTTATTCCCAACTCCTGGCTTCCCTGACTTCCCCTTCAGATCTAAAGTAACATACCACCTTTCACAAGAAACTTTTTCCAGTCCTCCTTAATCTTAATGTCTTCCCTCTGAGATTTATCTCCAATTTATCATGTGCATATCTTGTTTGTGCCTAGTTGTTTAAATGTTATCTCCTCAATGACATGATGAAGTCCCAGAGAACAAAGACCATTACCTTTATTGGTAACTTCATCACTTTACCCAGGGCCTGGAACATCGTAGGCACTTTATAAATGCTTATTGTCTTGATATGCCTTTATCCTTTTTCTATTTATTAATTTGCTTTCCCACCGTCAGACAGATAAATACATCTGGCAGTAAAGTGCAGACACCAGCAATGTAATTTTCTCTATACTATACCAAGGTACCCTTCACTGTATAAACACCCATACATTAGGGAACACTTTCTAACAGTTTGCCCTATCCAATAATAAAAGTACTTCTTTGGTTATATTGCTTGACTTAACGCTGGGGATGATCATTGGAAATTTGATCACAAGAGGTGTTCAGGATTAAGGTTGAACCAGATGACACCTCAGGACCCTTCTAACACTAAAATTCTATTATTCCATAGGTTACATAACCATGTCAAATATCTGTTGAGTCTTTCCTAAAGAAGCAAAAAGAACATGAGCCAGATCAACCAGACATGGGTGACAGAATTCCTCCTCCTGGGACTTTCTGATGACTCTCAGATTCAAGGATTACTCTTTGTATTGTTTCTAGGGATCTACTTGGTTACCACACTTGGAAACCTGCTCATTATCATCCTGGTTCTGACCGATTCACACCTCCATATACCCATGTATTTTTTTCTTTGTAACTTGTCTGTTGCTGACTTCTTCTCTTCTACCAACATTGTTCCCCAGGCTCTAATTCACATGCTATCCAAAAGGAAGGTGATATCCTTCACGAACTGTGCAACCCAGCTTTTCCTATACCTCTTTTTTGGTGCTACACAATGTGCACTGTTAGCTGTGATGTCCTATGACAGATACTTGGCAATCTGTGACCCCATGCACTACTCTGTCACCATGACTTGGAAAGTCTGTGGCCATTTGGCCTTAGGGTGCTGGGTCAGTGGTGTTCTAATATCTTTAGTGGATTCTACATTCACACTGTGCCTCCCCTACCAAGGAGACAATAGGATTGCTCATTTCTTTTGTGAGGCCCCAGTTCTCTTGGCCTTGGCATCTGGAGACACCCACAGATCACAAATGGCCATTTTCCTCGTGGGTGTGGTGATTCTTCTTGCACCAGTGTCCTTGATCCTAGTCTCCTACAGCTCTATCATAATGACTATCATCAGGATGAAGACAACTTCAGGGAGGCTCAAAGCTTTCTCCACCTGTGGCTCCCACATTATTGTGGTTATCCTATTTTATGGATCAGCAATCATGACCTACATGACACCTAGGTCATCCAAAGAGCAAGGGAAGATGGTGTCTGTGTTTTATGCTGTGGTAAATCCCATGCTTAACCCTCTTATCTATAGCCTGAGGAACAAAGATGTAAAGAGAGCACTCAAGAATGTAGCCAATCAAGCACCATCATGGAGATAATGAGCTTTTTATAATTTCACCTCTCAGTATATCTTAGTTTCAAAAATTGTTTTATCAGCTCGTCCCCTTTCCCCCCATATACACTTGTAAATAGAGGAAATGCATTTCCCCTCATAGTTGATGATAGGGAGTGAATTTTACTATCATTGTATAAATTTAAATAGAATGTTTGTGTATTGTACACTTGCAATATGTCTCAGGAGTGGAAAGAGATATGATGATGCCATCTATTATTCTAGAAAATTGTATGAAACTATGCTATTATGGAGGACTTAGGGATGAGCCTTATTAATCTGGAGTTATCATAGTTTCTGGATATTCTGTACTAGATTTTGGGAGTAGAGAACAATGTGCAATAAAAAAAATTCTTGGAAACCAGAGGAGGAAAAGGGAAATATTTGAGGAGAGATCTACCAAAAAAAAATCTTAACATCATCTTAGACATGCATTAATGGATATATGGTGTTCAAAATGTGTGAAGTTACTTAACTATCATTCTCTGTCTAGGTAAGATCATATCAGCAGGGTTTTTTATGTATTAAATACAGTGCCTTAGACTTAGTAGATGCTTAACAAATTCCTGCTGACTTGTTGATTAGATATGGTCAGGTTGGAGTATACCTAGAGGAAGGGAATAAAAGTGAACTTAAGTTCAAGGTGTGAGAAGATACGCCCTCAATTTTTTTAATCATTTTGTTAGAAGAGGTCTCAGAGTTACATAATTCAGCCTATTACTATGTATCTTTGAATCTCAGTCAAGACAATACCTCTTAAGCTAGCCTATCCCAATTTTAGGTAGCTCTGGTTATAGCAAAGTTTCTTTATACATCTAGCCAAGTTTGGCTCTCTGCCCTTCTCACTAATTCTTCTTACTGAATAAGTTTAATCCCTTTCTCATGAGAAAGTCATTCAAACATTTATTGTTGTTGAACTG
The DNA here is from genome assembly GCA_023548195.1 of Bettongia penicillata ogilbyi. NCBI lineage: Eukaryota > Metazoa > Chordata > Mammalia > Diprotodontia > Potoroidae > Bettongia > Bettongia penicillata. Next base: position 2,049,356 of record JAJHZJ010000198.1, read on the forward strand.
ATTCAGGAAGAAGACTAGTGGAATCACTAAGGTGAGTGTGAATTGGAGTTAAGTATTGCAGAGCTATGAAAAGTCATCAGCTTCATTATCTGCTCCACAATCATCAGAGTCCAGTTGAAAGACAAGAGTCAAAAGGACTCATGATGGCCAGGATGCAGAGGGTGACCTCGAGCTTTTTAAATTAAGGATTTTCCAGGGTCTCAGTTTATCTAAGGCAATGCTCATTCAATAACTAAGGGCTAGGTAAGAACTGACACAAAAAATTTCCCACTGAAGTGTAGATCTGGAAAGAGAAGACCCTCAGAGTCTTTGGTCGGAATAAAAAGTAAGTAATATTTGTACTATAAACCATCAAAATCCAAACAGTGAGCAACATAGACTTGGACTGGGACCTGTTATTGGTCATTCAATGAAAGCCAGAGTGATTTGGGTTGAAAAGTGTCGTCAAGCAGATCCATTTGAATCACGATAGGTTTTTTAAAACCTATTTTTCCAAAGCTATACCTTAAATGAGAACTGTGTAAGATACAGATTAACAATACAAAGCCAAAGACAGACAATTATGATACTACACTAAAGGTTTATCTATTTTGTTGTTTCTCAGTCCTTTCTATATAAAAATACACACACACACAGCAGAGGATGAGTTGAATAAGAAGGGATGATATCTAAAAAATAAAATTAAGGGGTGAGAGAGGAATGCACTAGGAGAAGGAGAAAGGGAAAGGTAGAATGGGATAAAATATATCACATAAAAGAGGTAAGAAATAGCTTTGACAGTGGAGGGAAAGAGGGAGGAAGTGAGAAGGAATGAGTGAGCCTCACTCTCATCAGACTAGGCTTAAGGAGGGACTAACATACACATTCAATTGAGCATGGAAATCTATCTTACCCTACAGAAAAGTTTGAGGGGAGGGGATAAGAGAGAGCAGATGATAGAAGAAAGGGCCTGTTGAGAGAGGGACAATCAGGAACAAACATTTTTGAAGAGAGACAGATTCAAAGGAGACAATGGAATAACTGAGGGCAAGATAAAATGGAGGGAAATATAGTTAGCGTTTCACAACATGACTATTACGGAAGTGTTTTGCAAGATGACATGTATATAGCCTATATTGAATTGCTTGCCTTCTTAATGAGATGGGTGGAGAGGGAGCAAGGGAGAAAATTTGAAACTCAGTTTTAAAAATGAATGTTAGAAATTGTTTTAACATGAAACTGCAAAATAAGATATACAGACAATGGGGAATAAAAATCTATCTTGCTCTATAGGAAAATAGAAAACAAGGGAATAAAAGTAAGGGGGATATAATAGGGAGGGAAAATTGGAGGAATGGGTAATCAGAATGCATGCCATCTTGGGGTGGGGCAGGGAAAAGATGCGGAGAAAATTTAGGAACTCAAAATCTTGTGGAAGTGAAGGTTGAAAACTAAAATCAAATTAATAAATAAAAAATCCTCCCTTCCACCAAAATAAACAGTAGAGAGGATAGTAAGAAACAGAGTGCTCCTTAAAATAAGCAGTATCTATATGAAACCATCAGCAAGCATTATCTGTTATAGGAATAAACTAGAAGACTTCCCAAGAAGATCAGTGGGGAAGCACAGATGCCCATTATCAACCACTATAATTCAGTGAAGGATAGAAATGTTAGCTATGGACATAAGAGAAGAAAAAGAAATCAAAGGAATTAGAATAAGCAATGAGGAAACAAAATTATCACTGTTCGCGAATGATATGATCATATACTTAGATAACCCTAGAGAATCAATTAAAAAACTACTTGAAATAATCAACAACTTTAGCAAAGTTGAGGGATGTAAGACCAACCCAGATAAAGCATCAGCATTTCTTTATATCACCAAAAAAACCCAGCAGCAAGAGATAGAAAGAGAAATTCCATTTAAAATAATTGTAAATAATATAAAATACTTGGGGATCTACCTGCCAAGACAAACCCAGGAAGCATATGAATATAATTACAAAACACTTTTCACACAAATAAAGTCACATCTAAACAACTGGAAAAATAGCAGTTACTCCTGAAAATGACAGGTAAGCCTAAACTAATTCATTTATTCAGTGCCATATCAATTAAACTGCCAAAAATTATTTGATTGAGCTAGAAAAAAATAACAATATTCATCAGGAAGATCAAAAGGTCTAGAATATCAAGTGATTAATGAAAAAAATACAAAGGAAGTTGGCCTAGCAATACCAGATCTCAAACTATATTACAAAGCAATAATCATCAAAACTGTCTGGTACTAGCTAAGAAAGGGTGGAAAATCAGTGGAATGTATTAGGTACAGATGTATGGGAAAGGGAAGAATTCATGATCAAATGAGATAAAGAACATTATGAAATGTAAAATAGATAATTTTTATTATATTAAAATAAAAAGCTTTTTTATAAACAAAACCAATGCAATCAAGATGAGAAGGGAATCAGAAAGCTGGGGAAAAAAATTTTACAAACATCTGGAAAACATCTCACTTTCTAAATATATAGAGAACTGAGTCAAATTTATGAGAATATAAGCCATTGCCCAATTGCTAAATGGGCAAAGGATATGAACAGATAGTTTTCAGATAAAGAAATCAAAGGTATCTGTAGGCATATGAAGAGGTGTTAAAGCACTTTTGACTAGAGAAATGCAAATTGAAATGGCTTTTAAGTACTACTTCACACTTACCAGATTGGCTGTGTGGGAGTCTTCCAACATGGGAAAGTAGAGATCATTGCTAATGACCAAGAAAAGAGGACCACCCCCAGCTATGTCACCTTCACCAACATAGAACATTTAATTGGTGATGCTGCAAAGAATCAAGTTGCAATGAATACCACCAACACAGTTTTTTATGCCAAATGTCTGATTGGTTGCAGATTTGATGATGCAGTTATACAGTCAGACATGAAGCACTGCCCTTTTGTGGTGGTGAGTGACACAGGCAGGCCTAAAGTCCAAGTGGAGTACAAAGGGGAGACCAAAAGTTTCTATCCAGAAGAAGTGTTTTCTACCGTCTTGACCAAGATGAAAGAAATTGCTGAAGCTTACCTTGGGAAGACTGTCACAAATGCCATATTCACAGTACCAACCTATTTCAACAATTCTCAACATCAGGTCACTAAAGATACTGGAACCCTCATTGGTCTCAATGTGCTCCAAATAATCAATGAGCCAACTGCTATTACTATTGCTTATGGCTTGGACAAAAAGTTTGGTGCCAAGAGAAATGTGTTGATCTTTGACCTTGGAGGTGGTACTTTTGATGTCTCCATTCTTACCATTGAAGATGGCATCTTTGAGGTCAAGTCCATCCCTGGGGGCAACTACTTGAGTGGGGAGGACTTTGACTACTGAATGGTCTACCATTTTATTGCCAAGTTCAAGCAAAAGCAAAAGAAGTTGACTCTTTTCGCACTGCTTGTGAACGTGCAAAATGCACCCTCTCTTCTAGTACCCAGGCCAGTATTGAGATTGACTCCCTCTATGAAGGTATCAACTTCTATACATCAATCACTCAAGCCCATTTCAAAGAGTTGAATGCTTATCTCTTCCGTGGCACACTGGACCCTGTGGAAAAGGTCTTAAGAGATGTCAAGCTAGATAAATCACAGATTCATGACATCATCCTGGTGGGTGGTTCACTCAAATTCCCAAAATCCAGAAGCTTCTGCAAGACTTCTTCAATGGCAAGGAGCTCAACAAGAGTATCAATCCTGATGAGGCTGTTGCTTGTGGTGCAGCTGTCCAGGCTGCCATTTTGTCTGGAGATAAATCTGAGAATGTGCTGGACTTGTTGCTGTTGAATGTCACTCCTCTTTCCCTTGGAATTGAAACTGCTTGTGGAGTTATGACTGTTCTGATCAAACATAATACCATGATCCCCATCAAGAAGACACAGACCTTTACCACCTATTTAGACAATCAACCTGGTGTACTTATTCAGGTTTATGAAGGTGAGAGGGAAATGACAAAGGATAGCAACCTGCTTGGCAAATTTGAGCTCACAGGAATCTTCCAGAGGTGTTCCTCAGATTGAAGTAATATTTGACATTGATGCAAATGTCATCCTCAATGTTTCTGCTGTGGATAAGAGTACAGGCAAAGAGAACAAGATCACCATTACCAATGATAAAGGACATCTGAGCAAGGAAGACATTGAGCATGTGGTCCAGGAGGATGAGAAATACAAGGCTGAGGACGAGAAGCAGAGAGACAAGGTGTCTTCCAAGAATTCTCTTGAATCTTATTCTTTCAACATGAAGGCTATAGTGGAGGATGAAAAACTGCAAGGCAAAGTTGGTGATGAAGACAAACAGAAGATCCCTGACAAATGTAATGAAATAATCAACTGACTGGATAAGAACCAGACTGCTGAGAAGGAAGAATGTGAGCATCAGCAGAAAGAATTGGAGATGGTCGGCAACCCCATCATTACCAAGCTGTACCAGAGTGCAAGGGGCATGGCAGGAGGCAGCCCCATCTGGAGGTGCTTCTTCTGGATCCACCATTGAAGAGGTGGACTAAACAACAAAAGAAAAAGCATTCCACACAGCTTTTCAAAAATAGAAGGATTCAAAATTTGTAGCCAAGGCAGTAGCAGTTTAAAAGTAACATTTGAGCTACTGTGTAAATCTGGGCATTCTGAATAATTGAATGTGTGCAGAGGGAGAGAAGTGAACAACATTGCACTTTACCAGTACTGTAAACAAGTGGAAATGCAATTCTTGCCCTGGAGATAAAAACTATTTAAAATTGGCACCATAAAAAAGAACTATTTATTTTGGCCTTTCCATTTTATTCTTTTCTACAAGGGATAACGAACTGAATAGTAGCATAATAAAGGGACATATTAATAAATGATATTAAGATGGAAAAGGAGATGTAAAAGTTAACTGAAGAAAGCAATCTATTAAAAACTAGAACTGAGCAAGTAGAAGCTAATGACTCTATGAGACATCAAGAATCAGTTAAGCAGAATTTAAGAATGAAAAAATAGAAGAAAATGTAAAGTATCTCATTAGAAAAACAACTGACCTGGAAAATAGATCCAGGAGAGAAAAATCTAAGAATTTTTGGTCTACCAGAAAGCCATGATGAAAAAAGGTGCCTGGATAATATCTTCCAAGAAATGATCAAGGAAAACTGCCCTGATCTCCTAGATCCAGAAAGAAAAATAGTCAGCAAAAGAAACACAAATCACCTCCTGAAAGAGATCCCAAACTGAAAACATCAAGGAATATTGCTGCCAAATTCCAGAACTATCAAGTTAAGGAGAAAATACTGCAAGCAGTCAGAAAGAAACAATTCAAATTTCAAGGAACTACAATCAGGATCACACAGCATCTTGCAGCTTCTCCATTAAAAAATTGGAGGAACTGGAATATTATATTTTGTGAGGCAAAGGAGTTTGGATTACAACCAAGGATCAATTAGCCAGTGAAAATGAGCATATTATTTCAGGCAAGGAGATGGACATTCAATAAAATAAGGGATTTTCAGACCTTCCTGATGAAAAGACCTGAGCTAAATAGAAAATTTGATCTTCAAATACAAGTCTCAAGAGAGGCATAAAAAGGAAAACAAGGGAGATAAACTTGTTATTAAATGTGGGCAAACTGTTTACATCCCTACAAGGGAATATGATACTTATTAATCTTGAGAATTTTATATTTACTATGATAGGGATATACATAGTGGGAGTGGGTATAAGTTAACTGATTCGATAATAAAAATGTTATTTGAGGGTGTGAAGGGATTGTAATGGGAGATGTGAAAAGGATGAGGCAGAGAAAGGTAAATTACATCGTGGGAAGAGAAACAAAAATGTATTACAGTAGACGGAAAAAGGGAAGGGAGATGAGCACTGTTTGAGATTTGCTCTCATCTGATTTGGTTCAAGAAGGGAACAACAAACTCACTTAAGTTTAGAAATCTAACTAGTTCTATAGGCAGTAGGAGGGGAAAGTGGAAAGAAAAGAGAGGGGAGACTAAAAGGGAGGGAAGAAGTAGTAAAGGAAAAGAGGAAATAAAGGGAGGGGAGCTGATAGAAGGGAGGTGGTAGTCAAAAATTAAAACTCTATTGTGGAAGGGAGGAGAGAAGAGAGAACTAAAAGCAGAATTTATTATGTTTCATCTGGTGTAAAAAAAAGTGGGGCTAGCAATTCTGATCTTAGACAAAGCAAAAGCAGAAATAGGTCTAATCAAAAGAGATAAGGAAGGAAATATGCTTAAAGGCACCATGGACAATGAAGCAATATCATAATTAAACATATCTGCACTAAGTGGTATAGCATCCAAATTCTTAGAGAAGTTAGGGAATTTACAGGAAGAAAGAGGCAGCAAAACTATACTAGTGGGGGACCTCAATCTCCCCTTCTCTAAACTTGATAAATCTGACTTAAAAATAAACAAGAAAGAAGTTAAGAAGGTATATAGAACTCTGGATATGGTAGATATGACAGATATCCAGAGAAAATTGAATGAAAATAGAAAACCTTTTTCTCGGAGGTCCATGGCACATATACAAAAATTGATCATGTATTATGGCATAAAAACCTCACAATCCAGTGAAGAAAGGCATAGATAGTTCATACATCCTTCTCAGACCGTAATGAAATAAAATTTATATGTAATAAAATACCATGGAAAGATAGAGCAAAAATTAATTGAAAACTAAATAATTTAGTCCTAAAGAATGTGGTTAAACAACAAATCATAGAAACAATCAGTAATTTCACTCAAGAGAATTACAATAATGAGGTAACCTACCAAAACTTATGGGTTGCTGCAAAAGCAGTTCTTAAGGAAAGTTTAATATTATTGAAGGCTTATATGAATAAAATAGAGAAAGAGGAGATTAATGAATTGGGTGTGAAGCTGAAAAAAGCTAGAAAAATATCGAATTGAAATTTCCCAAGTAAATAACAAATTAAAAATACTGAAAACCCAAGGGGAAATTAAGAACATTGAAACTGAGTAAATTATTGAACCAATAAATAGAATTAAGCGTTGGTTTTATGAAAAAACAATAAAATTGATAAATCTTTGGTCAGTTTCATTTTAAAAAAAGAAAACCAAATTAACAATATCAAAATCCAACGAGGAGGAAATTAAAACAGTAATTAGCAATTTCTTTGGCCAACTGTGTACCCATAAATTTGACAATCTAAGTGAGATGGATGAATATTTAAATTATATATATATATATATATATGTCCCCGATTAGCAGAAGAGAAAGTTGAATGCTTAAATAACCCCATCTCCAGAAAAGAAATTGAAAAAGCTATCAATTAATTCCCTAGGAAAAAATCTCCTGGGCCACATGGATTTACAAGTGAATTCTATCAAATATTTAAAGAACAGTTAATTCCAATACTATATAGACTATTTGGGAAAATTGTCAAAGAAGGAATCCTACCTTTTTATGATATAAATATGGTTCTGATATCTAAACCAGGAAGAGCCAAAACAGATAAAGAAAAGCAAAGACCAATTTCTCTAATGAATATAAATGCAAAAATTTTAGTAAAATATTAGCAAAAAGAATACAGTAACTTATCAAAGAATAATGCATTATCATCAGTAGGATTTATACCAGGAATGCAGGACTGGTTCAATATTAGGGAAACTATAAACATTATTAATCATATCAACAACAAAACTAAGAGAAACCACATGATTCTCTCACTAGATGCAGAAAATGTTTTTGAAAAAATACGCCTATTCCTATTGAAAGCACTGGAGAGCATACAAATAAATGAAGCTGTCCATAAAATAATGAGTACCTCCCTAAAATTATCGGCAAGCATTATGTGTAATAGGGAAAAGCTAGATGCGTTTCCAATAGGATCAGATATGAAAGAAGGATGTCCATTATACTGCTATTCAATATGATACTAGAAATGTTAGCTTTAGGCATAAGAGGAAAAAAAGAAATTGAAGGAATTAGAACATGCAAAGAAGAAACTAAGTTATCACTCTTTGCAGATGATATAATGATATACTTAGAGAATCCTAGAGAATCAAGTAAAAACTATTTGAAATAATAAATGACTTTGGCAAAGTTTCAGGTTACAAAATAAACCCACATAAATCATCTGCATTTCTATGTATTAGGGGGAAAAGTCCAACAGCAATAGACAGAAAGAGAAATTCCATTTAAAGCTACAGTAGGCACTATAATACATCTGGGAGTCTATCTGCCAAAACAAACCCAAAAACATATTAACACAATTACAAAATACTTTTCACATAAATAAAGTGAAAAAACATCAGTTGCTCCTGGGTAGGCAGAACTAATATAATAAAAATGACAATTCTACCTAAATTAATTTACTTATTCATTGCCATACCAATCAAACCACCAGAAAAATATTTTCTAGAGCTAGAAAAAATAATTTCAGAATTCATCTGGAAGAACAAAAGTTCAAATATATCAAGGGAATTAATGAAAAGAAATGCTAGGGAAGTTGACCTAGCCCTATCACATGTCAAATTGTATTATAAAACAGCAATCATCAAAACAACTCAGTACTGGCTAAGAGAGAGAGGGGTAGACTCAAGACACAGCAGTCAATGAATATAGCAATCTACTGTTTGATAAATCCAAGGACCCCAGCATTTGGATTAAGAACTCACTGTTTGACAAAAACTGCTGGGAAAATTGGAATAACAGTGTGGCAGAACCTGGACATAGACCAATGCCTGACACCATACACAAGAATAAAGTTCAAATGGATATATGAACTACATATAAAACTGATAATATAAACAAATTAGGGGAGCAAGGAATAGTGTATTTGTTAGATTTACAAAGAATGGAGAAATTTTTGACCAAAGAAGAGATAGAAAACATTATGAAGTGCATGATTATGATTACATCTGAAAGTTTTTTGCACAAACCCAATGCAACCAAGATTAGGAGGGAAGCAGAAAACTGGGAAAGAATTTTTGCAGCTAGAGTTTGTGATAAAGGTTTCATTTATGAAATATATAGAGTACTGAGTCAAATGTACAAGAATACAAGTCGTTCCTCAATTGATAGTCAAAGGATATGAACAGGCAATTTTCAGAGGAAGATATTAAAGCTATATATAATCATATGAAAAAATGTTCTAAATCTCTGTTGATCAGAGAGATACAAGTCAAAACAACCCTGAAGTACCACATCACACCCATCAGATTGACTAACATGACAAAACAGGAAGATGATAAATATTGGAGAAGATGTGGGAGAGTTGGAAAACTAATTCATTGCTGGTAGGGCTGTGAGCTGATCCAACCATTCTGGAGAGCAATTTGGAGCTATACTCAAAGGACTACAAAAATGTATGTACCCTTTGACCCAGCAATATTCCTTCTGGGACTCTCTATCTCAAAGAGATCATAGAAATGGGAAAGGGTCCCACATGTACAAAAATATTTATAGCAGCTCTCTTTATGGTGACCAAAATCTGGAAATCAAGGGGATGCCCATCAATTGGGGAATGGGTAAACAAGTTATGGTAAGTGAACATAATGGAATACTATTGTGCTATGAGAAACAATGAACAGGAAGACTTTAGAGAAGCCTGAAAAGACTTATATGAACTGATGCTGAGTGAAAGGAACAGAACCAGGAGAACTTTGCATATGGCAACAACCACTGTGTATGAGGAATTTTTCTGGTGGATTTGGATTTAAAGAACTTGAGTTCTGCAAATCCCTTCTCTGTCAATTTCCTATCTGTGTTGTCTTCTACAAGTTACATCATCTATAGAAAGAGGGGGTTGGACACTCAAGTGCCTTCCAAATCTAAATCTATGATCCACTTTGTTCTAACTAAAACATGACATTTATAATTAATATAATATAAATATATATAAATAAAATATAAATAAATAAATACAAATATAATAATAATGTCTAGCCAGGAAAAAATGCAGTGGATATACTACCTCCTTCCCCCTCTAGATACTATAATTCTATCAATGAAGTCTAAAACTGTATTAACTTTTTGAGGAGTAATGTCATCCTATTGACCTGATCTTAAATTTGCAATCCCAGATCTTTTCCCACAGAAGTATTTTCTAGTCACACCTCCCCCATTCTGTACTTATATAATTAATTACTATTAGAATATTGTAATTTCATGATACCACATTAAAACTATAAATTAGTGGGCAGGTTTTTACTATGCAGACAGCATAAATCATACTTTCCTTCTTCGTATGGCTGGACCACATATATTTTTCATGCCGGTTCTGATCTATTGGCAAGATTAGTAATTATTTCTCTCCAAAGCACACCACATTGCTCTCATACTACCTAGTCTAGAAAGTGGGGTCACAATTGGCATTGTTCATCCATGCAATTCTGACTTGACATTCACAGCAAAGGATGATTCCTTAATTCTTTTTCATTTTCCATTTGAGGTAAAGCAGGAAGATCCTCTGATATAGATGGGCCTCTAAAAATGGCTAGATATAAAAATAAGTAAAGAGATTTTTAAGCAGCATCCTAAGGTAGAGTGATCCAGGTTGTGTGTCAGAGTGTCAAAATATAGAAGATTTCAAACACCATCTCTGAAAACAACTCAGCATTGTTGGCATGGATTATGGTATGTGCTGGTTAAGAATAACAAAAATAAAACACATGGGCTGGAAAGGAGTATGAAAGCTTAAAATGTCAGATCATGAGTAGGCAGAGATGAAATGACAGGAGTATAAGACTTCTCAGAAAAATCAGACTTCACCACTGGACAGAGCAACTGTTAAATCAGTTAAAATGTGGATTTTACCCATGCATATAGTACAGCATTGGACAAAATGTTATATTTGAAAATCAGCAAAATCAGTTCAAATCCTTTCTCAGACATTTACTACCTATGTGACCCTGGGTAAATCACAACCTGTTTTTCTTAGTTTCCTCATGTATACAATAAGGGTAAAAATAACACCTACTCTACAGGGTTGATATGTGTAATGGAAATTATGAGAGTTAAAGATCTTCTCCACCCATTAATGAGCCTGTCCATTAAAAGAAGTTTGATTAGGGGAAGTCTACACCTTTTGTTACATTTCTAATGTGGCACTGGTTCTCAAGGGTTGTGATGCCCTCCGGCTCTGAAAAGTGTTTAAATACTCTGAAGCAACGTTTTCCTTTGGGGCTTGTTCATTGGAAGTGTTTGTTTGGTCATACTAGGCTCTAGGCAGCCACTAAGGAGCCCCTGGCTTTGAAAACCCAGATATTGGTGCATCTTTCTCTGGTAACTATGTAAGTGTCAGACACTTATCTGTCTGTTGATCTGTGATGTATGTATTGCTTATGGTCAGACAGTTGGAAGCCCTGTCTGTTGATTAGTTTTTTGTATTTTTGCTAAAGCTCAGTGTGCTAACGTTTTCCCCTGAACTAAGTGAATGATACATGTGCTTGATTAAAGTGATTGTTGACCCCTCAAAAGTTGCTTTCCTTTTAAAAAAGCAGATCTAAGAACCTGAGAGCAGGCCCTCCTGGATGTGTCAAAGTGATTGCTTTTACAATGGGAAGCTCAAATAATATGTGTAAAGTATTTGGCAAACCTAAAATGCTATATAAATGCTAGCTATAATTTGTTATGTTTAATTATGCCTTCAAAATGATTGTGATGCTTCTGTGGTTCTTGAATCATAAAAGAGAAACAATTTGACATGGTATAAAGCAAAGTAAGTATATAGGCACAAGGCTCATTTCCCAAAGAAGAATGATAAAAGTACATGAAAAGACCTGTTCTTATAAGAACAAAGGCAAACCATTAACAATCAGGAGAAAGGTTTCCCTAAGTCACGATTAATAACAGAAATAGAAATCAAAACAAATCTCAGATTTGATCACACAGAAAATTATAAAAAGGGATAGAAATAGTAAATGTGAAAGGGACTAGAGATAAATATATACACCACTTGATAAACATTGAATGGAACTATGAATTAATCCTATAATTTAGATAAAATTTGAAATTTTTTATAAATAAATGAATGGAAAAGTATTTCTTTACATTCTATGTGACAGAGTCTGTGCTATGTACAAATACCAAAATGAGGAAGAGACCCAGAGAAACTCCTAGAAATATTGTAGCCAAATTTCAGAGTTCTCAGGAGGAAAAAATACTGCAAGTAACTAGAAAAAAACAATTTGAGTATTGTGGAAATACAATCAGGATAACACAGGATCTGGCAGCTTAAACATTAAGGGATCAAAGGGCTTGGAATGGAATATTTCAGAGGTCAAAGGAACTGGGATTTAAACCAAGAATCACCCAGAAAATCTGAGTATAATATTTCAAGGGAATAAATGGTCATTCAATGATATAGAAGACTTTCAATCATTTATATTGAGGAAAAGACCAGATCTGTATAAAAAAATTTACTTCCCAAGACAAGAATCAAGAGAAGCATGAAAAAGGTAAACAGGAAAGAAAAATCATAAAAGACTCCCTAAAACTGAACTGTTTACATTACTGTATGGAAAGAAAATATTTATAACTCTTGAATCTTTTCTCAGTATGTGGGTAGATGGAGAGATTGTACATACACACACACACATACACATATATAGATAGAGAGTACAGGGTGTGTTGAAACAGAAGAGATGATATGCACACACAAAATAAAATAAAATAAAAATTAAGGGGTGAAGGAGGAAAATACTGGGAAGAGAAAGGGAGAAATGGAACGGAGTCGAGTAGTATATAACTCTTGTTCAATGGAGAAGAAAAGGAAGAAGGGGAGAGGGGAAAAATGAAGCTACTTTCTCCACATGTGGCTGAAGGAGGGAATAACATGCTCACTAAATTTGACATGAAAATTTATATCACACTACGGGAAAGTAGGAGAGGAGGTGATAAGTGGGGTGAGGGGAATGTTAGAAGGGAGGGCAAATGGGAGAAGGGAGTCACTAGAAATAAACACTTTCGAGAAGGGACAAGGTCAATTGTGAGGGAAAAACTAAGGGAGGATAGAGTAGGACAGAGGGCAATATAATTAGTATTACACAACATAATTATTACGGAAGTCTTTTGCAAAACAACACATATTTAGTCTGTGTTGAATTTCTAACCTTCTCACTGGGGCTGGGGAGAGGGGGAGAGGGAGAGAAGTTGGAATTCAAAGTATTAGCAACTAATGCGGAGAATTTTTAATGCATATAATCAGGAAATAAGAAATACAGGGAATGGGGTATAGAAATTTATCTTGCCCTACAGGAAAAGAGAGAAGATGGGAATAATGGAAGGGTGGGGTGTGATAGAAGGGAGGGTACATTGAGGGAAGGAGTGATCATAATGCAAGATATTAGGAAGCGGGGTGGGGGGAGAGGAGTGGTGGGGAGAAAAATTGGATATGAGTGCTTGGCACATGATAGTTGTTATTTTCTACTCCTTTAGGGGCAGCTAGGTGGTGCAATGGATAGAGCACCAGTGCAGGAGTCAGGAGGACCTGAGTTCAAATCTCACCTCAGACGCTCACCAGTTGTGTGACCTTGGGCAAGTCACTTAACCCCAATTGCTCATCCTGGTTCATCTCCAGTCATCCTGATGAATATCTGGTCACTGGATTCAGATGGCTCTGGAGGATAAGTAAGGCCCTCCCTCACTCAAAACAAAGTCAAGTGCAAGTCATGTCATCTTACCTCTGGTGGCATGGTCTTCTTCGGCAATGAAGGATGAACACACACTCCTTTGGGAGAAAAGCATGAAGGAAAATGTAAAGGAGGGTGCAAAAGAGAAGGTGAGAGAGACAGTTGTGAGAAGGAGTCAGCACATTGAAAGGTAGATACTCAACCACAAAATGACCTGGACAGCAAAGACATGTTTTCATGGATCAGGAGTAAATTATCATGTCATATGAGAATATCCTAGAGAAAATTAGTAGTCATGATAAACTCATATATGAATGATCACCATATTGAAAAGAGATTAGAAATGCTCTGCTTGGTGCCTAATAGAGGAATAATAATGAGAAATAACTAGAAATGTTTGTTTCCAGGGAAAATTCAGCTGGAAAGGGGAGGCTGCAATAGTATGGAATATAGTGAGGCCAATGGTGGAGTTGGCTTAGAATGTGATGGCCCATCCACCAGAGAGTGTGGCCTAAGTTCCTATAAGAAGTGGAAGCAAAAGTTCATAGGAATTCAACAATAGAATGGTCATCCAATAGTAGCTATGTTGTGAGGAGGGCCCATGAAAGACTGTAAGTTCAAGTGTGAAGACATCTACCACCTCTTTGTTGAAGCATGTCTTCTCTATGTGTTGGTGCCCTGATAAGAAGATATATTAAACCCAAGATAGTTGCAACTCTGGCAGAAGATCAGACTAGGAAAATGGATAAAAGTAATAATGAGGTCAACTTCAAATTTATAAGAAAAATTTTAAATAATTAATAATTGTACAAAAATAGAGTAAGCTACTTCAAGAGGTGGTGAGATCATCTGGGGTGATGAAGCAGGATCAATATTCCCTGTTTTCAAGGATGTTATAGAAACACTTGATCAATTGGGCTGGCCTAAATTGCTTCTGGTGCACCAACTCTGATATTCCTAATTTCAAATATCCAAGTATCACAAAACACCAAGATCACAGAATTACACTAATGATTATAGTTTGTGGGCATTTCAAATGACTTTTTTCTTTAGGAAACCAGTCATAAAAGCTAGGATAAAAAAGGTACATATTCTTTAAAGCAAAGCAGAGCTTATCTGGTATCATAGCAAAAATATAGTAGGCCACATACCTAGTGATTTAGTCATCCTTATATGTACCTACCTATGGAATAATAAATAATTATGCTGAGAACAGAAAGAAAATATCCAGAGTTTAGAGATAAGGATGTAGCTTTGAGACATCTGCACTATAATTTCCCCCTTAATAACTCTGGAGTACCGTCCTGAACAGAAAGAGAAAGCACAAATCTACTCTAGTGAGGAGGAATCCTCCAGAGTACCTTAGATACTCCAGAGACCAACTGAAGTATAGCCAATTAAACTGGGACTATTCTCAAATAATCAGTCCCTATTAAAAAGGTAAGTACTCTGAACCACCAAGGACATTTTCTGATGAAAGTGTTGATTTGAGCCAGTTTTCTACTCTTCTTCCCTTCCCCTTACCCATTTTTCTCTCTTTCTGTCCTTACTATAAGAATAAGAGACGTGTTCTTTGAATTCTGAACAAGATTATTGTGCTTCTTATCCTACCCACAGGTTATTTCTCAGCTCTCTGTTTGATACTCTGCATTTGAAGTCTTTTCAGTGGCTATGAACATTTTCCTGTCCTTTTCTGCCATCCAGGTGAGAATGCTTGTTTTAGGACAGAGGAGGGGCAAAGTGAACATTAGTGAGAAAGGAGATTTTAATAGTCTATGATTCAAGGGCATTTGAATTATGCACTTCTCTAACGCTTTACTTTGTTGTTCTGAGAACACCTTTCCACCAAATTTGACATACCAATGCTCTTCCCATGACTATGGAAATAATCAGGTGAGTTTCCATATGGAACTGTGTCTCCCACCACCAACACAAAGTCCTCAAGAACTGAACTAAAATGAGTCCTATGTGACAGTTTGCATGAAATGAAATTTCCATCGATGCTGACAGTATGTAGATGCTATTTAAATCATCCATAATTAGGGAGGGTTGAGCAGTGGCTATGGTGCTGGGCTGCAAGTTAAAAAGACTTGAGTTCAAATCTTTCCTCAGATACTAATTAGCTATGTGACATTAGACAAGCCATTAAACTTCTATCAACTTCAAGTACCTTATTGCCTTTTTAAAGAAAAAGGTAATAACAGGATTGTATTAAATTATAAAACTTATATAAA
Organism: Bettongia penicillata ogilbyi; assembly: GCA_023548195.1. Taxonomy (NCBI): domain Eukaryota; kingdom Metazoa; phylum Chordata; class Mammalia; order Diprotodontia; family Potoroidae; genus Bettongia; species Bettongia penicillata. The sequence goes on from JAJHZJ010000198.1 coordinate 2,065,194, forward strand.
GTGATTTTTAACATTAATGCACTACATAAATCTTAAATATTATTAGTGTTTTGATTATAAACAATCATCTCTTTTCCCATTCATAGTTATAAGCCAAAAGAGATAGGAAGTAGTCCACCATGGTCAAACAGGAAAAAAAGATGCCCTACCTCACACAGGCTTGGTGATGATCTAAGAAAGAAACACTAAACAAATAACCCACAAAATGTAATTCTAGATAATAAAGGAGGAAGTGATGCATTTATTTAAACCTCATTTAATCCTTCTGTAGAGGATCACAGAATGTTGTCAGTATCCAATAATAGGGTGTTTGTGTCCAAGGTAGTCCATGACATAATAGAGAATTGGTTAGTGAACCTGGATTTAAATCCCAGCTCCAATGCTTATTGCCTGTGTTATCCTGGACAATTCATTTAGCAAATGAGATGTTTGAGTAATATTGCCTCTGAGGAACAATTGAACTCTCCATCTTAGGATCCTGTCATAAACTTTGTTATTTCTCACTGATCCGCTGAAGTCAGGTTCCTGTCATTGTCCAGAGATCCCAGGGTCCAAAGCATCTTTCACCTAACTGATGACTACCTTTTGGCAAGATTCCAAATGTCAAAACCGCCTATCTCTGAGAAATTCTGATTCTCCTCCACTGTCTACCTTTCACTTCCATAGTCTTTAACATGCTGTGATCATCATGGTTTTTACATCTTCAAATGAGTCTTCATGAAAAAACTCAAAGCCATTATGGCAAATTCTGAGACAACCACCCAAGGGCTTCTTTTCACCATTTTTGTCACAAAAATGTCAAGGAAAAAGTGAGATCAAGCTGGAGGTAATTGGTTATTCCATTGTTTTCTGATATAGAAGTCACTTGCTTGATTTGGGGAATCAATAATTTGGATTAAGTAAGAAAAATCATGATTATTAAAATCTTGTATAGATGAACATTGAATTAAAAATCAAGATCCAAAATAATCTTTAGAAACAAAACAAAAAGACAAGTAAAAACAAGACATGTAATATGCACAAATATAGATTCCTAGACAAGCTCCAACCAATCTGTGCAAAAGTAAATGTGAGGAAATAGCAGTTCATATTTTAAAAATACATGGTTTGAATGTGCTGAAATCATAAGCTTACTAAATAATGGGACATGCCAGCCAAGAAAGTCAAGGCAATCATAGAAGCAAAGTTACCAGAGCAGAGAGGTCAGGCTAGCATTCTTCTACTTTGTATACTCCTGGGGACCACATCTTAAGGAGAAAGAGAATAAACTAAAATATATTCAGAGAATAATGAGAGGACTTAGAGATATAAGATATTAAAATAGTTTTATTTTTAAAAAATTTTAGAATGAAAAGTAAGTTTTTGGAAAATGAGAACCATGGTTCCTAGCAAGACATAGGTTGGATTAAATGAGCTCTCAGGTTGGTCCCATCTATGTGATTACATGATTTTTTGAATTTTCTTTTTTTATACCTTCACTTCACATCAGAGTAACACAAAACAAAGTGCAGATTTGCATTCTCCTGGATTTACCATTCTTGGACCTTTTGAATTTATAAATTTATTTAACTTTTTACATTCATTTTCACAAAATTTGGGGTTCCAAATTTTCTCCCCTTTTATCCCCTCCCCCCCCACCCCAAAACACTGAACATTCTAACTGCCCCTATGACCAATCTACCCTCTCTTCTATTATCCCTCCCTTCTCTTGTCCCCATCTTATGTCCTGTAGGGCCAGATAACTTTCTATTCCCCATTACCTATATTTCTTATTTCCTAGTATCAAGAACAATAGTCAACAGTTGTTCCTGAAACTTTGACTTCCAACTTCTCCCCATTCCTCCTTCCCCACCTATTCCCTTTGGGAAAGCAGGAAATTCAATATAGGCCATATCTGTGTAGTTTTGCAAATGACTTCCATAATAGTCATGTTGTGTAAGACCAACTATATTTACCTCCATCCTATATAAAATATAAAAGTTTCATGAGTTACAAATATTGTCTTTCCATGTGGGAATGTAAACAGTTCACTTTTGGTAAGTCCCTTATGACTTCTCTTTGCTGTTTACTTTTTCATGCTTCTTCTCATTTTTGTGTTTGAAGGTCAGATTTTCTTTTCAGCTCTGGTCTTTTCATCAAGAATGCTTGAAAGTCCTCTATGTCATTGAAAGTTTTTCCCCTGAAGTATTATACTCAGTTTTGCTGGGTAGGTGATTCTTGGTTTGAGTCCTAGTTCCTTTGACTTCTGGAATATGATATTCCATACCCTTTGATCCCTTAATGTAGAAGCTGCTAGATCTTGTGTTATCCTGATTGTATTTCCACAATACTGGAATTGTCTCTTTCTAGCTGCTTGCAATATTTCCTACTTGACCTGGGAATTCTGGAATTTGGCCACAATGTTCTTAGGAGTGTCTCTTTTTGGATCTCTTTCAGGTGGTGATCTGTGGATTTCCTGAATACTTATTTTGCCCTCTGGTTCTAGGATATCAGGGAAGTTTTCCTTGATAATTTCATGAAAGATGATGTCTAGGCTCTTTTTGTGATCATGATGGCTTTCAGGTAGTCCCATAATTTTTAAATTGTCTCTCCTGGATCTATTTTCCAGGTCAGTGGTTTTTCCAATGAGATATTTCACATTCTCTTCCATTTTTTCATTCTTTTGGTTTTTTTTTTTTGATTTCTTGGTTTCTCATAAAGTCATTAGCCTCCATCTGTTCCATTCTAATTTTGAGAGAACTATTTTCTTCAGTGAGCTTTGGAACCTCTTTTTCCATTTGGCTAATTCTGCTTTTGAAAGCATTCTTCTCCTCATTGGCTTTTTGCACCTCTTTTGCCAATTGAGTTAGCCTATTTTTTAAAATGTTATTCTCTTCAGCATGTTTTTGGGTCTCCTTTAGCAAGATATTGACCTGTTTTTCATGCTTTTCTTGCATCTCTCTCATTTCTCTTCCCAGTTTTTCCTCCACCTGTCTAACTTGATTTTCAAAATCCTTTTTGAGCTCTTCCGTGGCCTGAGCCCATTCAATATCTATTTTGGATGTTTGGGATACAGAGGCCTTGACTTCTATGTCTTTCCCTGATGGTAAGCATTATTATTCCTCATCAGAAAGGAAAGGTGGAGCTATCTGTTCACCAAGAAAGTAACCTTCTATGGTCTTATTTTTTTTCTCTTTTCTGGGCATTTTCCCAGCCATTTACTTGACTCCTGAGATTCCTCTCCACCCCTGCCTCACCTCCAGATCTGCCCAGTTAGTGCTTGGAGTCTGAGATTCAAATGCTGCTTCCCAGCCTCAGGGCTTTCGGGGGGGGCGGGGCTGCTATTCAATGTGAGATTAAATTCAGGTGCTCAGGTGTGGGCAGGGCTCCTGCCCAGGCTCAGTTCCCTCAGGGGGTTTATGTGGAGATCTTCAACAATGGATCCCAGCTCCTGTCTACTTTGGGAGCTCCAGTCTGCTACTGCCTGGGCTCCTGCCTCCCGAGGGGGCCTGAGTTATGGAGACACCCCGCTCCCCTCTCGGCCAGCCCAGAAGTCTCTCTCACTGACCTGTACCACCTGTAGGTTGAGGGACCTTTGCAGCCACCAGAGATTCTGTCCCTGAAGCCTGCTCAGATCTTCTCCTCTTGGTGCCGTGTGGCCAAGGCAGGGCTGGGCTCTGCTCTGGGTCCGGTGTGTGATGGACCTTTGGTGTTGGTTTTTCAGGGCTCTCTGGAACAGAAATCTCCTCCACTCCATTGTTGTGTGGTTTCCACTGCTCCAGAATTTGTTGGGAGTTCCAATTTACAGGTAATTTATGGGCTGTGGGTTTGGAGCTAGCATATGGGAATCTTTCTACTCTGCCATCTTGGCTCCTCCCCCCGGATCTTTTGAATTTAATCGAGGTCTCAGGTTGATAGTGTAAAGAAGTGGAGAAGGGAATACAGAAAATAGACACACAAAAGGAGCAAATCTAAAGTAAAATCTGAACCAGAACCCAAGCTTTCCAACTCCCAATCATTTTACCTCAATAATTCTATCTTACTTATTGTCCAAGAAGATAAGATTTATAATGTAGCAGGGCATCATGACAATCTATTTTCACTAGGTTGCATTAAGGGTACTATAAATCTGAGTTAGTCTAAAATTTGGAATATTTATAAAGAAAAATAATTTATTTGTTTCAGATACTAACAAATATAACATCCTAGATTTTCTTCAACAAGAAGATTGATTTTGATAAGCAAGAACCACATAGAAGGGAATGTAGACATTCAGTTGGAATGACCATCAGTTCAAATGGTCAGCATTTTCTTTAAAGATTATTACCAAATCATAATCAAATGTTATCATTGAAATTCACTTGTAAGTCAAGGGTTTGGAAAATTTTCATAAGTACTCAATAGAAGTCATGTTATTATTGGTATTTAGATTCTTATACCTAGGTTCAAAACCCTGTTAGAAAATTTTACATTTTCTATGAGAAATAGAAGAAAACACAGTTATAATCATCATAATAAAACTTAACTGCACTCTAAACTTCAATAAGAGATTCTGGTTTTCCTAGAGTACTAGAGCTTGAGAAATTTGTATTGAATTAGAGGAGGATGAGGATTGGACACAGTTGTTGAAGTTTTCAAGGCATTATTTTAGAAATCTTCGGACTTTATAAGATGCTTACACCAATCTCTCTTTTTATCTAAACTGACTTCAAAATATGATTTCTTTCCATTTTCCTTGATTTCGTTACATCACCTGCATGATTGACAAGTTTGTTGGTCACATTTGGCTCAAAAATAAAATTCAGAGCAAGAGAAGTTGGAGAGAAAGGTACACAGAAGGAAATAGAGTTATTGTTGAGGTTTGGGATGCTGAAAAATGTTGAGGTTTGGAGTGCTGGGGGCCCCAAAATACCAATATGCGGGTCCTGCTTGAATGAATTCAACACAAGCCTTCTCAAAGGAAAACAAAATTTACTAAAGATTCACCATACTGATTTGACTCTTAAGGAGCCTAAGCATTTGTAACACTTGTATTAACAAGCAAGCCAGATAGAATCTCAACTAGACAGAGTCTGAGCTGGATTGAATATGAGCACCTACATGGAGGTGAGATGGAACTTAAATACAGAAAAAGGCTGAGGGAAGAGTCCAGGTGTCACCAAGTAGTCTGGAGGCCCCAGGGATGGTCTTAATAGGGAGAGTCAGCCTGGAATATAGATCAAGTTCAAAGGATGATCCTGATGGGAGTGGCTAAGAATCCAGACAACAGCACACTGATAAGATCAAGGATCAAAAGCAGATAGCACCCAGTCTGGGAGACCTGAACCTCAAGAGAATGCTAAATCAAATAAGGGGAATCCAAAGAGCCGCCCCCCCAAGATCAGACTTTCCAGGGTTCATCAGACAAATGGAACCAAAACCCTCCCAGTCCAAGGGGACAAAGGTCTCTTTCTTCAGCTCATACTCCATCATCATGAAAAATGAGAGACAGATAGACACAGAGACAGAGATAAAGACTGACCTTCTTGTGAGTACTTCTTGTGAGAGAAAGTACTAGGGAAAAGATATGCATTAGATGGCTTCCCACAGATCATCAGCTAGTATTTTGGGCCCATGATAATCTGATTGCTGTCTTCAGTGAGCAAGGGGAAGAACATGCTAGTGAGGGAGGGGAGGGAAGGGGGCTGAGAACTAGAAAATTAAGATTTTGTATATTTTGAGTTTGGTGTTGCCTCCTTAGGGGAACAGGTGCAGAACTCCTTAAAAGGCATTTTCACATACACTATTTCATTAGATCCTTGGGAAGGGTTGCAATTCGTATGTGCCATAGGCACCAGGTTCAGCAATTCATTCTCAGTGAAATGTATAAAACAACGTGAATGGAATGTCCTAAAATTCATTTCACTTCCTTCCATAATGTATTAATTAACATGGGAGCACCCATGAAATTCAAGGCAAAAAAATGTTTCCTTCCATAATCAAGTGATCTACATTGTGGAGGAAGAGAATGTTGGAGACAGGGTTCCATGACTCCTAATAGGCATATTACGTGCAGGAAAATAATGGTCTCAACAATCCATGATCTCATGTAAGGCTTCTTTCCCATGTGCTGGGGCCACTTCTTCCTACTCATCTCAATTATAGCTCAGTTCTCTCCACCCATTACTCTCTTCTGCAATCAACCGACTCTAATTAAAAGACCCATTATGTTTCATGCACTGTGTTAGATACTTCAGATACAGTGAGAAAAAATGAAATAGTGTTCTCAAAAAAAAATACATCCTATTATCTTTTTGTTCAAATTTGCATACTGTAGCATATAAGCTGAAGTTAATTCAGGTTAAAGGTTTTTTTAAAGTTAATTCAGAACGGATTTTGTTTGTGTTTCTGACCTTCCTATTTGATTAAATTCTATAAACTAGTATGCTGGAAGAGATCCAAAAGGGAAGAAGGGGAAATGCTATTCTAATTTTCAAAAAGAAGAGAATACATAGATTTGACATCAGTGAGCTTCCCTTTAAATCTAAGTGAAATTCTAAAGCATATTCTTACAAAGATTTGTTTGTGAATGTATGAAAGAGTTCCCTAATGGAGAACATGGCTTCTTTAAAGCAGAAAAGATCCAAAATTAACCCTCATTGAGTTTTGGAAAGGACAATAAGATAGCCTCATTTTCAAGTTTTTGTCTTATCCTTGAATAAGCATTGAAGTACACTAAGAATTCTGCAGAATATTTAGCAAAATCTCTAATGAAATCCTTTTAGATAGACTGGAAAGATATGGCCAATACAATCATAAAATTAGATGGATTTAGTACTGGCTAGATGACTGAACAAAAGTGGGAGATTAGTTGTGATAGTTGCTTCAAATTTTTAATAGACTAGAATCATGAGTTCACTGTAATGAAATTACATTTAACAGGTAAAAAGGAGAAATGTTCTATCAAAGTACTAAAATTTTTCTTTATACCATAGTACAAGGGTAGTTATGGCTATATAACAGTTTGCGTGGGGAAAAGTCTTGAGGTTTTACTGAATACAAGTTCAAAATGAACCAGCAGTTTCACACGGAAGCCAAAGCAACCAATCTTATTTCATTCTGTATAAAAAGAAAAAACCATGTTAAGGGAATGGAGAGTGCTACATCATTCTTTCTTTTTTATGTAGTATCTGGAGAACTTGCGCAGTCCTGGATGACACATTTTAGGAAAAACACTGCCAACAAGATATTCAGGAAGAAGAGGAGACTGGAAACTAAGACTCACTGGATAAAAATACATTAGAGGTGATTAGAGATTAGAGATATTAATCTTGCTTCTGCCTTATTTTCCCCTGGAATGTGGAAGGCTTTTCTCTTACAGTTAAGAAGTGCATTTTTCTCTCAGATGATCTGATTTTCCTGAGCTTTAATTTAATTCCCTTTCTCTGTTGAATCTTGTTTATGCTACTGTCCTGGCTAAGCCAGTTGATCATCTACTTTTCACTACAGTTGACTGGTTTTTCTAAGGCTCGGGGAAGAGAGAAATTTGACTTGAAAAATCACTATAGATTTTAGGTATCTAATAATAGAAAGTGGGAGGAAAAGGTCCAGAAAGATTGATGCCCCATCCGACTAGTCTTTTGTGCCCTAGGATATCCAATTATTTGTGTGTAAATATTGACCAACCAGAGTTATTAAGTAATCCACCTCCTTTTGCTACACATTCATATTAGAGTTACACTAGAAGTGTTCAAGAGGGTAACATTTATCTGACTTGTTGAAGTTATGAGTGCTTAATTACCAAAGGCAAGTCAGGAGGAAGAGGAAAAGGAGGATTATAAGAAGACACAAGTGGGAAGGAAGAGAAGGAAAAAGAGGAGAATGAAGAGTAGAAGACAGCAAGAATAGAGAATAGGAGAGGAATGAAGAAGAGACAGGCAAAGAGTAAATAATAGGAGAAGACAGAAAGAGGAAGAAGAAAAAGAAAATAGAGAATGTCATAAAGTAGATAATTACTGAATAGGGAATATATGTATAAAAAAAATGATATGAATACTAACTCTTGTTCCAAAATGGAATACAAGGGAATGTATACATCACTTCAAAATATATTTACCAACATCACAATCATGGAAGGGAATTGATAAGTCCATCCACATACCAAATAAGTGACATTTTTCCCCACAGACAGTCCCCAAAATTTCAGTTGCACTCTAAAAATTACCATAAAGGAAGGGCATAAACATTTATTAAAGTAGTGAATCTCTATCCAAGAAAGGGTCATCAGATGACAGATGTAAATCTTGAAGTGACTTTAGAGTTTCTACTTCAGTCTACTACATTTGCAAGTGAGGAGTAAAAACATGTTAAGTGATTTAAGCCAGATCACATGAGCAATAAATACCAAAAGAGGAAAGTGCACTGGATTCAGAAAGAGAGAATGTAGATTTCAATGACCTTTTGGTATTTATTAACCTATGTGTCATAACATAATTTTGTAGTAACTACCATTGACTCCACATTGACCTTTCTCCATCAAGTAAACAATTCAATTCAGAGCAATATCATCCAATTTAACAGTAACAAAAGCTACCATACATGTGAAGATTTATTCATAGCAAAACATAGAGGATCTTAAATAATCTATATTCATCCATCATGGTCACTTTTTCTTTCAAGTAACTCTGGAATATTGGTAAAGGATTTTGAAAACCAAGTAACAGAAGTAGAGTAAAAATTGAGAAGAGAAAAGAGAATGATGCAAGAAAATCATGAAAAATAGTCACCTGCTTGCTAAAAGAGACCCCCCAAAAATACTGAAGAAAATAACACTTTAAAAAATAGACTAATCCAAAGGGCAAAAGAGATCCAAAAATCCAATGAGAAGAAGAATGCCCTAAAAGCAGAATTGACCAGATGGAAAAGGAGGTCCAAAAGCAGATTGAAGAAAATAATTCCTTAAAGATTTGAGTGGAGCAGATGGAAGCTAACGACTTTATGAAAAATCAAGAAATTATGAAGCCAAACCAAAGGAATTAAAATAGCAGACAGTGTGAAATATCGCACTGGAAAAACAAGTGACATGGAAAATAGATCCTGGAGAGATAATTTAAAAATTATTTGACTAGATGGAGCACACAGGGTGAGTTGAAAAGGTAGGAATGATAGCTAAAAAAAATAAAATAATATTAAGGGGCGAGAGAGAAATGTTTTGAGAGGATAAAGAGAGAAATAGAATGGGGCAAATCATTTCACATAAAAGAGGCAAGAGCAAAGCTTTTTCAATTGAGGGGAAGGGGGAAGTGAGAAGGAAAGACTGAACCTTACTGTCATTGGATTTGGCTTAAGGAGGGAATAACATGCACACTCAATTTGGTATGAAAACCTATTTTACACTATAGTAAAGGAGAAGAGAAGGGGTAAACGGGGGTTGGGGGATGATAGAAAGAAGAGCAAATGGGAGGAGAGGCTAATTAGAAGTAAAATCTTTTGAGGAGGGATGGGGTCAAAAGAGAGAGAACAGAATAAATGTGGGGCAGGATAGGATGGAGGGAAATTTCACAACAAGAATGCTATGCAAGTGTTTTGCTTATCTACATATGTATAACCTATATTGAACTGCTTGGATTCTCAGTGCAGATGGGTGGAGAGGAAAGAAGGGAAAGTAACTAGAACTCAAAGTTTTAAAAATGAATGTTAAGAATTGTTTTTACATGCAACTGGGAAATAAATATAGAGAAAATGGTGTATAGAAATCTATCTAACTCTACAAGAAAATAGAGGAGATAATGATAAGAGAAGTGAGGGGTGTGATAGAAGAGAGGGCAAATTGGAGGAAGTGGTAGTCAGAAGGCATGCTGTCTTAGAGCGGACAGAGGGGTGAGATAGGGAGACAATTTTAGGAACTCAAAATCTTGTGAAAGTGTCTGTTGAAAACTAAAAGTAAATAAATAAGTTTAAAGAAAAGAAAGTTGCACATTTTGGGAGCCTTTTCCCCAAATATTCTCATAGATGTTCTCTGAGTAAAAGCAATGGTCTAAGAAATATCAATTCAGATGACATTAAATTGAGGGTAGGGCACTAGCTCTCTGGTTCATCCATTCAACAGTCATAAATTTTGTGTATTTGTAGCAGAACAATATGGTAGAAGCTGAGGAAACACGAAGTGGAGAAAAACAGTCTCTTCCCTTCCTGCTCCAATGGATCTTTCTCTGCTGCTTTCTCTCCTCCCTGGAACTTTGTCATTTTCTGACAATGGACTTGTGACTTCCATTAAGACTCAGAAACTACCTAGGACACATCTTTTCTACAACCCCATGACATGTGCCATGGCTTATTATTAGCTTATTATTTAGAGAATATTTCTGAATGCTTTGGATGTCAACCAATAAAATGTCTTCCTTCTGTTAGGATTCGCTACTCATCAGTGAAAATGATCTTTGGAAATATTTTCAGGACAGATAAAGACGTTTCAGTGAAAGTTGACCCAGATGACATCTCAGGTTCCTTTCAACTCAGATTCTACGATGATGAGGTTCCATCTCTACATCACATGTATGTTGGCTCCTTTCAAAAGAAGCAGGATCTTTCAACATGAACCAGAACAACCACACCAGGGTGACAGAATTTCTGCTTCTGGGACTTTCTGATGACCCTCAGACTCTGTTGCTGCTCATTTTATTGTTCTTGGGGGTCTACTTAGGCACTGTGCTTGGGAGCTTACTCCTCATCTGCCTAGTTCTAACTGACTCACAGCTGCATACACCTATGTACTTTTTCCTTTGTAACTTGTCTCTGGCCGACCTTGGCCTCTCTACTGTCATAGTTCCGCAAGAAATAATTCACATGTTGACTAGAAGGAATACCATTTCCTTCATGGGTTGTGTAATTCAGATATTGTTTTCCATTGTTTCTGGAGCTACACAGTGTTGGCTGCTAGCTGTGATGTCCTATGACAGGTACTTGGCAATATGTGACCCCATGCATTACTCTCTCATCATCACAGGGAAGATATGTGGTCAGTGGTATGGTAACATCCTCAGTTGACACAATATTCACACTATACGTCCCCTACAAAGGAGACAAGAGGATTGCTCATTTCTTTTGTGATGCCCCCATTCTCTTGACCCTGGCATCTGGAGACATTCATAAGGCAGAGATGGCCATTTTTTCCATGGGTGTAGTGATTCTTCTTATACCTGTGGCCCTGATTCTGATGTCCTATGGTGCTATTATACTGGCTGTCATCAGGATGAAGACAACTTCGGGAAGACTCAAGGCATTCTTCACCTGTGGCTCCCATCTCATTGTGGTCATTCTTTTTTATGGGACACTAATAATTTCTTATATGACACCCAAGTCCTCCAGGGAGCAGATGAAGCGAGTTGCCATGTTCTATGGTGTCATAAAGCCTATGCTTAACCCTCTCATCTACAGCTTAAGGAATAAGGATGTAATGAGGGCATTCAGGAAGGCAGTAAACAGGAAGTAATCCTGATTAGTGTGGCATAACTGCATTCGGCCCCATCTCTTATCTTCAACACTTATCATTTAGCCCTCTGACAGAAAAGACCATTTCTCTTTTATCAGCCAGGAACACATAAACATGTCCTTTCTATACGTACATTTATACATATTGTTGGAGTCAAACAGCTAGTAAGGGTCTGAAGCAAGACTTGAATCCATTAAGATGACTCTTCTTGATTGCAAGGTCAGTGCTCTATCCACTGTACCACCTAGTTTCCTTCTCTAAATACGTATATTATCATGTGTGTGTGTGTGTGTGTGTATGTAGCTGTGTTATATTTATAGTATATCCTTATAATGATTCAGTTCCTGAGTGAAGTTTAAGGTGATGCCTAAATCATTGGGGCGTAGTTTTGCTAATATAGAAAACCAAGGGAAAAATATTAGCAAGGTGGAGATTTCAAAGGCCTTAGAAGTTCTACAGTAGACTTTGGAAAGCAGAGTCACCTGTGGCAAAAGTATTCATGGCAACAAAGAAACGCAATCAGGCAAGCCACTAGGATTTTAATTAAGTGGTGCATAGAAAGTTAACCTACCATTTTATATATATATATATATATATATATGTATATATATATATATCTGTCATTTTATCATTATACTGCGCTCCAATTAACAAACTCCCTTTACCAATGAAGACTGGCAAATATTGTAAGATATACTGTTTTACACAAAAGTTGCCCAAGAACATGAAAGAGTTTACTGAGTTAGTCAATAGCTGTGATTTGGATACCACATTTCATGACTCTGAAGATGGTTCATGTTTACTAAATGATCATGCCTCACAAAATTATCTAGAACTAGTATCATTAGAAACAGAGTTGAAGTTGTTTATGGTTTTAGTGCCACTGTGTATTAGTCTACATATGAAGAGTTGTGCTTTATGCTTAATGTAGCATTTTCAGAGGAAAAATCCTAAACTGGATTGTATTCAGATCATGTAATGATGAAAATGAGAAAACTTAAAACAAGTCATATGAAGACTGGTTCAAAGAAAAACAGAATCTAAATTTACACTAGAAATTCTAGGTCATGTCAGTATTAGGAAAACTATAAAGAAAATAGACATTATTAATAGCAAAAGTAATAAATACATGATTATAGCAATAAATATAGAAAAAACTTTTGACAAATTATAACACATTTTTGTGAAAAACACTGGAAATCAGAGGACTAAATGGAACTTTCCTTAATATGGTGTATAGTATTTGTCTAACATTAGGTACCATCATTATGTAATGGAGAAATGATAAAGACCTTTCCCATAGCATTAGTTTGAAAACAAAAATACCTTTCCTTACCATGGTTATTAGATAAAATTGTAGAGGTAGAAGCTACAACAATGGCTATATTTTAGCACCTTAGTGAACTTGGAATGAAAAAATACGTTTTTATTATCATTAGGCTTTTAATTCCTTTATAACTATTTATTTTATTTTATTCATTTAGCAGCATTATTCTCAGGAGTTTAAACTGTTTGACAAGCTAGAAAAAAGGCCTATGACACAAAAACTTTAACATCTCAGTGCAAGAAGAAAATAACAAAACTCATTTGCGAAAAGAAAAGAACAATAATCTACAAAGTTACCATGGGGAAAGAAAAGTTCAGAGAAAGTGGGCCTAGTATGATCAAATCCAAAATTATACTACAAAGTTGTTATGAACAGAATATATTTCAGAATGGATTGAAAATAGAAAAGTTGATCACTGAAACATATTTGGTACATAAGCTAATAGAAATCTCTTTCATTCCAGAGTTTTGCCTGCAAGGTAAGCAGCCCACTCTACTCCCACATGTCCACTCCAACAAAGTACTGGAAGCAATGTAAAATCAAATAATTATAAAGAAGTGCAATAGGATACTGCAAATTCAGTGATTATCTCTAAATGACTCCTAAATCAACATATGTAGACTTGACTCTGTCTCTTAAGTTCAATTCTTATATTAGCAACTGCTTAGTGAACATTTTACCTGGATGTTTCAAAGGCATCTCCTATTCAACCTGTCTAAAGAAGAACTCATCATATTTTGGCCCGAACACAAAATTCTTAATTCTCCTAATTCTCTCAGTGCTACCATCATTTTTCTAGATGCATATGTTTGCAAATTCAGAATTGTCTGCAACCTCCAACACATCTGTGTCATCTATCACATTCTCTGCAAGCACATGCTTACAACCCTTGTTCAGACTCTCATTGCTATTTACCTCTTCTGTTGCAATAGCCCCCTAATTCTCTCTCCAGTTTCTCCCCTCTCCAATCCACAGGTGCCAAAGTGATATTCCTAACACAGAGTTCTGCCACTGTCACCACATTCCTCAAGAAATCCCCATGATTCCCTGTTGAGTAAAGGGTCAAATAAAGAATACTCAATTTGACATTTAAAACCATTCACAATCTGGTTCCATTCTACTTCCCAAGGCCTATTACACGTTATTATCCTTTACATTCTCTTTAGTTCTTCTAAAGATAGAAACAAAAGGCCGAAAGCTAGGAGATAATCACAAACACTTTCTTCCAAAAAAATCAAGAGTTATTGAAAAGGGCACCCATTAAATAACACCACAAAGAAGAAAACTGACTATATTTTAACTCATGGAAAAAAACTAACTATTAATGTGGATGTTATTCTTGAGTTGGAGGAAAATAAAATGTGGTTGAAGACATTTATCATAGGGTCCATATATCAAGGAGGGATCTCTATGGATTATGAGGTCTTTCAGATGCTCCTGTTTGTAGAAAATATTGTGTTGATTACATCAAGTCCAAACACACTACTTAGGCTTCTTAAAGAGATCTGGAATCTCTCAAAGGAGTCTGACCTTTCCATTTCCAAAGAAGAGGACAAATGAATAAACAATATCTATGCCCCAGATTTCAACATTCATCTGAATTAAACCCTTATAGGACTGATTCAACAGAATGCGTATCTGGGGCACACAGCACAGATGGTACAGATGGACAATGAACAAATTCCAGAACTAAAAAAGAGAATGCGCTGCATTACTTTTGGGAAATCAGAAATCACTGTTGCTAACTTCAAAGTTTCCATAACAGCAAAGATCCATCTTTTTCAACACAAACATTTTCCCATTATTGCCATATGGTGGTGAAACCTGTAATGTCAGATGAGCATCATGCAGAAAGTAATAGAATGGCTGTAACATGTAAGAAATGACAAATTTTGAGGAATAGGAATAAAGGTTGTCAGCAAGGAATTGTAGGCTAGAAGGAGAAGACAGACTAGTAAAATGGAGAGAATGAGGGAAGAGAGGTAGATGGCCAGAATTCTTCTCTGACATTCTTGCAATGTTCTAAGAGTAGGAAAAGGCTCCCAGTATGTTTCAAATGTGGCAATTTATTTGTAACAAACTTCTTGAAGGGCATGGACCAGAAGCACACAGGATGAGTATTAATGAAATCATAGATCCATTTGAGGGCTTGGGTCTATACATATGTACATATATATACATATACACACATAAATATATAATATATACACATATCTACATATATATGTACACACATAGATACATATATGAATATATGATTATATATACATATATTTTATACACACAAATATATATATATGTATATATCCTGTGGTAATGTATAAACACCTGAAAATTGTGAGAATAAGGATTGATTCATTATTATTTTTATGTAGCATCAACAAAAGTTCCTGGAAAACAATCAGTACTTAATAAATTCTTAATGATTGGCTGATTAAAAGTCGAAGGTCTGCTGCTCATGACAAACTAATTGTTTCCATGGTGTTGGGACTTGGCTGATATGAATAAAAACCCTTCTTCTATTCTCAGTTTCCTTCCTGAATCCAATGGTACATCTTGCCATGAAGACACCTGGGATCATTCACTTACTTTTTCTGTGTCCCTTAGATTGAGAGAATCTTCTTCCTGAGGGAAGAAATTATTTTGTCCATTTATCAAAGAGTTCTACGGTAGAAGAAATTCTATCCTCTCCTTCCTGTGTATCATTCATAGCATTTAGTCTAAGGCTCTGAAAATAGGGAGTACTCAGTATATGTTGTTGGTGATATAATGAATAAGCTTTTGGATTCCTATCTCTCCGAATTTTGTTTTGCAGAAAAGATTCCCTGCTTGACCTAAACACCTTTCACACAGACCTCTTCCTGAATCTGGGTTTCCTCATTTCTCAACACTGCTGATAGACAGACAGAAGAAGAGGAAGGAGGAGAGAACAGAGGTGCAACTATATCCATGAATCCTCCATGGAGGAGACAGAATTCAGATTGTAAAGGCATTACAGGCCCAACATTCAGTTTATATTCTTCCATTGAAAGATAATTTTCTTTCAAGACACTCAGATGTTTGAATCTTTAGACACTTCAGGAAGGAGTGAGGGTGACAGTGAAGGAGTAGAAGCTCACATGAAGTCTTCTTTATGGAGGGGATAATGGAGATTTAGACAGTGGCTGGTAACTTCTCCATCCTACTGGGACTGAGAGGAATCCTGTTGCCTTTTGGGATTTGTACACCCCTCAACGTTTGGCCAAGGGAATGATTTGGGGGAATTGGACTACAGTGATTATGTTTGTCTTTGTAACCTTTTACGGCCTGCCCTGCAAGCCACAGAGTCTTCTACTTCTGTTGTATCTTACCACTTATTTTGGAATATTTATGGACAACTTCCTTACCATCCTGGGTGCCACAACTGACTGCCCTATACAACCTTATGTACCTTTTACTCAAGAATATGTCCTTCCAAAGTGCTAAATGTTGGAGAGAATATGGGAAAATTAGTACCCTACTGCACTCTTGGTGAAGTTGTGAACTAATCTAAGCATTCCAGAGAGCAATTTAGAACTAAGCCTAAAGAGCAAGGAAGCAATTCTTTGATCCAGCAATACCAACACTGGACCTGTATCCTAAAGAATTTTTTTAAAAGGAAATTTTTTAAAGGAAAACGAAGGTGGCAAAGAATTAGAAATTGACAGTGTTCACCAATTGGGCAATAGCTGAACAAGTTGTGGTATATGAATGCAATGGAATAATATTGTACTATAAGAAATGATGAGCAGGTGGATTTTAGGAAAACCTGAAAAGACTTACAGGAATTGGTGCAAAGTGAAGTGAGCAGAACCAGGAGAACACTGTACACAATAACAACAGCATTGTGTGATCAACTATGATTAACTTAGCTCCTCTCAGCAGCACAATGATCCAAGACAATTTCAAAAGAACTCGTGATGGAAAATGCCATCCACATACAGAGAAAGAACTGATGGAGTCTGAATGAAGATTGAAGCATACTGTTCTCGCTCTTTTTAATTTTGGTCAGTTTCACAACAGGACATACAAATGTCTAATATGATTGTACAAATATAACCTATATCAAATTGTGTTCCATGTTAGAGAAGGAGGTGAAAGAGGGAGAGAGACAATTTGGAATTCAAAATATTCTTTTAGGAAATGATAAAAATTATCTTTACATGTGATTCAGAAAAAAATATCATTTAAAAACAAAGAATGTATTCTTCCTGGAAGCTTCAGCCTCATTGTTAATCTTATAATGCTAGTCACCCTGCTGACTAAAGATACAACCATCTCTTTTCTTGATTGTGGAACTTAGAGGGTTTTTCTGTTGGGTTGCTAGGTGCCACATCATGGTATTTGAGCACTATATGATCATTCACAATATCTCGTCATCAAGGAAAACAGAGCCTGCATCTAAATGGATGCAGCCTCCTGATTTTCAAGGTTTACTTTGACTGAAGCAGAGACAACTTGCATTCCAGCTTTGCAATTGACTTAGCTTTTGAATTCCAATACAATCAGGTGTAAGAATAATTTAAATGGAAAGAACTTTCTCATTAATTAATAGGCCCATATGATCTGCTTAAATTGCATGGAAGCCTGGATCACATGTGGTGAGAGGAGCTTCCTGAAGAGGCAGAACAGGAAGGGTGGAGTGGAACTGGGAGCAATTGAGTGAGTGGGGTCAGGTCAGAGGGGATAGAACACAGGTCAACTGACACACTGTGACAGTTGAGAGTGAGAAGGCCCTGGCTGAGGGAGGTGATGTTTGAGAATAGCTTTGGTCTCTGCTGTGTTCATGTTTATTAACTTCTTGGTCACCGTGACAGATTTCACTTTCTGGTTCTGGGATTTGGCTTCCTGGTGTTTAAATAAATGTTTTCTTTTACTTTCTATATGGAGAATCTTTTATATTTTGCAACTCAGAACTGTGCTAGCATATACCCAGTCACCACCAGTGCTATGAATATCGCCTTGGAGTTACACCAGGCCTCAAACCATCTTTCTAACTTCATTGTACATTATCTCCCTTTCTAAACTCTCTGGTCCAGTCAAATGAGCCTTTTTTCTGTTACTTTCCCATAGCATGGTACTCCATTCTCCATACCTTTGCACTGGCCATCCCCAGACTTGGAATGTACACTCTTTACCTCTCCATTGCAAAGTTTCTCTTCCTTCACATACAGTTTAACCAACACTCTCTACCCGAAGCTTTTCTTGATTCTTGCACATTCCAGTGTCCTCCATCACAAACTACCTTCTTTATAATTTCTTTGTATTCATGCTAATTTTCTTTGTATTTATTATGCATATGCTTATATTCATAAACATATATATATATATTTGTTATTTTTCCAAATATGATAGGAACTCCTTGAAAAAAGGAATTATTTCATTCTTATTATTGGTATTCTCAGAACTCTGCTAGATATCAGACACAAAGGTGTTTAATAAATGCTGATTCATTAGTGAATTGAAATCCCATTTTTGACATTTCCTAGCAAAATGGGAGCACTGGCAAGTCACTAAACTCTTTTGTGCTTCGGTTTTCTCATCTGTAAGATGGTGATATTAATATCTATACTACCTACATCACAAGCTTGCTGTGAGGCTCATATGCAATAAAATGTGTAAAGCATTGGGAAAACTTAAAATCACTATATAAATACTAGTTGTGGTTATTATCATTACTACAGAGAAGTGAAGTCTAGCAACTCACTGTGCCTCTTCTCTGGAACTATAATCATTAGGTTGATGATTTGACTTTCCCTCATTTGTCCTAGAGGGGAGGGAAGGTCATTTCTTCACTGAAGCCACACATAAGGGCTTGAACAATGTCACATGGGAAAAAAGCAACTGTTCCCTTAGTCCAGTAGCCTATCTAGTAGTGTGTTCACCTATCATTGAATGACTGCTGAAGAGTAGTTAATGAATAATGAAAGAGCAGCTAATTTTGTTCTTTAACAAGAATGCATGAAATCAGATTATTTGACTTGAGCTTATTGAAATAAAGGTTGTTCTTAATTTGCTGATGCCTTTTTATCTGCAAAAAGGTATCTGGGAATCAGATCAAGCTAACAGAAAGACAGGAAAAAGATACAGGGTGGAAGATCACACAATACTAAAGGCATCATTTTGAACCTAAACAAGTTAAAGACATACAGCAAGAAAAGAATATTTCATTTGAAAGAATATTTCATTTGAAAACAATTCTGTACCCATGACTGTGATTTTTCCTGTAACTCTGAAATCTGAATTTCACAGGTTCTTTGCAAAAGTGATACATCCATGTCAAAAGATACTGGGCTGCATACCTAGTCATTTACTTGCCTTGTATATACCTACCAATGTGCCCACAGAGACTACAAAGAAGGAAAAGAGATGGTTTGGGCATATTTTGTGGATAGAAATTTCTTTAATAGAGCATAGGAAGAATCTACACTAATCTCTGAGTGCCCTCTGGGAACAAGTTTCACAAATGATGGGACACCAATACACTCTATTAATTCCCTGGAATCTAGCATAAAGATTGTAGTACTCAGACCTTATCTGAAAATATCTATTTTTTACTGGTTTCTTCATATAATAGTAGATTATCTGATTTCCCTTCTATTGCCTGTTATGAATAAATGAAGACCTGTAATATACACTCCACTGTAGCCCTGTCCAATACTCCTAGATTTATCTAGATTTTGTGGCATGAGATCTCAACCCCAGATAATAGTGAATTTTAGAAGTAGTTATGCATCTTTTCCTGTGACCTAAATCTTGTCAAGGCTGCATTAATAGAAATGTAGTGCTCAGAGTGAGGAATATGATAGAATACCTAGTCCTTGGGCAGACCAAATGAAGTGAATTTGTGTCCAGTACTGGGCAGCACTGGAGATTGCCAAGATATAGAGTGTTCAGAGAAAGACTGGTAGGATGGTGAGAAAATTTAACATCACATCACAAGATAGTTATTTGAAGGATCTGAACATCTTTTATTTGGAAAGATTTAGTGGGCATGATTGTTGATATTACTGTTCAGTTATTCCTGTTGTGTTCAACTCTTTGTGATCACATTTGGGGTTTTCTTGGCAGAGATAATGAAGTGATTTGCCATTTCCTTCTCCAGCTCATTTTATAGATGAGGAAGCTGAGGCAAATATGGTTAAGTGACGTATCTAGGGTCAGACAGCTAGTAAGTGTCAGGACAGATTTGAACTCAGGAAGAGAAATTATCATGATTCTGGGCCCAGCACTTTCTGTGCCACTGAGCTCTGCAGAAGACATTTTCCAATATTTGAACTGTTATTGTATGGAAGGGAGAATAGAACTGTGTCCTTGGTACCAGAGAGTGCGGCTGTAACTTACTACATCTGTGATTGTGGCAACTTCAACTAGAAAGGGGAGACCACAGTAAATACACTGACCATGGGTGGAATGTGTGCATTCCTCAGAGAGCCAGACCTAAGCTTCTCCTAGAATTGGGAGACATGATTGGTCCTTGGAGAAGGAGATCATGGGATAAGACTATGGGGCCAGAAGTCTTGAGGTGACAGTCTAGAGGAGAGCGGACACAACGGTTAGAGATAAAGCACGTCTTTCCTATTGGTGCCTGGAATGAAGCCGTGTTCACCCTACAGTAAATTCGACAGTCAGGAGACAGAATAAGAACCAATGGATGGAGGCTGTAATGAGGTAAATTGCAGTTATCTAAGGAAAGTAATCTTCTTGGAAATTAAAAGCTGTTGGAAAATTAGAATGAGCTTCCTCATCACTATATGTTCCCCATTATTGGAAGTCTTGAAGCAGAAGCTAGATGATTACCTGTCAAGGATGTTGTAGACATCCAAGCCATTGATTAAAATATTAAATAGTACAGGATTCATACTTTGGGTTAGGATAGCCTCAATGTTGGAATGTGCTGATTCTAATTTTTTTTAAATGCTCAAATATCACTACAACATCAAGGTGACAAATTAGTTGATATGATCTGGGAACAGTTCAATTGATTTTTATCATACCTATCACTTTGATTTTACTGTAACTCTGAAATCTGAATTTCACAGGTTTTTTTTCAAAAGGGATACATCTATGTCAAAAATAATAGGATGCATACTTAGTTACTGACTTGCCTTTGTATATACCTACTCATGCATCCACAGAGACTACAAGGAAGGGAAAAGAGAGGAAATTGAAAGTTTAGAGATGAAGATGTACAGTTGAAATGGCTGCACTAAAATGTTTCACTTGATACCATTTGTGAATCACCCTAAAAAAAGCATAAGGCACCAGGTCTACCTTAATGAGGAGGAATCCTCTCTAGAGCATATTAGATGCTCTAGAGACTATCTCACACCATAACCCATTAAATCAAGTCCACCCTCAAAGAATCAGGCTTTATTCAAAAGGCAAGTCTTCTGAAGCATCAAGGAGAATTCCTGGTGGGAAAGGATAATTTGAGTTACTTTTACATTTTTCTTTCCCTCGACTCTTCTTTCTATATTGAAAGTCCTTTCACAAAATTGAAATAAGCATTTTACTTTCTCTGCAAGATCCCTCTTCTTTCAGTGTCAACCAACTCATCCATTGACTACTTCTCATGGATTTGTTCTATGTTTCTCATCTGAATTCTTTTCATGACCTTGAAATACTTCCCAGGTAAGAAAACTAGATTTACAAAAAAGAGAGCAAAAGAAAAAGGATTTGCTGGAAGTGGGAGAATTTGATCGTAGTATATGGATTTAGGATTTTCAACTTTGTCTTTCATTGAAAGATTCCATGTCTACTAAGTTGCTATCCCAGTTTCCTTCCCATGGCAGCAACTGATCCCCACAGATTACTTTCATATGAACTTTAATATGGACAAATCTATAGTCTAATATTTCAGTTCAAACAATGGGAGATACAAGTAGATATATTAGGTGAAAAATTATTAATGAAAGAAAAGACTTTGGGTTTTACTGGACTGAAATCTCAGTATTACTCAACAATGTGATGTGGAAAACAAGCACAAGTCCATAGAAAAGCATTTACTCTCACTTTTCTATTTCTTGGGTAGACTATATATAGAGTATTGTGTATAATTTGAGGTAAAAACATTTAGGAAATATATTGACAAGGTGGAACATATTCAGAAGGACTTAAGCATGATGGGGTATGGGCTTGTGCCAAGGCTATATGAGGGCAACTTGACAGATTTGAGAATATTTACCCTGGCGAAGAGACTTATGGGAATAGAGAGAAAATTAGAGCTTCTATCAAATATTTCAAGGGTTATCATGTGGAGGAAAGGTTACGCTCTTTTAAAAACTCAAACTTAGAGAGCAGAACTAGGATCAATAGACTAAAATTACAGAAAAAAAGATTTTTGTTCAATATTGGTAATGATTGTCTACAGTATTCAAAAGTGAAATTGTTTCATATGATAGTGAGTCCTCCCTAATTGCATGAATTTAATAACTCATTGAAGATTCTGTAAAGAACAATTCTATCTACATATAGATTGAATTAGATGTGTTATGAAGTGTGAGCAAACTGTGAGAATTGATGGTTCTATGAATTTGTTCTGTTCCTTTTCCTCACATCATTTCATCAAGATAGGGCAAGTTCAAGATTTACCTTCTCCTGGATCTACCTTTCTGATTTTATAGATCCTTGACTCTGATCAAGCTAAGTTTAGATTGATAGTAGGAAGAAGTGGGGAAGAGACTGGTGAGAACTATCTCATGGAAGGGGCAAATCTAAGGCAAACCCAGAAGCAGAATACATGATTTCTAATTTTCAGGAGCTTTTCTTACAATGAGCTATTCTTTCTCCATCCTATCGACCCACCAAGAAGAACGTGTTGAGTCATAATTTGGTGAGTCAGGATAATTAGATCTCATTAAGTTGAATTAATTGGGAATATTTTTGAATCTGAACAGCAGAATGTTTGTAAAGAAAGGCAATTTGTTGAGTTCTTTTAACTTTTAAACTTATACCAACAATATATTTTTGTTATTGATAGTTTTTTCACCCTCATTTCCTATTGCATTCTACCATTCATTTCCTCTGCCTAAAGAACTATCCCTTAAAATGAAGAATAAAAAAGAAAAAATAATAGTGCAACAAAACTAACCAACATAAACCAGAAAGTCTGAGATTATACTCAGTGTTCCACAGCTACAGTCCTCAATAGCTGAAAAACAGCAGACACACTTTCTCATATCTCTTCTTGAGCCCAACTTAGTGAATGAGGAGTAATAATTAATTAGTAGGATAGAAAGAGATGCTTGTGGAGATTCTGGAATTTTTCCAAAAAGTCTCAAGTCCAGGACGAATCTTTGTGGCACTAATTTCTCTACCTAATTTCATGTCAAAATATAATTGCTTCCCTTTTCCTTGACATAAATGACTTACCTATATTATTCACAAGCTTATTAGTCCTAATCTTTGTCTCACAAATAAAAGAGGGAAAGTAAGAGGGAGAGAAGATGAATAGATAAAAAAGAATGAGGCACAAAGACAGATTAAGGCAAAGATAGGGAGAAAAGGGGAGATGGGAAGAAACAGGCAATTATACAAAGAGATTGATTTTCTAAGACAAGAAAATAAGAGTTCAGCAAGAAAGAAAAGAGGAAACCTCAGAAGAAGTGCATGTTTGGATGAGATATTGCCTTTATTGAAAAATATTGTTGAGTAATAGTAAACATCAGGATACAATTGTGGAGCTTTGAGTGTGTATGTTCATCCTGTGTAGTTAGAAAGGAAGAGATAGGGAAGAGAACAGGATCAAATAGCAATCCACACTGGCCATGAGGTTAATTGCATCATGAGCTAGGAGTAAGGTAGGTTGGTTGCTGTCCTTTGTTCTTGAAGAGGACAAAAATGACACCACTATGCTAGAGTCAAGTTTCAGTGTGTCTGACTGTGGCTGCCAGACCAATAGGATCTCGTAATGCTCTACCACAGATTGGGCACAAAGAGTCAGTGAGAACATCTGGGGTGGATTCTCCAAATTTGTGCATCCTGTGTTTCCTCTCAGCTGTTTCAATTCTACTTTGCTCATAGAGCACAGCACGTTCTGGGATGTGAGCACACCATGCTGAACGGTCCTCTGCCAGTATCTCCCATGTCACACAATCAATTCCGAAGGTCTTAAGAGAGACCTTGAGAATGTCCTTATATTGCTTCTTTTGGTGACCATGTGAATGCTTACCCTGTGTGAGTTCACCATAAAATAATCTTTTTGGCAAGTGTACGTTCTGCATTCAAACAATGTGAACAGTCCATTGGAGTTGCATTCTCTGAAGCAGAGTTTGAATGCTTGGAGTTTAGTTCAGGTACTCACTTAAAGTGAAGTGTAATGCTCACTCAGGTGAATAAGTCTCGTTAAAAAGTACTCTTCTTTCTTTGTTTTTTACTTCTTTTCTTTCTTTCTCTAACTACCAAACCTATACGAGGACAATTTGACAGATTTGAGACTATTTAGCCTGGAGAAGAGACTTATGGGAATAGAGAGAAAATTATAGCTTCTATCAAATATTTGAAGGGCTATCATGTGGAGCAAAGGTTATCTTTCTTCTTTCTTTTCTTCCTTCTTTCCTTCCTTCCTTCCTTCCTTTCCGTCTCTCTTTCATTCCTTCCTTCCTTTCCTTCTTTGTTTCTTCCTTTCTTCCTTCCTTCCTTCTTTTATTCCTTCCTTCCTTCCTTTCTTTCCTTCTTCCTTTCCTTCCTTTCTTTCTTTCTTCTTTCCTACCTTTCTTTCTTTCTTTCTTTCTTTCTTTCTTTCTTTCTTTCTTTCTTTCTTTCTTTCTTTCTTTTTCTTGTCTTCCCCAAAACCTGAGACCGAGTGCACTCTAAAGTTCATAGACTGAACCACAAGGGGTCCCTGCCCAAGCTCCACTCAGTGGCTGTTTTTGAACCCTCCGGGCTTAGAGTGAATGGCAATAGTAACATTTCAGGTCAAAACAACAACCCTGAGGCTCCTGCCTCACCCACTTTGATCTATATATCTACGTATCTAGAACTAGAATAGGCAAAGAAGAAACTAAGTTATCACTCTTGGCAGATGATATGATGATATACTTGCAAAACCCCATAGAATCAAGAAAAAACTACTTGAAATAATAAACAACTTTGGCAAAGTTGCAGGTTACAAAATAAACCCACACAAATCTTCTAAATTCCTATATATTAGCAATGAAGTCCAACAGCAAGAGACAGAAAGACAAATCTCATTTAAAGCTAGGGTAGACACTATAAAATATGTGGGAGTCTACCTGCCAAAACAAACCTAGGGACTACACAAAGACAATTACAAAACACTTTTCGCACAAATAAAGTCAGATCTACTTAAGTGGAAAACATCATTTACTCTTGGGTGGACTGAGCCAATATAATAAAAATTACAATTCTACCTAAATTTATTTATTTACTCAGTGCCATACCAATCAAACTATCAGATAATTATTTTGGAAAACTAGGAAAAATACTATCAAAATTCATCTAGAAAAACAAAAAGTCCAGAATACCAAGGGAACCAAGGGAAAGAAATGCTAGGGAAGGTGACCTAGCTCTACCAGATCTCAAATTGTATTATAAAGCAGCAATTATCAAAACCACTTGGTACTGGGAAATAAACAGAAGGGTAGACCATAGGTTAGGTACTCAAGACACAATAGTCAATGAATATAGCAATCTACTGTTTGATAAACCCAAGGACCCTGGCTTCTGGGATAACTGTTTGACAAAAATTGCTGGGAAAACTGGATAATAGTGTGGCAGTAACTAGGCATAGACCAATACCTGACACAATACACAAGAATAACATTCAACTGTATACATGATCTTGGTATAAAGATTGATACTATAAATAAATTAGTGGAGCAAGGAATGGTGTATTTATCAGATTTGTGGAGAAAAGAAGAATTTTTGACCAAACAAGAAATAGAAAACATTATGAAGTGCAAAATGGATAGTTTTTATAGCATTAAATTGAAAAGATTTTAAACAACCAAATACAATGCAACCAAATTTAGGAGGGAAGCAGAAAACTGGGAAATAATTTTTGCAACTGGTGCCTGTGACACAGGCCTCATTTCTAAAATATATAGAGAACTGAGTAAATTGTACAAGAATACAAGTCATTCCCCAGTTGATAAATGGTTAAAGGATATGAACAGACAGTTTTCAGAGGAAGAAATTAAAGCTATCTATAGACACATGAAAAAATACTCTAAATCACCATTGATTAGAGAAATGCAAATCAAAACAACTCTGAGATAACACATCACATTTATCATATTGGCTAACATGACAAAACAGGATGATGATAAATGTTGGAGAAGATATGGAAGAGTTGGAACACCAGTTCATTGTTGGTAGAGCATTCTGGAGGGCAACTTGTAACTATGCCCAAAGGGCTACAAAAATATACATCCCCTTTGACCCAGCAACACCACTTCTAGGACTCTATCCCCAAGAAATCATAAAAATGGAAAAGGGTCCCACATGTGCAAAAATATTTATAGTAGCACTCTTTGTGATGGCCAAAAACTGGAATTCAAGGGGATACCCATCAATTGGGGAATGGCTGAATATATATCAATGTAATAGAATACTATTGTGCTACAAGAAATGAACAGGAAGACTTCAGAGAGGCCTGGAAACACTTATATGAACTGATGCTGAGTGAAAGGAGCAGAACCAGGAGAACTTTGTCCACAGCAACAACCACAGTGTGTGAGAATTTTTTTTGATAGACTTAGAACTTCATTGCAAAGCAAGGACTTGAAAAATTCCCAATGGTCTTCTTAGGGCAAAATGCTTTCCACATCCAGCAAAAGAACTATGGAATTCAATCACAGAATGTAGTAGATCATTTTCTTTTGTATTACATTTTGGTTTGTTTTATGATTTCTCCCATTCGTTTTAATTCTTCTATGCAACATGACTAAGGTGAAAATGTATTTAATAGGAATATATGTACAGAACCTATATAAATTGTGTGCTGTCTCAGAGAGGGAGGAAGGATGAAGTGGGTAACGGTGGGGGGGAATCTAAGTTATATGGAAGTGATTGTAGAACACTGAAAACAAATAAAATAACAAGTGTTTGAAAAAACAAGTAACCAAAGGATGAACACAAAGGAACTTTATGTAAAAACGCTGTTTAGATTTTAAAGTATTTAAGCATTGACTCTAACAAAACATATCCTCATGGCTGACTTTAAGTTTAGTCTGTATTTTTAACAGTGTCCCCATCACCTCTCAAGTCTAGACAATCAACAAAATTATAAATTTAGTCCTGATTTGTAGCATTTGCTATTTCTGAGGTGAAAATGTAACAATTGACTTATGATCTGGCAAGAACTGACTCTAAAACATACTGTGTGTGTGTGCATACACATGTATACCTATATACATGTTGTATATATGAGGTTGATCACATATGTTTACTGTATATGTATTATTAATAATATGGTTCATGATTAAGCTTGTTGTGTTCACTTAGAGTATCAATTTAATTTCAGTAACTTTTTGGAAACAGTAGCCAGTCTAGAAGATCAGAAGATTGTTGTAGATTAAATCTACTCATATTCAGGAAAATATTTGTGCTAATGATATATGGGTTAAATGACTAAAGAGATAAATCTAGAACTGTTTAAACAGCTGGACACAAAGCAAAATAATGAATTGATATCAATTTGGAGGGACAATTTAAGTTGAGAGGCCAAGGATCTGCCCTTGAGCTTTACTAGAGGTGTCAAATCATAGGCAGCACATCGAGTCTACAGTACTACTTAGTGCAGCCAAAATCAGATTAAAATATCATTGAGAAATACTTAATGAAACAAATAAAAATATAATAGAACATAGATGTGATATATATACATATGTATTCCTAAGTAAGTAATGACCACAGGGCTCTTTATGTTTAGTGTCTCCACCCATTCCTATTTGAGTTTGTCTATACTTTTCTACATTTTTATCTGTGACTTAGAAGATGACATACATTTGATTTCATTCTGATCAGATTTGAAGATGACATGGAGCAGAAAAGAAAGCTAACACATAAATGGCAGAAACAAGAAATAGATATTCTGATACGCCAGAATTATGAGTTAAAACTAATGAGAATAAATTTAATAGGAAGAAGTGCAAAATGCTATATTTGGATTTTTAAAAATCAACTTCACAAGCCCAGGATGGAGACAGAGTGACACTACAAGTTATGTTGGTAAAGGTCTAGAGGGCTTACTGCCTTTAAGTTCAAAATTGGCAGAACCATTCAGCAGGCTTAGTAGCTAATATTATTCTAAGAGACATTAAAAAAGTATCTCTTTTCAGAATAAGAGGATGATATTCCAACTGTACACTTTCCTATTCAGGTCAAAGTTTTGTGCTCATATATGGCAACACATTTTCAGAAGATATCAATCATTGTAGGCAGAATGACCAGGGTGGTGAGAGAATTGGTACACCATATGTTATGTGTATCACCAAAAAAGTGATAAATAGCACTTACTTTGCTTCTACCTCCCTTTTCATAGGATCTGGAAGGATTTTCTTCTCTGGCCAGAAAATTTCTATTTCAACCTCAGCTAGTGTAGTTACCTTTTCTGACTGATTTCTATCTGTAGTACTCTACATCCAAAAGCCAAACAAGTGTTTATGTCCAGTTGTCTCGTTCTTTCAGATTTTGTTAAGAGAGATTTCACTTGGAAACTCACCACAGATGCAAGGTATTTAATAATTGAAAGCAGGAAAGGATGCATAGCTACATCAAACAAGTAGCTATCATCAGGCTTCAGGATGATCAAGTCTGGATATGCAACGGGAGAATAGCCAAGGTCCCACTATAGGTAGTGTCCATGAATTACATGCACCCAGCCTTTTTTTTTTTTATTGGAAACCTGAAAGCCCAAACAAGAGCATTTTCATATGCCCATCAGTACACAAAAGGATTTAATCTGAATCCATCAATCTCCATTTCACATTGCTTTATTTCTTTAAAAGTTCTCACAGTTCTCATATACACATATGGATGTATGTATACATACACATGCATGCACATATGCATGTTTACATAATGCATTTACACATATGCCAATACATACATGTCCTTGCTAGGCCTGGTCACTCTGGGAGGCTACCTTGAGCTGGCCCTGGCATAATGGTTGGAAAGTCCAAGCTAATCATTTTGGAGTTCTGAGTGGAAAGAGTTACTTTGTGTAGTTTCTTGTTGGATTTCTTGATCATCATTTTATTTATTTGTTTGCTTATTTATTTGTATTTGCTATGAAGTTTAGAGTTTTTTCTGAAGTAGGTTAGTGAAACCTAAGCTGCCTAACTCTGCTTCAGGTAGCCATCCTGGCAGGGAGCTCCCTCATGTGTTTTCTTTTAAGATTTGTGTCTAGTACTTAAATTGATTTCTAGATCATTAAGAGGATTATGCTTCTTCCCCTCTTTGTTCTAACCTGTCACGTGGGAGTCTTTGGAGTTGGTCTTGGTATAAGATGTGAGATGTTGGTGTATACCTAGTTTCTGTCAGATTTATTTCCAGTTTTTCTAGAAGTTTTTGTCATATAGTGAGACTATACTCCAGAGTCTGGGGGCTTTGTGTTTATCAAGCACTAAGCTAATTTGCTCATTTGCTGCTACATGCTAATATCTTTGATAGGCTTACTATTTATTTTGTCTTATTGCCAAGGAGGTGCATGATTGAAGAAACCTCAGGTGATCAGAGTAATTTGCCCCTCTGGAACTGTAAATACCCGGCTAAACTCCCCCAACAGTCCTCCCTGAAGTCTTTAAAATAATGTCTCAAATCAAATTTTGGAGTGGCAAAGCCAATGGAAGGTCAGAGGGAGACATTTTCCCAGCCTAAGATATCGTACGGAGGGGGAGAATTTGAAAATGAAAAATATAGAAAAATTTTAAAGTGAATATTATCTGTTTAAAAAAAGCAAGAACTATCTGAATCAGAGTAAGATTAACTTTTTCTCTTAGAACTCTGACTAGACTTAGTTAAGCAATAAAATGTTTCGTAAGGAGGGGAAGCACCAAATCTTACAGAAAGTAATTAAATACAAGGTAGTTAGGGAGAAAGAGCATTAGAGATTGGAAGGGGATGTTTAAAAAAGCTTGTATATAATACAGTGTTTGAGCACTATATATAATACAGTGTTTGAGTCTTGAAGAAACAGAAAATCAAATAGGTGGTTTGCAGTCATGGTGTCAGTACTGTGGCACAAAGATAGGAAGATGGAGTGATGTGTGTGAGGAACAGAAAGAAAGTAAGTTTAACTGGATTGTAGAGTGTGGGAAGGACAGTCAGGTGTAAACAGACTGGAAAAATAAGTTGCTATCATTGTTGCATACAGTACTTGCTCCCATGTTGAGCCTCCATTAACTACAGTTTAAGGAGCAGGAAAACCATCAGTTCCCAGATATTGTAATAAACTTGTTTGGAAAAGGAAGTGGGATAGGGATTGGGTTCAGGAACAGAAGCAAAAAGACAAACTGTAGTGAATAAGGGCAGCTAGGTGGCACAGTGGATAGAGCAATGGGGCTTGGAATCAGAAAGATTCATCTTCATGAATTCAAATCCAGACTCAGACATTTACTAGCTGTGTTAACCTGAGTAAGTCACTTAACCTCATCTATAAAATGAGCTAGAGAAGGAAATAGAAAATAGTAGTTTAGACAAGAAAATTCTGAATTGGATCACGAAGAGTTGGACCTGATTGAAAGACTCAACAACAATATGTAGGAGAAAGGAAGTATGAGGTTTAAAGCTAAATGATCATGGTCAACTCATTTAAGCCTTTTTTGCCTCTGGATCCTACTTGGTAAAATGAGAATATTGCCTATAGTGCATTTTTTATGTCTATTTTGAGGTTTTACCCTTTTAGAGGGTCTCACCCTTTTTCTGCCATTAGTCCCTTTCGCAATCTGCTGAAACCTATGGAACATTCTTGGAAGAATGTTTTTAAATGCATTCAATGAAATAGAGGACTTTCAAGCATTCTTCATGAAAAGAAAAGAGCTGAATAGAAAATTTGACTTTGAAACACAAGAATAAAGAGAAGCATGAAAAGGTGAACAGGAAAGAGAAATCATAAGGGACTTACTAAAGTTGAACTGTTTACATTCCTACATAGAAAGATAATATTTGTAACTCTTGAGACTTTTCTCAGTATTTGGGAAGTTGGAGGGATTATACACATACATACATACATACATACATACATACATACATACATACATACTCACATATTATTATAATGAGAAGAAATACAATGGAAATGTATTCATGTAGATATTTTTCTTTTTTAAAATGTTTATTTAATATTTAATAATAAATTTATTTAGTTTTCAACAATCATTTCCACAAGATTTTGAGTTCCAAATTTCCTCCCCGTCTCTCTCCTCCCCCCCACCCCAAGATACCATGCATTCTTATTGTCCCTTCCCTTAATCTGCCCTCCCTTCTATCACACCCTTCCCTTCCTTTATCCCCATCTTCTCTCTTTTCTTGTAGGGCAAGATAGATTTCTGTACCCTATTACCTGTATTTTTTTTATTTCCCAGTTGTATGCAAAAACAATTCTCAACATCTGTTCCTAAATCTTTGAATTCCAACTTCTCTCCCTTCCTCCCTCCCCCTCATCCTCACTGAGTAGGCCAGAAATTCAATATAGGCTGTACATCTGTAGTTACACAAAAGACTTCCATGATAGTCATGTTGTGAAAGACTATATTTCCCTCCATCCTATCCTGACCCCCATTTATTCTATTCTCTCTTTTGACCTTGTCCCTCCCCAAAAGTGTTTGCTTCTGATTCCTCTCTCCTCCCAATTGCCCTCCCTTCTATCATCCCCCTCACATCCCACTTATCCCCTTCTCTCCTACTTTCCTGTAGAGGAAGATAGATTTTCGCACCAAAACTGCGTGTGCATGTTATTCCCTCCTTAAGCCAGAGCTGAATGACTACTTGTCAATTAATCAAGCAAATAAGCAAGCAATAAACAATCACTTTGTATGTGACAAACACTCAGGTAGGTGTTGGGGATGGGAATATAGAAGTGCAAGTGTCACCTGCTCTCAAAGACCATGTCTAGTCACATTAACAAGTGTTTATCAAACATCTACTATATTCGAACTACTATGCTCAGTTATGGAAATACAAAGAAAAGGAAAATATAATCCTTCTCTCAAGAAATTCAAAAAGCAATAGTGAAGACAATAGTCAAACAATCACACACTAGTTAAATTTGAGATTGTCTCAGGAGGGGCCTGTCATTAAGGGAGACCAGAAAACACTTCCAGTAGGAGAATTGTTAAGGGAACTGTTAACAGATAAGTACATACAAGATACACACAAAATAAATTCACAGTGATAAAAGGAGACACTAGCAATTATAGTAACCATAAAAGATCTCTTGAAGGACATGAGTTGGGCATGGAGGACAGTTCGTGAAAAAGCAAGCAATCTGTAAATAAAAGTGTCTAGGTCAGTTAGTAAGGTATGTTGCTGACAATATTCATATTTTGGGTTGGCCTAGGTGATTCCTTTGGCCTCACCTTTGGGATCTTCTCATTCCATTTCATGATTCAAAATATCTGAATAAAATCAAAGCACTTAGATTATAATGTTCCACCAACCAATAAGATACTTAGATTTTTTTTTTGTAGTAAAATACACTTTAAAATCTCACCCCTAGCATATCACATGTTCATTTCATAAATTCATAAATAAATTTCTTATATACATCAAAAAAAAAAGTAGGTCCCTCACCTGGTCAGTTACCCATGCATCTAGTTACCCAAATAGACATAGAAAATATGGGGGAGGGAGAAAAGAAAATATTCAGAGTTTGGAGCTTAGATATAGCTTTGAATTGTTCCCATGAAAATATCTGACTTGCTACCACTGAAAAATAACTCTGAAAAGAAACATACAGTTCTATATCTTTCCTAATTAGTAGTAAAATCTCCAGAGCATATTAGATACTTCAGGGACCATTCTACACCACAGTCCATTTAAGTAGGACTGTTCTAATAGAATCAGGTCTTATTTTAAAGACAAGTTGCTTGAACCACCAAAGATTTGCTAGTGGGAAGAGTTGATTTGAGTCAATTTGCCCCTCTTTTTTTTCTCCCTCAACCACTGTTCCTGCCACTTTTTTTTTACCAAGGTTTGAAAAGAGCTCTTTTCCTCCACACAAGGTACCTGCTATTTCCATCTTCCTGATTCCTATTAATTACTTCTCATGCATCTACTCTATGTTCCACACTAGAAGACTCTTCTGTGGTTGTAAGGTGCTTTTCTGACTTTAGAGTAAGAAAGAGAGATTAAGGATAGTAGAGGCAAAAAGGATTACTTAATAAGGTTGAGTTTAATTTGGGATATTTAAAGAGGTGGGGGTTGTATTCAGCTGTGTCCTTTTTTTTAAGATCCCTTTCCACATATTGGGAGCACTATGTTTTCTCCTTTTGATGGTAGGTATACTCAGATGATTTCCATACATGCCTCTAATTACCCACACATCTCCTCTTATATCAGTGTGATTTGAATTTTTACTTATGTCTATATCATACAGATATTGTTTAGGGGAAATTTATGTTTTTATCTATTTAATCTACACACTCACATATATTTGCTTGGGTGTAGGATAGGGTAGGGAGATGGGTACAAGAGGATAATCCACACTTTTACTCTTTGTGATAAAACTGGTCTGGAGAAGAATGACCATTTTCTTGACATTTCCTAGCTTTTAGTGAAGGAAAATGTGTGGTTTGTGTGCTGAAGGAGCTGGTCTTCTAGTTTCACTTAGGGGAAATTATACCTATCTCATTCAGGTATGGAAATGATATCAAGAAGAATCATTGACAAGATAACCTTCAGTGTGGAATTCCAGACCAGTCATTTGAAGAAGAGGTAATGCCATTAAACTTTTGCCTTCTAGCTCTGGATGTCACATAGTACATTAGGGTACAACCTTGGGTTTGCATGCTGGCATGGCAGTCTGAAACAGGCCTTCTTAGGGTTCCAAAACCTAGTTCCCTAAGATTCAACATTAGGGCCCAAACCTCCCTGTTCTTTCTCAATATCATATATCTAGGGAATACCCATGGAAAAATACCTATGGAAAAATAGTGGAACAGTGTTTATCTCATGCTAAGTTACAGAAGCCACAAAGAAACCTATTTACTGTCAAGAGAGACTAAAATATAAGCTTGGGTTCCTTATCTGTGTGCTCTCTATCTATTAGAAAGTTCTTAGAAAAATGAATTAGGCAAGAAATAGCTATTTCAGGACAATGTTGATTCTTCCCAATCTCCCTTGGTCTTTCATGTGCTAATCACCTCATGATTTTCTCTCAGGACATATAAGTCTTTTTCTTTGTCAAGAAACCCAAGTCTTTCTGTTATCACACTATTCTGAATAGATTTGACTTCATCTGGTCATATAAGCTAAAGAGGATGCGAACTGATTAATACTTGGGTGGAAGAGATTAAATACTACCCTGGCAAATTTTAAAAACACCCTTTGAGGGTTTCTCCTGACTGCTTCTTTCCTTAGAAAAGCTAAGGTAGAAGAGAAACCAACTTGAAGGGAATTGACTGCTCTGAATGGTTCCCTTCTTGAAGTTGCTCCCCATCTGTAGGGTTCCATTTGACCTTTACAAATGTTCTCAATTATGATTAAAGGGCTAATTTGTGAGCACTTAGAAAGATAAGCAGTGTTCACTGAATAAGCAACACATTAAGAACTATTAAGAATGCATTAAGAACTATTCACCAAGTATCTCATTACCATTTGTTTACCCTACTCAAAAATCTAAGGAGTGTCATAGACATTTTCAGTTTCAAAAATAAATTAGGCAAAATTTTTCATGATGCTGTTATGGACAAGGTGGAGAGATGCAAACTAATATAGTTAGTTGGATTGAGAACTGCTTGAATGACTGGAACAAAATAGTAATGACACAAGTATAAAAATCAACAGTGATTTGAGATTGGAGCCCTTTTCTTGTGGAAGCCAGGAGATTCTCCTTGGTGCTTAAATATTCAACACCCTATCAATTACTTGAGTGAAGGCAAAGATGTTATGATCATAAAAGTCTTGAGTAACATGAAATGTAGAAGGATTAATAATATATCACATAACATTATTGGGATCCCAAAAAATCTTGGCAAAATAAAACAGTGAGAGAAATTTTCAATGATGAAAGTGTATAAAGACAAATGTAAAATCCCACATTTAGATTCAAATTATTGGGAGCATTAGAGGGCATAGAATAACAACTGCTCTATAAAAAAGACTTAGAGGTTTTAGAATACTGTAAGGTCAATATTATTCAACTGTTGTCCAATGGCAGCCAATATCTAATGCATTATTAGAAACAATGTTCAGTGCATCAGGTGCTGTAGTCCTACTATAGTATTCTTTGGTTGGAATACATAAGAATTTTTGCACTTTTGGGAACTGTATTTTAAGAAGGACATTATTTTCTGGAAGATGTCAAGACAATTGTGATGATAATGTTGAGAACTACTAGCCACGCCAAATAAAGTTAACTGGAATGGTTTGGGACTAATTAACTAAACTGGAGAAGAGAAGACTCATAGATGATAGAGGGGACAGGATACCTCTTGTCAATTATTTTAAGGGGCAAATAAAGGGAAGAGGAACTTTCTTTCACTTGACACTTGACCCACAGGGCCAGATTAGAAAAAAGCAGATTTACATTCCTTATAAATAAAAACATTCTAACAATTTAAGGTATGGCAAGGGTTTTCCTAAGTTTCTGCCACCATAAGAGATGTGAAAATCTTTTATAACCTCTAAGATTCCATTTAAATTTATTCATAATTGGCAGAGTAATGAACTCTCAGATCAAAAATTCATCATGCATACTAAAGACATGGATTAAAATTGCCTTATCTCCTCCTCACCCCTACCCTAATATTCCCTGAAAATAAGAATTAAATAGCACTGCCTGTTGTCCAGTAAAAGGAGCTATCTCTGATCAGCACTTCCACTCTATTACCTCTTCTGTAACCCCATAGGAACTTCATGTACACATCATGCTTTCTTTTTTTTCTTCTGAAATTCACCATTACAGGTCACCTCATTTCTACGTAGCCAGTGACTTTCTTATACCTTCTTAAGCTTCCTTCTTCCTTTTCATCTTGTGTGACTTTCTCAGACATGCAGAGAAAATTAATATCTTTCTCTATATATGTACAAGTTATATACAGAGTAGATAAAATGTAATGGTAAAAGGAGGAACTAGAAATAAGGGATGAGGTTCGGTGAGAAAGTATTCTTGCAAAAGGTCAGATTTGGTCTCAGTCTCAGAGGAAGCCAAGGAAGCCAGGAAGTAGAGACAAGCAGAGAGATCATTCAAGGCATTGGAGACCACAAATTAAAAGTCACAAATTCAGGAGATGGAGTGTCATGAGCTAGGAATAGGAATAAAGCCAGGATCTTTGAGTCATAGACTATGTGATGGGGAGTAAAATGTAAATAGTACTGGCACTAATACTGGTACTAGTAGTAGTATAATTATTTATGTTGATATAGTACTTTTAAGGCTTAAAAAGTACAATTTTCTCATTTTATCTTTACAATAACCTGGAGGTAGATGCTATTGTTATCCACATTTCACAGATGAGGAAACTGAGGCACAGGAAGGTTAGATGATTTGCTCAGAATTACAGGAGCTCCCAGTAGTGTCTCAGTTAGCATAATGGCAGCTCCAGGGAGAATAGGAAGATGAATTGCTAGTAAGCATTTTAAAACTGGATCTGAATTCAGGACATATTGACTCTTAGTCCATTTGTAACACCAGGAGCCTGAAATAGTAGGAAAGAGCTGTGTTTGAAAGGTTGGAGTTAGCTCGCATTATTCCAAGCAAAATAACTGAGATCAATTGGTATAGACTAGAGAATGAAAGATTTGATCTCAGTATTACAACTGTCCAGCAAAGGAATTGTTTCTTTATGAAGTACTACACTAGTTATCACTGGAAGCATTTGGTAGCCACCACCAGAGAAGCTTTTGATGATTGGGTGGGAGATTATACTAAGTAATCTTGAAGTATCTTCTAACACTAAAATTCTATAATCTTATAGGTTACATCCCAACATTAAGGGAGTGTTGGCTACTTCCTAAAGAAGGAAAGAAGAATATGGGCCAAACTAATAAGACCTGGGTAACAGAATTCCTCCTCCTTGGATTTACTGATGATCCTCAGACCCAGTTGCTGCTCTTTGTAGCATTCATGGTGGTCTACTTGGTTACTGTGCTTGGGAACCTGGTCCTCATCTCCCTGGTTCTGTCTGACTCACAGCTTCATACACCTATGTACTTTTTCCTATGCAACTTATCTATAGCTGACCTCTGTTTCTCTACTACCATTGTTCCCCAAGCCCTAGTCCATATGATTTCCAGGAGAAAGTTCATTTCCTTCATGGGCTGTGCAGCTCAGCTTCTTTTCATCCTCCTTTTTGGATGTACAGAATGTGCATTGTTAGCTGTGATGTCCTATGACAGGTACTTAGCTATTTGTGACCCCATGCACTATCCTCTCATCATGACATGGAAGGTGTGTATCCAGTTTGCCTTAGTATGCTGGGTCAGTGGCATACTAGTCTCCATGGTGGATACAACATTCACACTACAACCTCCATATCAGGGAGAAAATAGGATCCCTCATTTCTTTTGTGAACCCCCAGCTCTCCTAGCCTTGGCATCTGCAGATACCCATAGCTCACAGATGGCCATTTTCCTCATGGGTGTGGTGATTCTTCTTGCACCTGTAACCCTGATCCTGGTCTCCTATGGATGTATCATAGTGACTGTTGTCAGGATGAAGAAAACCTCAGGGAGACTCAAAGCATTCTCTACCTGTGGCTCTCACATTCTTGTTGTTATAATTTTTTATGGGTCAGCCATAATTTCCTATATGACACCCAAGACTGCTAAGGAACAAGGGAAGCTGGTGTCTGTGTTCTATGCAGTGATAACCCCCATGCTTAATCCCCTCATCTACAGCTTGAAGAATAAAGATGTGAAGAGGGCACTCAGAAATGCAGTTATTAAGGGACCACTGGGTAGATTTTGATACAGTAATTCTTGTTTTTCAGTATCCTTCACCTTAAAAGCTTACTGTGTACTCCATACTTCCGAAGAAATGCCCCTTTCCTTGTCACTGGGGATAAAGAACACTGGAGGACAATTTGCCTTGTTCTGAATTTTAGAGGCAAATTTTTGTATATTTTCTCCCTGTATCACATCTTCAGGGTAATATACATACAGGGAGATGTAAGCAAATGTATCAATCATTGTGGAGAACTGGGTAGTTTTTCTCATATGGGGGACTGAAATGAATACTGTAGGTGTGGCATTATAATGGCCCCTGGAAATTCTTCACTGAACTCTTGAATTGAATTGGATTAGCTATGGGGGAAAGATTTTTTAAATAAGAGGCAGTCAGTAATTTGGAAAGCTGTGGAGCAGTTGAGAAAAAAAAATCTAACTTGATCTTAGACTGCCTGCCAATAATAGGTGGTGAAAAATGTGCATATTTACACTTACATTGTACTTTGAAGTACAGTGGCACCTCTCCACTAGTAAGATACCTTCTGAAGTACTTTGTTCTGTATCTAATACAAAACTAAGAAAGATATTTCTAAGTTAAAGGATGTCTTGAGGAAGGTGACCAAGATAATAGAAGGACTTATGACCAGGTGGGATTTATACGAGGTATGCAATATATCTAATATTTCAATATTAGTAAAACTACTACCATAATTGACCATGTCAGTTATAAAACCAATGGAAATCATATAATTAACTCAATAGATACATAAAAAACTTTTGATAAAATACAGCACCCATTCCTATTAAAAACATTAGAGAGTATAAGAATAAATGGAGCTTTTTTAAATGATAAGTAACATCTATCTAAAAAAATCAGCAAAGATAATCATTAATGGGGATAAACTAGAAGCCTTCCAAATAAGATCAGAGGTAAAATAAGGATTCCCACTATAATATTGTACTAGAAATGTTAGCCTTAGCATTGAGAAGAAAAAGTAAATGAAGGAATAAGACTAGGCAATGAGGAAACAAAACTATCACTCTTTGCAGATGATTAGATGGATAACCCTAAAGAATCAACTAAAGAACTACTTGAAATAATTAATATCTTTAGCAAAGTTGCAGGATACAAAATAAACTCACATAAATAAATAGAACTTCTATATATCACCAACAAAACTCAGCATGAAGAGATAAAAAGAGAAATTACGTTTAAAATAAGTGCAGACAATATAAAATGTTTGGGAGTCTACTTACCAAGACAAACCCAGGAACCAAATAAAGTCAGGTCTAAACAACTGGGAAAGAATGACATGGGTAGGCTGAGCTAATATAATTAAAATGACAATTCTACCTAAATTAATTAAGTTATTCCTTGTCATACCAAACTACCAAAAATTATTTTATAGAGCTAGAAAAAATAGCCACAAAATTCATATGGAAGACCAAAAGGTCAAGAATACCAAAGGAAATAAATGAAAAAAAAAATGCAAAGCAAGGTGGCCTGGCCATGCCAGATCTAAAAGTATTATAAAATGACAATCATCAAAAATGCATGGTATTAGCAACATTATGTAATGATCAGATATGAATAACTCAGCCCTTCTCAAAAACACAATGATCCAGGACAAGTACAAAGGACATAAAAGGAAACTTCTATCTATCTAGACAAAGAACAAATGAATTCTGAATGCCAATCAAAACATTTTTTATTTCACTTACTTTTTTCTTCCTCATGCTCTTTTCCATTTTGATCTGTTTCATCTTCCACAACTGTGACTAATATAGAAATACCTTTTACATGATAGCGCATGTAAAAATTAC
The DNA here is from genome assembly GCA_023548195.1 of Bettongia penicillata ogilbyi. Lineage (NCBI taxonomy): Eukaryota > Metazoa > Chordata > Mammalia > Diprotodontia > Potoroidae > Bettongia > Bettongia penicillata. Next base: position 2,104,886 of record JAJHZJ010000198.1, read on the forward strand.
ATCAAGCTGCCTACCATTTCCTGAAGAGGGGAGGGCAAGAAGAAGTGAGAAAATTTGGAACTCAAAATCTTGTAAACATGAATGCTAAAAGTGTTCTTGATATATGATGAGGGAAAAATAAAATACTATTAAAAGACAAAAAAAAAGGAAAAACTATTTGGTACTGATTAAGAAATAGAGGGTGAATCAGTGGAATAGATTAGGAACATAAGACACAGTAGCAAATGATTATATTAATGTATTGTTTGATAAACCTATAGACTCCAGTTTCTGGGGTCTTTCACTACTTACAAAAGCTGCTGGGAAAATTGGAAAATAGTATGGCAGAAACTAGGCATAGACCAACAGGTATACCACCACTGTATACCACAGTAAGTTCAAAATGGATACATGATTTAGATTTACAGAGTGATACCACAAGCAAATCAGGAAAGCAACAAATAGGTTACCTGTCAGATATATGGAGAAATTAGGAATTTATGACCAAACAGAATATAGAGAACATTATGAAATGAAAAATGGATAATTTTAATTGCAATAAATTAAAAAAATTACACAAAACCATTGCAACCAAGATTAGAAGGAAAGCAGAAAGATGGGAAACAATTTTTACAGAAAGTGTTTCTAATAAAGGCCTCATTTCTCAAACATATAGAGAAATGAATCAAATTTATAAGAATACAGGTCATTCCCCAATTGATAAAAGTCAAAGAATATGAACAGGAAGTTCTCAGATGAAGAAATTAATGGTATCTATAGTCATATGAAAAAAGTGCTCTGAATCACCGTTGATTAGAGAAATTGAAATTAAAACAACTTACAGGTACCACTTCACAATATCAGATTGGCTAATATGACAAAAGAGGAAAATTATAAATGCTGGAGAAGATGGGGGAAAATTGGGAAGCTAATGCATTGTGAGTGTATTGTGAATCTATCCAAACATTTTGGAGAGCAATTTGGAAGTATGCACAAAGAGCAATCAAATCGGGCATACTTTTGATTCAGCAGTATTACTACTAGGTGTGTATCCAAAGGAGATCATAAAAAGAGAAAAAGGGCATGTGCAAAAGTATTTATAGCAGTTCTTTTTAGTGGTGTCTAAGAATTGGAAACTGAAGGGATGTCCATTAATTAAGATTTGGCTGAAAAAGTTGTGGTATATGAATGTAGTGAAGGAATATTGTTTTATAAAAATAGTGAGCCAGCATATTTCAGAAAAACCTAGAAAGTCTAACATGAACTGATGCTAAGTGAAGCGAGCAGAGCAAGAGACTATTCCACATAGTAACAGCAACATTGTGCAATGATCAACTATGACAGATTTAGCTCTTCTCAGCAATGTATGATCCAAGACAATTCCAAAAGATTCATGCTGGAAAATGCTATCCATATCCATAGAAAGAACTATGGAGTCTGAATGCAGATCAAAGCATTCTACTTTTACTTTTTTTGTGGCTCTTCCCATTAGTTCTGTTTCTTATTTCACAACATGACTTATGCAGAAATGTTTAAATGATTGCACCTGTATTAGGTATCAGATTGCTTGCTATCTTGAGGAAGGGGAATGGGAGAGAGGATGGTAAAAATAATTGAAACTCAAAATCTAATAAAATATTTTGAAAACTATGTTTACATGTAACTGGGGAAAATAGTATTTGCCAAAAGAAAAGAAAAGAAAAAACACTTTTCACAATATTGTCCTTCAAAAATAGAATGAGTTGCAGTGAGAGGTATAGTGTGTTTCTTATTTCTGAATAAGCAAAACCTGGTGATCACTTGTCATGGATATTTAATACACAATTCATGATTTGGGTTGAATTAAATTATTTCTGAAGAACAATTCTAAGACTCTCTGATTTGAATTTCTGGTTTATATATGTCACCAAAACTCCAAGATAATTAAATTCCATCAGTCAATATGACACAGAGTTGTTTTTTTTGTCAGTAAAACTAACATTTGAAAACATGATCTAGAATTCATCTGTTTTCTTACATTTAAAAATAGATTTTTTTCCATATGATAGCAAAAATAAGTAAGTCCCATGCCTGATCACTTAAGCAATCTGTCACGCACTCTTTGACAGAAACAATATGGGAATGGGAGGAGACAGGAGTTTGATCATTTGTGGTTGAAGATTCAGGTAAGCTTCACATTAGCTGTATTATAATTTTCTTTTTTCTAAACCACCTGAGAACAACTGAGAAAAGAAACATATAGCATAGGGTCTATCCTAATGAGCAAAGAAATCCTCCAGAGCGTATTATATGCCTCAGAGAGAATATCACATGATAGCCAATTAAATTGGGTCTATCTTCAAAGAATCACACCTTAGTTGAAATGCAAGTCTTTTAAGCCACCAAGGATACTTAAGAAAGGCTAATTTAACCACTTATCACTTCTCCTCCAATTCTCCTTCTTTCTCTTTCTGAACTTTTTATAATGATTGAAATGTTTTCTGCTTTCTGGACAAGATCTCTGTGGTTTCTATCCTATCCAGTGGCTACTTCTTATTCATCTGTTCTATCTTCCTCCCTTGAAGTCTCTTCACTGGATATGAGATTTCTTCCTGTTCATTTTTGCCTACCAGGTAACAAAGTTAGATTAAGGATAGAAAAAAGTTTCTTGGAAAGCGAGTTTAATCTTAGATGTTTTCTTTTATTTTAAGATCTCCTTTGCATGGCATTTGATATCCCAATATTCTCTCCTTGTCAGTAGATATACCTAGACATTTTCCAAAAGGGATTTTTATTCCCTATAACCAAAATATACTACTCAGCAACTGAAAAGGAATCAACATTATCTAGGTGATGATTGAAATGAAAGGTAGAATTCCTTTAATATAGTGTTATTTGGATTGTAAAATGAGAGGATTGGACTAAATGTAATCTGAAGTTCTTTCCAAGTCTCCCTCAATGATGCTTTGATCAGAAGACAATATATCTCATATTAACCTGCAGAAGTCATAAATGTGCTGCCTCATACCAATCTATCTCTACCAAGGGAAAACAAGGAGAAATGCAGTATTTCTTGTCTAGTTGGTCACTCTCTGTTGGCAAACTCTGAGACAAGTGAAGGATTAAGAACCAGTTATTTCAGGGAAATGCTGATTCTCCCTCACTATACAATTTCTCATTTCCTTAACCTTCAACACTTTTAGATAGGCCTTAACATTACAATTTTCACTGAGAATATTGAAGCACTTCTCTAATAAGAAACCTAGTGTGGTAAATTCTGAGGATCCCTTCTGAGGCCTTTTGACTGCTTTTGTCTTTAAAAAGAACAGAAGAGGGCAAGTTGTAAAGAAATGAAGACTACATTCAGTTCCCATACTAAAGCTACTTCTTCAACTAGGATTCTATGTGAGCTCTACCAATAAAAAGATATGTAAAGATATTATTAAAAGGGTTGCTTGTGAGTACTTAGAAAGATACACAGTAATTAATAAGATCTAACAGAGATTTATCAAGAACAATTTTTGACAGACTAATCTTTTTATTTTGACAATTAGTTAATAAACATATATTAACTTCTACTTAATGTTGAGTTCTCTATGTACTAGGGATACAAAGAAAGGCAAAACACAATCCCTCTTCTCAAAGTGCTTATAGTCTGATGGGGCAGAAAATATACAAATAATTATTTACAAACAAGCTACTTACATGAAAAATTGGAAATAATCAAAAAAGGGGAGGGTCTAGAATTAAGGGGGAATCAGCAAAATCTTTCTCTGGAAGGTTAAATGTTAGGTGGTACTTGAAGGAAGCCAGGGAAACCACAAGGTAGAAATGAAGAGAGTGAGTAGTTCAGGCATGGCCAGTAAAAATGCCTGGAATTGGTAGCTGTAGAGGTTTGTTTGAGGGACATAAAGAGTATTATCATAGGATCTCTGAATGCAAAGTAGTTGGAGATATAAAGTATAAAAAGATCAGAAATGTGGACATTGCAGCAGGTTATGAAGGGCTGAATGCTAGGCTTATAGGTGTGTGAAATGGTATAAACATTTCTGATTTTAGAAAGGATTCTCACAAATTTTTTCATTATGAACAAGATGAGGTGATATAGTCTCAGTGATAGTACAGTTAGATGGAGTCAAGAGTGGTTGAACGACTGAAACCAAAGAAAGTTGATCAAAAGATCACCTCAAAATGTAGAGTAGGTGGCGTCAGTCCCTTCTGGAGTGTTTCCAGCGAGCTCTCCCTTAGTCCTGTAACTGTTGTTAAGCATTTCTATTAATTGTTAGGATCAAAGATTAGATAACCCTACTATCAAAGTCTTAGACAGCACATAGTAAAAAGGATAACTAAGAAGTTCAGTGCCACAACTGGAATCCAACAGGTAGATGTTGGCAAGCTAAAACAAATGGACTAATCTAAAAAATTAAATTTAATAAAGATAAAAGTATATTCCTACACTTCAGTTCAAACTATTGGGGCTAGAAACTGTTCATACAGAAAAGGCCAATGACTTTTGGTGGACTGAAATCTATCATTTGCCAAAATGTAACATGGCAGATGACAACTTTGATAGAATCTTAGCAGCAGTCCAGAGCAAGAGAACTTACATTTGTACTGCATTGTCCCTTCTACAGACCATGTCTGAACCACTGCATAAAGTTTTAATGGCCACATTTGTGAGAGAAGAGAGAATGATAAGCTGGAGCATGCCAAGACAGTGGTAACTAGGAAACTTGGAACCATACTAAAACATCTTGAAGGATCTGGGAAAATTCAGACTGCAAAAAATAAGACTTGAGAATGGTTGTAACTTGACAGCTTCTGTCAAGTTTATGACAGACTGTTGTAGGGAAAAGAGATTAACCTTTTTTTTACCCCAGAAGGAAGAACTAGGAACAAAGGACAAAAACTGGAGAGAAGCAGATTTTATTTGCTATCAGATAAAAGCTTTTTAATAAACTTGTCCGAAAGTAGAATAAACAGACTCGAAAGGTACTGAGTTCCTTCATCACAAGATGTCTTTAAGAAGTCATATTGGATTATGTAGAATAGATTACTATCAAGCTATGGAATGAATTGTATAAGCATTGAAGTTGCTAGATACAATAAGGTTCTGTGCTTTTCTGAGTATGCCTTGCACAGTCTTCCTCATATCATGGCAGAAAGACAGGACAAGTTGGGAGTTTTTTGCAAAGAGCTGGAAGCAAAGTACATTCTTTTTGACTAACACCTAAACACAATGATACATGATTGTTATGTAATATTATTGTACAATAAGAAATGTGATATATGATGATTATAGAGAAGAATGGAAAGACATAAACTTATGTTGACTGAAGTAAGCATAGCCAAAAATATGCATAATGATTTCAAAAATGTAAATGAAAAGAATAAATACCTCAAAATAACTGGAAGTGAGTGGTGCTTGATTGCAAGAAAAGGCAATCGTCCCATCCCACTCTTTTATTTAAATTGGAGGTCTATGGATGTGAAACAATCAATATGTTTTTCAGACTTTTTGACGTAACTGATTTTTATGTATTTTTTCTCTTCTGTTCTTTTTTTCTTAATAAAATAGTCTTGATTTATCGTTTAGCCCCTTGGGAAGGGAGAAGAGGGAGAGATACAAGGAGAAATTCAGGTAAGAAAAACAAAATGTATTTGAAAAGCAAAGGAGTCAAACAGAAATTTTATGCAAGTATGTAACCTGTTGAATGGTATCATCTCTGCATTGGAAAGGACCTTATAGATAATCTAGTTGAACTTCCCTTCACTCATCAATTGTTCCACTGTTAGGTGTTCAGTGCACACTGTGAATGACAAGACAAAATCCATTTGGGAATATTTCAAATTGTTAGAAAATACTCCCTTCTGTTGAGATGAAATCTCTGTAGTTTTCTAATTTTTTCCTTAGTTCTACCTTCTAGATCAGCACACAATGAATCTAACCCCTCTGCCACATGAAAGCTTTCCATATATTTCAAGACAGCTCTCATGTTCTCCTCTAACCAGAAGGGTTAGAAGTAGAAACTTTAGAGACTAAGACAACTGCTGTGGGCTCCTCCAACACTTCCACCACCCTGGGGCTTGGGCTAGACCACTCTACTCTCTCAGACAGGTCCAACAGGTTTTTTTTTTCCCATTGACCTTTCAATTTGTCCTGGGCATTTTTAGGGTTGTGAGGTCTAGAAATCACTACAGGTGCCAGAGATTCAGTCCCTTGAAGTCTGCTCAGGGTCCATCTGGGCTGGTGTGACCCATGCTGGACTGCACTCTGTTCCCAGTGTGGTGTGATAGATGCTACCCTTCAACCTTGCAGGCTTTCTTGAACTGGAGATATATTTATCTCCTTCATTCTGTGGGTTCTACAGCTCCAGAATTTGTTTAGAGTCATTTTTTTACAGATGTTTCACTGGGCTTGGGTGGAGAACTCTATAAGTCCTTGCTTCTACTCTGCCATCATGGTGCCACTCTCATCTATAAATATTTCTGTACATCCATGCATATATCTACACATGTGTATGTGTATGGAGAGAGGCAGAGAGAAAGAGAGAGAGAGAAGAGAGAGAAAGGAGAGAGAGAGAGAGAGAGAGAGAGAGAGAGAGAGAGAGAGAGAGAGGGAAACAGCTTTTCAAGTAGTTTCTACCACTGACCTATTGGAGAATGACCTTTACTCTCTGCACGCATATGTAAGTTTATATGTGTGTGTGTTTGTGTAAGACATACACATATATCTCACACATTTCTGTATTTGCTAAGCTATTTATATAACTTGGAAAATAAACTTTTATTGGAGTAATTTTTTACAAAGTAATTTTCACCCAGTGAACTGTTCCCTTCTAAACTTAGATACATTTGTTTAGGCAGATTTTATTTTTCAAGGAATCAGAATTTCCATTATCTTTTTTTATATGTAATTTATTTAGTTTTCAGTTCTCAACATTCACTTCCACAAGAATTTGGATTCAAAATTTTCTCCCCATCTCTCCTCACCCTCCACCCCAGGACAGTATGCATCACATCCACCCTTTCCTCCAGTCTGTCCTCCCTTCTCTTAGCCACCCTTTTTTCATACCCCTTTCCTTCTATTTTCCTATAGGGCAAAATAGATTTCAATACTCCATTGCCTGTATAGCTTGATTTTCAGTTGCGTGCTAAAACAATTTTTAACATTGATTCTTAAGGCTTTGAGTTCCATATTCTCTCCCTCCCTTCCCAACCACCCTCACTGAGAAAACAAGCAATTCAATATAGGTCATACACGTGTAACAATGCAAAACATTTCCAAAATAATTATGTTGTAAAAGATTAATCACATTTCCCTCTGTCCTATCCTGTACTTCATTTATTCCATTCTCTCCCTTCACCTGTCCTCCCACAATAGTGTTTGCTTCTGATTATTCCTTTCCTCAATTTGCTGTCCCTTCTATTATCTTCCCTCTCCTGTCCCCTTCCCCTTTCCCTTCCTGAAGGGTAAAATATATTTCCATATCCATTGGAGTGTGTGTTTTTCTCTCTTTAAACCAAACCCCATGAGAGTGAGGTTCTATTATTTCCTTTCATCTCCTCCCTTCTCCTCCACTTTAAAGATCTTTCTTCAGTCTTATATGTGAGATGATTTCCCACATTCTATCTTTCCTCTTCTCTTACTCCTAGTACATTCCATTCAACAATAAATCTTAATTTTAGATATTCTCCCTTCATATTCAGCTCAGTCTTTGACCTCTCTATGTATGTGTACATACATATACATACATATGTACACATATATAATATATGTATATATACATACATAGACATATACACAATACACTTAAGTACCTATACATACCTACACATATATAATATACACATACATACATACCCATACACACCTACATATATATATAACCTCTAATTGCCCTAATACTGACAAAGGTCTCATGAGTTACAAATAACATCTATCCATGTGGGAATGTAAACAGTTCAACTTTAATAAGTTCCTTAAGGCTTCTCTTTCCTGTTTACCTTTTCATGGTTCTCTTTATTCCTGTTATTTGAAAGTCGATTTTCAATTGAGCTCTGGTCTTTTCAACAAGAATTTGTGGAAGTTCTCTACTTCGTTGAAATTCCATTTTTCCCCTGAGGTATTATACTTAGTTTGTTTGGGTAGGTGATTCTTGGTTTTAATCCTATCTCTTTGACCTCTGGAATATCATATTCCAAGCCCATTGATCTCTTAGTGTAGAAACTGCTAAATCCTGTGTTATCCTGATTATATTTCCATAATACTTGTGTTGCTGCTTTCTGCCTGCTTGTAATATTTTCTCCCTGATCTGGGAATTCTGGAATTTGGCTACAATATTCCTTGGAGTTTTCCTTTTGGGATCTCTTTCAGGAGGTGATTGGTGAATTCTTTCCATTTCTATTTTATCTTCTGTTTCTAGAATAACAGGACAGTTTTCCTTGGCAATTTCTTGGAAGCTGATGACCAGGATCTTTTTTTGGTCATGGTTTTCAGGTAGAGAGATAATTTTTAAATTATCTCCCCTGGATCTATTTTTCAGGTCAGTTGTTTTTCCAGTGAGATATTACACATTGTCTGCTATTTTTTCATTCTTTTTGTTTGGTTTTATAATTTATTGGTTTCTCATAAAGTCATTAGCTTCCATCTGCTCCATTCTAATTTTTAAAGAACTATTTTCTTCAGTGAGCTTTTGAACCTCCTTTTCCATTTGACTAATTCTGCTTATTAAAGCAATCTTCTCCTCATTGGCTTTTTTGGATCTCTTTTGCCATTTGGGTTAGTCAGTTTTCAAAGGTGTTATTTTCTTCAGCATTTTTTGGGTCTCCTTTAGCAAGCTGTTGACTTGCTTTTCATGATTTCCCTCTATTGCTCTCATTTCTCTTCCCAGTTTTTCCTTCACCTCTCTTATTCGATTTGCAAAGCCATTTTTGAGCTCTTCTATGGTCTGAGACCACTGCATATTTTTTGAGGTTTTGGATGTAGAAGCCTTGATTTTTATGTCTTCCTCTTATGTTATGCTTTGTTCTTCCTCAATCAAGGGGATGGAAGAAAATACATTTTCACCAAGAAGGTAACCTTCTATAGTCTTATTTTTTCCCTTTTTTGGGCATTTTTCCATCCAATTACTTGACTTTTGAGTCCTTTTTCAAGTGAAAAGTATACTCTAGGGACCTGAAAGTTCTCTGTTCCTCCAAGTTGACACAAGCAAGGGATAGGTGCTTACTCCTCTCCTGGCCTGAACTCTGGTCTGTGAGCAACCACAAGCACTCTTTTTTGTCCTGGAACTACAAGTAGGATTCCCTCTCCACAGCCACCACCAGTTCTACCATGCCAGCCAGCACTCCTCCCCACCCCAGGACCGCCAGTCTTGGCTGGTATCCAGATCAGCTGCTTGATTCCCCAGTGCATTTAGACAGACAGCTCCAAAAATAGAAGGTGTTGCTGCCTGGATGGGGGGCTGGGTCCAAAGCATGCTCCCCTCTCACCCAAGTGAAATAGTATTCTTACTGAACTTTGAAGCTGTTTTTGGCATTTGTGGGTTGAGAAATCTGGGAATCACATTTGCTACCCATGATTCTGCTTGCTGAAGCCTGCTGCAGTTCTGTCTATGCTATATGGCCCAGGCTGGGCTGTGCACTGCTCTGAGCCTGCTGAAATGGACCTTTCCTGTTGGCTTTCCAGGCTTTCTTAGGCTAGAAATTTGTTTCACTCTTTCATTTTGTGGCTTCTGCTGCTCTAGAATTCATTTAGAGTCATGTTTTACAGATATTTATGTGCTGTAGGGGGAGAACTTGAGAAGATCTGTCCTTCTACACTGCCATCTTGACTCTGCCCTTCTCCTGTTCCCTTTTCTAACTGCCTCTATTCCTTATTTATCTTCTAGCCTATCCTCTACCCTTAGATTTTAAAGGTTTATTATTTGCTTTTTTCTATATATTTAATGACATGATCTTTACTAAAAATTTCACGTGTTCATTTAAAAATTATTGTAGAATATAACATAACATGGAGGCTGAACTTCATTTATGGCATATTGATTTCCCAGCACTATTTTTTTACAAAATAAGGAGTACTATAAAAAAATTTATTTTTTGCATATTGAACTCTGGATTATTGAATTAGATGGTTCCTGATTCTCCCTTTTCTAGTATTTCATTAATCTACTTCTCTATTTTTAGACCTATGGCAAATTATTACTAGGACTGATGGTTTTATAGCAAAATTCAAGATAAAGAATAAGTATTCTCTCTTCATTCCTCCCATTTTCATTATTTCCTTTGATATTTTAGATCATTTAATTCTCCAAATGAAATTATTGGCTCCTTCCTAGAAAGATCAAAAGTCCAAACATGAGACAAACAAACGAGACAAGAGTGACAGAATTCATCCTCCTGGGACTTTCAGAGGACCCTCACACTCAGCTACTGCTCTTTGTATTAGTGTTGGGAGTCTACTTGGTTACTGTTCTTGGAAATTTGCTCATCATCTCTCTGGTTCTGACTGACTCCAGTCTCCATACACCCATGTACTTTTTTCTGTGCAATTTGTCCACAGCTGACCTCTTCTTCTCTACCAACATTGTTCCCCAAGCCCTAGTCCACATGCTGGCTGAGAGAAAGGTTATTTCCTTCATAGGATGTGCAGCACAGCTTTTTCTCTTTTTCATTTTTGGTTCTACTCAATGTGCCCTGTTAGCTGTGATGTCCTATGACCGTTATTTGGCAATCTGTGAGCCCATGCATTACTCTCTCATCATGACAGGGAGGTTGTGTGGCCTCTTGGTCTTGGGATGCTGGACCAGTGGCTTTCTAGTTTCCATTGTAAATACTACATTCATACTACACCTACCCTATCAAGGAGACAATAAAATTGCTCATTTCTTTTGTGAGGCCCCAGCTATCTTGGCTGTATCATCTGGAGATACTCATGGCACACAAATGGCCATTTTCCTCATGGGAGTCATGATTCTTCTTGCTCCTGTGACCTTGATCCTTGTCTCCTATGGCTCTATCATAGTGACTGTCATCAGGATGAAGAGAACCTCAGGGACACTCAAGGCATTTTCCACTTGTGGCTCCCATCTTCTTGTGGTTATTCTTTTTTATGGATCAGCAATAATGACTCACATGGCACCAAAGTCTTCTAAGGAACAGGGGAAACTGGTGTCTGTGTTTTATGCTGTGGTAAACCCCATGCTTAACCCTCTTATATACAGCCTAAGGAACAAGGATGTGAAGAAAGCACTGGGGAATGCAGCCAACAGACGAAAATTTTGCAGACACTGACCTTCACAATGTAGTTGAATTCATGAATGGCTTTCAGTTCCAAAATGTGTTGTATCATAACCAACACCACAAGCATTCCTTCCATGGGGAGAAAATATATTTTTCCCACAAGACTGGTGGTGGAGAATGCATGTTAATAAATATATGTACATAAGCTATTTGTGTGTTATATACTTGCAATGTGACTCAGGTATGAACTGATCCATCTGTCACTCTAGTCAATTAGATGAACCTACACTAATATAAAGTACTCATGGATGGGTCTTGTTAATTTAGAATTACCATGTCTCCTGGACATTCTGCACTAGATTTTATGGCCAGAGAAATACATCATGTGAAGATTCTTGGGAACTGAAAGAAGGAGAAATTTGCAAAGCTAATGGGTCCTCAAAAGGAAAGAAAAATCTAACCTTATCTTAGACAATCATTAGTGTATAGAGTACCAAGTGTTTGTATACAGCACCATTATGGTCTTTCTAGGTAGGGGACCATATCACAAGAATTATGATCAGTAACAATTACAATATGTGGCACTTAGTATGCCCTCAATCAAGAGCTGACTTAATTGTATGTGAGAGAGTGTGTGTGTGTGTGTGTGTGTGTAACTGGTGTCCAAAGGAAGGTAACAAAAGTTATGAGGAGAAAAACTTGTATGGTAATAGGTCTAAAGTTACGTATTTTTAAAAGAAACCTCAGAGGTGATTTATTTCAACTTGTCATTACACATTCTTGAGCAGTGGTTAAGCCAACATCCTGGCCTCGTACCTTAACAGAATATTTCAATTTTGGACAACTCTAATTGTGAGGAAAGGATTCTTTTCATATGTCTAGTCATTTGCCTATCTACATACTTTGCCCATTTTTTAACTCTGCCTGTCAAGACCAAGAAGAATAAACCCAGTTCCTATTCCATTTGACAGACTTGCAAACACTGCAAGAAAGCCATCATGTCCCTTCCAAGTAGAAGTTGTATTCTGCTACAGATAAAATGACCCTAGTTTTTGAAGCTTCTGTTTCACACAACTAAGTTAGATTGATTTTGCAGCTCTTTTCAGAGAAGCTATTTCTAATCATCTATCTTCATTTTGCCCTTTTCAGTGGGTATTTTTAATACAAATGCAGAATGTTACATTTATCCAAATTAAATTTCATCTTAAAAGATTAAACCTATAGATCTAGGTTCTCTTGAGTCCTGATTTTAGCATTCAGTATATTGTTTGTCCCTCCCAGTTTCTTGTCTTCAGAAAAGATACCTCGGTTCCAGTCATTGATGTAAAAAAATGAATAACAATAACAGATAATTATGATACCACACTAAAATTCATCTACAGAGGTACTTTAATTCATTCTTTTTCTTTTTTATTGCAGTCACTCAACTGTATCCAGATAAACCTAACTATTCTCAGGATCTAATTCTTATCATGCTACCTTGCCTATAAGAATAGCATGAAAGATTTAGTCAAATGCTTTCATAAAATGTGGGTATTCTGTATCTATACCTCTCTCCTGATATATCAACTTAATAACCTTGCAAAAGTGAAATGAAATTATATCGACATGGAATTCATTTTCTCAGACTTATTGATAACTGTTCTTTTTATGTCGTATCCATTATTTATATATCTTCCATTCCACTATTCAAAGAAAAGTATCAAGTTATCAAAGAATAGGTAAACAAAGTGATAAAAGCCATTTCAGCGAGAGCATCCAGAATTTCAAGTGCATTGGACAGTATATTCAATATTCCATACCCATTTTGACTATCATCTGCTAATAAAAGACAGTGCTACACTTTCTCAAGTTCTTTTTTTTCATGTAAATGCTTGGTCATTATAAAATGTTATATTTTATTCTTTGGTTAATTCTGCTTAGATTTTTGTCATTCCAAAATTTCTTTTGTGGGTTCCTTTTATTCAAGATATATTCATTTATCTTATGTTGCTGAGAATTATTTATACATATTATTTGACAGCACTACAATTTTAAATTGCTTTCTTGCATCAAAATTTATTTATTTCTTCCCCTAATCAATAAGCATCTACTTTGTTTTCAGTTCGTTCCTACCACAAAAAGTGTGCCTATTAATATATTGGGTGTTTATGAGACCTTTACATCTGTCTTTCACATTTTTGGTGTACATCTCTAGCAACTGGATCCTTGGTCAAAAGATAGGAGTTTTAAAGAATTTTTTTAGCATAATTCTAAATTGTAACCAGAATTTTTGGACCAATTCACAACCCCACCAAGAGTGTATTCATGTGCCATGATTTCCACGACCTTTCTCCAATGATTGCTTCTATCTCTTATCATTTCCAATTAATGAATATTAAATCAATAAATCAATAAATTAACTTTTATAAAGCACCCCCTACATGTCAGGTACTGTGCTAAGCATTGAGTGTATGAAAGGAAACAAAAGACAGTCTTTGCTCTCAAGGATCTTACAGCTTAATAGAGGAGACAACATGCAAGCAAATAAATACAAAGTGACTTATGTGAAATATAAAAATGAAATAGTTAAAAGAAGGAGGGTACTGGAATAAAGAGGGGTTAGGGAAGGATTCCTGTAGAAGGTGGGGTTATAGCTGGGTCTTAAAGGAAGCCAGTGGCCAGGATATTTTATCTGTAACAGTATACAACTTCTACTTGGAAGGGACATGATGGCTTTCTTGCAATGTTTGCAAGTCTGTCAAATGGAATAGGAACTGGGTTTATTCTTCTTGGTCTTGGCAGGCAGAGCTAAAAAATGGGCAAAGTATGTAGATAGGCAAATGACATATCAAAAGAATCCTTTCCTCACAAATAGAGTTGTCCAAAATTGAAATATTCTGTCAAGATATTGGGCCAGGATGTTGACTTAACTACTGCTCAAGAATATATAATTACAAGTTGAAATAAAGTCAGCATTCCAGGTGTGGGGGATAGCCAGAGTAGATACTGAAGCTGTGAGGCAGAGTTTCCTGTCCATGAAACATCCAGGAGGTCAGTGTCACTAGATCTAAAAGTTGTGGTTGTGATTGTTGTTGTAGTTATGGTTTGCTCTTCATTCTTTAAGTGGACCATGACATCAGAGAGGTGATGACATGACTTGTAATTGACTTTAATTTGAGTGAGGGAGGCATTGTGCAACATCACTAGGATCACTTTCTCCTTCAGAGCCATCTGGGTCCAGTGGCCAGATGATGATCAGGATGAGCGGATATGGCCCAGGATGCCCTGGGAGAGGCTGGCTCTTTTAAGCTAAATTCTTTACAAGTTCTCAAACAGTTCAAACCTCAAACATCAAAGAGCTGTGGTGGATCTAGAGAAGATTCATTGATGAGCAAACAATCCCTAAAATGGAGTTTTAGACATCAGGGACCTGAAAAAAAGATTAAAAAATGAATCTTTTTGTCACCAACCAATGGAGAAGTAGAAAAAAGTAGATTTCTCACTAGAGATGAGTAAACTTGTCTTTAATTTCAGATAAAATTCTAGACCATAATCTGAAAAGAATATATTGGGATAATTTGGAAAAGGATATAGCAACTAGTGAGAGAGAAGACAGGTTTTATCACAAAGAGATGATAATTTTCTTTTTGAAAAGTGCACCAAGAAGGAATGGAGCCATGGTGGCAGGGTATAAAGACAGACCTGTAGAAGCTCCTCCATATAGCCCATAAGACACCTGTAAAAAGGACTCTAAACAAATTCTAGAGCAGCAGAAGCCACAAAACGACAGAGTGAAAGAGATTTCCAGCCCAAGATAGCCTGAAAGGATAACAGGAAAGGTCTATCACATCAGGCAGAGTGAAGTGCAGCCCAGTGTGGGCCATGCTGCTCAGATAGACAGAAACTGGAAAAGGCTTCAGGAAGCCACCAGCAGCAGTAGTTCCCAGATGGCTCAACCCACAAACACCAAAGGCAACTTCAAAGGTCAGTGAGAAAGCTGTTTCACTCAGGAGAAGGGAACACGGTTGGGACTACCAGCAGCAGCCACTGCAATGGCAGTGTCCATTTTTGGAGCCCTCCACCTAAAGCCCCTGGGGGAATTAAGCCAGTGATCTGAATCTCAGCCCAGAGTGGCAGACCTTGGAGCCCTACTCCTAACGTCCCTGGGGCAATTGAGCAGCTAATCTAAATCTCAGCCTTCAGCACAGCCCTGCAGTGAGGAGGCGTACTGGCATGGGGGGGTGGGGGTGGGAGGCTGTTGTGCAGAGGGAATTCTACTCCCAGATTCTGGACACAAAAGTTTTTGGTTGCTCCCAGACCAGTGTGCAGGCCAGGAGAGGAGTAAACTCCTCTCCCTTGATTGTGTCACCTTGGAGGAACTGAGAACTTACAGGTCCCCCCTTGACAAAGGACTCAAAGTCAAGTAACTGGCTGGGAAAATGCCCAAAAAGGGGAGAAAATATAAGAATATAGAAGGTTACTTTCTTGATGAACAGGTATTTTCTTCCATCCTTTCAGGTGAGGAAGAACAATGCATACCATCAGAGGAAGTCAAGGCTTCAGCATCCAAAACCCTCAAAATAAATATGTAATGGTCTGAGGCCATGGAAGAGCTCAAAAAGGATTTTGAAAATCAAGTAAGAGAGGTGGAGGAAAATTTGGGAAGAGAAATGAGAGTGATGAAGGAAAATCATGAAAAACAAATCAACAGCTTTCTAAAGAAGACCAAAGGAAAATGCTGAAGAAAATAACACCTTTAAAAAAAAGCCTAATCCAATGGGCAAAAGAGGTCCAAAAAGCCAATGAGGAGAAGAATGCTTTGAAAAGCAGAATTAGTCAAATGGAAAAGGAGGTTCAAAAGCTCACTGAAGAAAATAGCTCTTTAAAAATTAGAATGGAGCAGATGGAAACTAATGACTTTATGAGAAACCAAGAAATTACAAAACAAAACCAAAAGAATGAAAAAATAGAAGATAATGTGAAATATCTTATTGGAAAAACAACTGACCTACAAAACAGATTCAGGAGAAACAATTTAAAAATTATGGTACTTCCTGAAAGTCATGATCAAAAAAAGAGCCTAAACATCAACTTTCGTGAAATTATCAAGGAAAACTGTTCTGATATTCTAGAACCAGAAGGCAAATATATATATTGAAAGAATCCACCCGTTGCCTCCTAAAAGAGATCCAAAAAGGAAACACCTGGTAACGTTGTAGCCAAATTCCAGAGTTCCCAGGTCAAGGAGAAAATGTTGCAAGCAGCTAGAAAGAAACAATTCCAGCATTGTGGAAATACAGTCAGGATAACACAAGATCTAGCAGCTTCTACATTAAGAGATCAAAGGTCCCGGAATATGATATTCCAGAAGTCAAAGGAATTAGGATTAAAACCAAGAGTTACCCAGCCAGCAAAGCTGATTATAATACTTCAGGGGAAAAAATGGTCATTCAATGAAATAGAGGACTTTCAAGCATTCTTGATGAAAAGAACAGAGCTGAATAGAAAACTTGATTTTCAACCACAAGAATGAGAAGAAGCATGAAAAGATAAACAGGGAAGAGAATTCATAAGAGACTTTCTAAAGTTGAATTGTTTACATTCCTACATGGAAAGATAACATTTGTAGCTCTTTAGACCCTTCTCAGTACTTAGGTAGTTGGAACGATTATACACACACGTAGACACAGACACACACATATGTATATATAGACAGAGAGCACAGGGTGAGTTGAATAAGAAGGGATGATATCTAAACAAATAAAATTAAGGGGTGAGAGAGGAATATATTTGAACGGAGAAATGGAGTAGAGTGAAATATCTCTCATTAAAGAGGCAAGGAAAAGCTTTTTCAATGGAGGAGAAAAGGGAAGAGGTGAGAGGGAAAAAGTGAAGCTTACTCCCTTCACATTTGGCTTAAGGAGGGAATAACATGTTCACTCAATTTGGTATTAAAATCTGTCATATAATACAGGAAAGTAGGGGAGAATAGAACAAGTGAGTTGGGGGAGGTGATCGAAAGGAGGGTAAATGGGAGGAGGGAGTAATTGGAAGTAAATATTTTTGGGGAGAGATAAGGTCAAAAGGGAGTGTATAATAAATGGGAACAAGATAGGATGGGGGGAAACATAGTTAGTCTTACACAACATGATTATGGAAGTCTTTCGCAAAACTACACTATATAGCCTATATTGAATTGCTTGCCTTCTCAATGGGGATGGGTGGGGAGGGAGGAAGGGAGAGAAATTGGAACTCAAAGTTTTAAGAAGGAATGTTGAGAATTATTTTTGCATACAACTGGGAAATAAGAAATACAGGTAATGGGGTTACAGAAATCTCTCTTCTCCTACAAGAAAAAGAGAAGATGGGGATAAGGGAAGGGAGATGTGTGATAGAAAGGAGGGCATATTGAGGAAATGAGTAATCAGAATACAAGGTATTATGGGGTGGGGGAGGAGAGAGATGGGGAGAACATTAAGAACTCAAAATTTTGTGGAATTGAATGTTCAAATCTAAATATAAAGAAACAAACATTAAAAATATTTAAAAATAGAAAATGGTACCAATATTTGCTCAGGCAAATGCTGCATATGAAACACATGCAAATTTCATCAAAGGTCTGAATGAAGTCTATAATGAAACATAGTGTATGAGCTATATTATTATGTAATTGTTGGATTTGAAAGTGCTTAAATGACAGGACACAGTGTTGATTTGTTTTTCTTTTTATTTATATTATTTCATTTTTCCCCAATTACATGTCAAGACAATTTTCAGTAGAAAATTTGCTAAACCAATCTGAAAAAAATAAATTTCCTTTCTTTATAAATATACTAAATTTCAGACTAACTCAGCTTCATGATACACCTGAGTTGTACTACTTAATGAAATTAGATTGTCCTCATTCTACATTCTCTTCTACATTCTCTATTCTCTTCCCTATGTCTTAACTCTATAAACTTTAGAGTTTAATTCTTTTCAGAGTTCCAAATGGTTCAAAAAAGTAAACCCTAAAGAAGTCAAACCTTCAATTAATCACATTATTCTCCTGTGAAATAAAGATGCAAAGAAGAGCAAATTCTTAAAACCATACAATCACATAGATGGAAGCCATCTCAGACCTCATCCTATGCAATTCATGTCTACTAGGAACTCTCCTCTCCTTCCACCAACTTTGGAAAGAGCAGTTTTCATGGCGTAATAAAGTCAGAAAGCAGACTGTAAGTGATTAAGAACAGCGTGATAGGATATAAAGTAGAAACAAAATGGAAGTTCACTATTTTGAGTGGTTTAGATACAGAGGCAGAGGAGAGGCAGAAGGTTGATAGGAATGGAAGTATCAGTTAAGGATGGGAGAGATTGGGCATGTGTGAAGGCAGTAAGAAATCAGCCAGTAGAGAAGCAGACATTAAAAATTAGTGGAAAGTGGGAATGAGAAAAGGGGCAATCCATTTGTGTGGATAGAATGGTATGAGATCACTTGAATAAGTAAAGAGGTTGTCATTGATAAGGAGTAAGATTTCTTTATCATGTGAGATAGTGATAAAGGAGAAAATAGTAGCAGAAGACAACTAAGTGATGGTAAGGTTCTTGAAAGGTGAAAAAGAGGGAAGAAGAGGGAGCTCATCATGGATGTACTAATTTTATTTTTCCCTATACAATGTGAGGCACATTTCTTAGCTGAAAGAACGGGGAGTGTGAAGTATGAAATGGAATGAAAAGATTTGGAAGTGCAGCTGCACAGATTGGGAAACTGAGTTGATAAGGGTGATGTGGTAGGACTGCTTAGCAGTTGTGTATATCCTATTCAGCTAATGTGACATACATTTGTAGAGGGTCCAGTCAGAACGGTTGAGTGATTTTCTTCATCTTCATTCAGCAGAATAAACAAAGAACCACTTCAAGGTTTTCTTTCCAATTATATTATTTTTATGAACCCTAACAATAAGTGAGATCTGAGGGGACAAATGTATTATGTTCTCATACTATTGTGTAAACATTTTATCCTTCAGTCTCTAGGACTGTTTTCCTTACTTTTTTCTTTTCTAAACATTTCATCTTAATTTCTGTATTTTCACTTCCAAGTTTCTACTCAGCTCTGATTTTTCATCAAGAATACTTGGAACATCTCTATCTCATTAATGCTCCATTTTCTTCCTGTAGAAATATTTTCAGTTTTGCTGGATAAATAATTGTTGAATTTAAATATGCCTTTGAGAATAACTTATTCCAGTATCACTGCTCATTAATGTTTGTGGCTACTACAACTTCTATAACCCTGACTATGGCTCTTTTATAGTTTAATTCTTTTTTTTTTTAGTCACTTCACTATTGAACTGAATTCAATATTCACCTTGATCTGAAATCTTTGGATTCTCAATTTAATATTCTTGGACATTTTCAATTTTGAGATTTCCTTTAGAAGGTGAAGCACACATTCTTTCTATTTCTACTATATGCTCTGAATCTCAGAGATCTCATCAGTTTTCTTTTGTAATCTCTTGTAATACAACTTGCAGGTTACTTTTTATTCATGGATTTCATTTAATCTAGTGATTTTTTAATTACTCTATTTCATGTCTTTTCTAGTTCAGTTACCTTTGCTAAGAGATAGCTTATAGTTTTTTTCCTATTGTTTCAGTCTTTTGCATTTGTTTTAATACATCTTATTTAACTATCAAGTAATTAGTTTCTATTTGATCCATTCTAATTTTCAAGGAACTTGGTGCTTGGGTAAGGTTTTCTGCCTCTAGAACTAAGCTATTAATTCTTTAAAATTCTTTATTTTATAGCTCTCAATAGTTTTCCTTTCTTCTTGATCTTTATCATTTCATTTGTTAAAATTAGCAGCCCTAAAAAAATTCTTGTTTTTAATCTTTTCCTGGAATTCTGCATTTTTCCTTGTGTTTTTCTTGTAATCATTCTGAATTCATTTTCTTTTTGCAGTTTATGTCTCCAGCTTCACCATCCCACAACATTTTCTTTGGTAAGTTTTTGTTTGTTTGTTCATTCTTCCTTTGGACTTATTAATTTCACACTTTATGTAATGGCTGCACTCTTTATACTTCCAGGGGGAGAGAAGAGGTATTACACTGACTACCAGACTGAAAGTCTACAGAACCGTTGTGCTGACCTCATTGTTATATACTTGTAAAACATGGACAGCTTACCAGCACCATGCCAAGAAACTGAATCACTTCTATTTGAACTGTCTTAGGAAGATTCCCAGGATCACCTGGCAGGATAAAGTACCAGACACTGAAGTCCTTGCTCGAGCTGAACCACCAAGTATTCAAACTATGCTTCAGAGACCACAACTACGATGGGCTGACCACAATGTTTGAATGCAAAATACATGCTTGCCAAGAAAAACTGTTTTATGGAGAACTTGCATGAGGCAGGTAATCACATGGTGGCCAAAAGAAGCTATACAAGGACACTCTCAAGGTCTTTCTCAAGAACTTTGGATTTGACTGTGCAATATGGGAGACACTGGCACAGGACCACTCAGCATGGTGTGCCCACATCAGAAAGGGTGCTCTGTGAGCAAGGCAGAATTGAGATAGCACAAAGTAAACATAGGATGTGCAAATTTGGGATATCCACCCCACATATTCACATGAGCTATCTATGCCCAATCTGTGGTAGAGCATTCTGAGCTCATATTGGTCTGATCAGCCGCAGTCAAACACACTGAAATTTCACTTTATTATAGTGATAATTTTGGTCCTCTTCAAAGACAAAGGACAACAACCATGAGAGATGATCAGCACAAAACTGAATTTTATCTGCATTCCTACTGTACTGAGTCAGGAATCCTACATCTCTCTAAGCTTTGCTTGTACTTTACTTTTTGTGGAATTAAATGCTGCCTTTTTAGAGATGGATGAACTATCCTGCTGGCACATCCTATGGAGTTCTCATTTTTCACTTAGCAGCTTCTGAATTTCCCCGTCATTTCCTGCAAAACAGTCTTTGTGTTTGCAAATGTTCTGACCCAGATGAGCAAATGCAGTGCCATACACCAAATCTCTGAAAGCTGTCCACTTTTTTTCTGCTCCACTGTTGCAAAGTGTGTGTTGGCTCAACTTTCCCTCCAAGTTGGCAGAAAACTAGTCACACTCAGAGAAGAGCTCTAATTTGCTGACATTAATTCTTCTGGAAGTCATTTTGCCTTAGGGCTGGCACTTTTGATGAATGCAAATATTTAGCCTGGGAAAGATAAGAGTATGATCAGACCAGCACTCTGCACCACACATTGCCTTTGCCACTCTCACATCCTGTCTGTCTTTTCTCCTTGCAATCACATAGTCTTTTAGATGCCAATGTTTGCTGCAAGGGTGCATCCATGAAGTTGCATTGTGTTTAGGTAAATGGAAAAGAGTGTTGGTGATGAGAAGGTCACAAGATGCACAAATCTTCAGCAGGAAATGACCGCTGCTGTGGCTGTTTTCAACTCCATTCCTCCATAGGACTCCCTGCCAAGTCTGGTAGTCTAAGCCACTCAGAATTGTAAGCTTGTCCTCTTTTGGTACATTGATGATAAGGGTCTCTTGGTCTTCATAAAATTTTTCTTTGACCTCATCAGGGTTCACCATGGTGGGAACATAGACACTGATGATGGTGGCATGGTGTTTTCCCACAAGTGGTAATCACATTGTCATGAGGCTATCATTTACTTCTTTTGGCAAGCATGCCAGCTTGCTTACTAGATTAGTTTTGATTGCAAAATCTAGTCCAACTTCATGGTGCTCCCCTTAACTGCACCCACTCAAGAAAAATGTGTATCCTGATCCAACTTCAGTAAGCTAGTCTTCATTTGCCAGTCTTGTTTCACATAGGGTTGCTATTTGCATGTGGTACCTGTTAAGTTCTCCTGCAATGAGAGCAGTTCATCTTTTTGAATTTTGTGTTGTCTCTAAGTGTGTCCACATTTCATGTGCCAGTGTTGAGCAGAATCATCTTTGCACATATTTTTGTACATTTTGTGCAATTTTTTGTGTTTTGACCAAAGACTAGGATTTTCCACCTGCCATGGTAATCAGGCCAGGGTTGGGTAAACAGACAATGTTTAGGGCACCTTTTCTAGCCCCCTTCTTCACATCAGGAGGTGAGCAATGTGATCCTTAAAAGGCTTCTTAGACATCCAGGTGGCTGCCAAGTCCCACTGATGCTTCTAGTGAGAAATGGCCCTATGGACTGGGCTACCTATGTATAAGGTTGTGACTCCAGCTCCAAAAGTATCTGCACCTGCTGCTTCATCACTTTCCTGCTGCCACAGGTCTTTGAGATATAATAGCAAAATGGAATGGATGATGTCTTTTTCATAGGTCCATTCAATCCATGGAGGAACTCAAAAAGAATTTTGTAAATCAAGTAAGAGAGGTGGGGGGCGGGGAATTGGGAAGAGAAATGAGAGCAATGAAAGAAAATCATGAAATGCAAGTCAAAAGCTTGCTAAAGGAGACCCAAAAAAATGCTGAAGGAAATAATACCCTTAAAAATAGAAAAATTCAAATGGCAAAAGAGGATCAAAAAGACAATGAGGAGAAGAATGCTTTAAAAAGCAGAATTATTTGAAAGCAGAAAAATTTGGAATTTTCCAAATGGAAAAGGAGGTTCTAAAGCTCACTGAAGAAAATAGTTCTTTAAAAATTAGAATGGGGGTGGAGCCAAGATGGCGGAGTAGAAAGACTCACGTATGCTAGCTCCGAACCCACACCCCATATATTTCCTGCAAGAAGAACTCCCCACGAATTCTGGAGCACTGCAAGGCACGCAGAAACACAGTGGAAAAGAATTCTGTTCCAGAGAGCCCTGGAAAGCCTATCCCAAAGGTCCGTTGCACTCCAGACAATGGAGTCCACTCCTGTGCTGCCCTGGCCACGGGGCCGAGAGGAGCAGATCCGAGAAGGCTTCAGGGACGGAACCTCTGGCAGCCGGGAAGGTCCCTCCACCTACAGACGCTGCAGGTCAGTGAGAGAGACGTCTGCGCTGGCCGAGAGGGGAGCGGGGTGTCTCTGTGACTCAGGCCCCCTTGGGAGGCAGTGGTGGAGGGAGTGGCAGAGGCAGTGGTGGCAGCCCAGGACTCTCCGAGCAGGCAGAAGCTCCATTACTGAAGGTCTCTACATAAAGCCCCTGAGGGAACTGAACCTGGGAGGCGGCCCTGCCCCCACCCCAGCACCAGAACATAAGTTCACATTGAATAGCAGCCGCACCTGCTGTGGAAAGCCCATTTGAATCTCAGACCGCAAGCACTAGCTGGGCGGATCTAGGCGGGGGTGGACAGGAATCTCAGAACTCAAGTAACTGGCTGGGAAAATGCTCACAAAAGGGAACAAAAATAAGACTATGGAGAGCTACTTTGAGGGGGTACAGATGTTCCCGTGTTTCAATTCTGATGACGAGAAACTATTCTTACCACCAGGGAAAGATGTGGAAGTTGGGGCCTCTGTATCCCAGACATCCCAGGTGGATGTCCAGCGGTCTCAGGCCATGGAAGAGCTCAAAAAGGATTTTGAAAATCAAGTTAGACAGGAGGGGGAAAAACTGGGAAGAAAAATGAGAGAGATGCAAGAAAAGCAGAAAAACGGGTCAATACGTTGCTAAAGGAGACCCAAAAAAAATGCTGAAGAAAATAACACCTTTAAAAATAGGCTAACTCAATTGGCAAAAGAGGCTCAAAAAGCCAATGATGAGAAGAATGCTTTCAAAAGCAGAATTAGCCAAATGGAAAAAGAGGGTCAAAAGCTCACTGAAGAGAATAGTTTCTCTCAAAATTAGAATGGAACAGATGGAGGGTAATGACTTTCTGAGAAACCAAGAAATCATAAAACAAAACCAAAAGAATGAAAAAATGGAAGAGAATGTGAAATATCTCATGGGAAAAAACAACTGACCTGGAAATAGATCCAGGAGAGACAATTTAAAAATTATGGGACTACCTGAAAGTCATGATCAAAAAAAGAGCCTAGACATCATCTTCCATGAAATTATCAAGGAAAACTGCCCTGATATTCTACAACCAGAGGGCAAAATAAGTATTGAAAGAATCCATCGATCACCACCTGAAAGAGATCCAAAAAGAGAAACTCCTAGGAACATTGTGGCCAAATTCCAGAATTCCCAGGTCAAGGAGAAAATATTGCAAGCAGCTAGAAAGAAACAATTCCAGTATTGTGGAAATACAATCAGGATAACTCAAGATCTAGCAACTTCTACATTAAGGGATGGAAGAGTGTGGAATATGATACTCCAGAAGTCAAAGGAACTAGGACTCAAACCAAGAATCACCTACCCAGCTAAACTGAGTATAACACTTCAGGGGAAAATATGGTCTTTCAATGAAACAGAGGACTTTCAAGCATTCTTGATGAAAAGACCAGAGCTGAAAAGAAAATTTGACTTTCAAATACAAGAATGAGAAGAAGCATGAAACAATGGGGGGCAAGATAGGATGGAAGGAAATACAATTAGTCTTACACAACAAGACTATTACCGAAGTCATTTGCAAAACTACACAGATATGGCCTATATTGAATTGCTTGCCTTCCCAAAGGGAATCGGTGGGGAGGGAGGGATGGGGAGAATTTGGAAATCAAAGTTTTAGGAACAACTGGTTAGTATTGTTGTTGCTACTAGGAAATAAGAAATACAGTTAATGGGGAATAGAAAGTCATTTGGCCCTACAGGACAAAAGAGTTGATGGGGACAAGAGAAGGGAGGGATGATAGAAGAGAGGGCAGATTGGTGATAGGGAAATTAGATTGCTCGGTGTATTGGGGTGGGGGGAGGGGATAAAAGGGGAGAAAATTTGGAACCCAAAATTTTGTGAAAATGAATGTAAAAAGTTAAATAAAATAAATAAATTAATTAATAAAAATTTAAAAAAATTAGAATGGAACAGAACAGAGGGAAGCTAATGACTTTATAAGAGACCAAGAAATTACAAAATAAAACCAAAAGAATGAATAAATGAAAGACTGTCTCATTGGAAAAACAACAGACCTGGGAAATAGATCCAGGAGAGACAATTTAAAAATTATGGGACTACCTGAAAGCCATGATACAAAAAAGAGCCTAGACATCATCTTTCATGAAACAATCAAAAAAATTGCCTGATATTCTAGAAATAGATTGTAAAATAAATATTGAAAAAACCCACCAATCACCTCTGAAAGAGATCCAAAAAAAAATAACTCCTAGGGATACTGTAGCCAAATTCCAGAGTTCCCAGGTCAGAAAGAAACAATTCAAGTATTGTGGAAATCTAATCACAATAATACAAGATTTAACAGCTTCTATATTAAGGGATCAAAGGACTTGGAATATGATATTCTAGAAATCAAAAGAATTAGGATTAAAACCAAGAATCACCTGCCCAGCAAAACAGAGTGCAATTCTTCTAGGGAAAAAATTGTCATTCAATGAAATAGAGGACTTTCAAGCATTCTTGTTGAGAAGACCAGAGCTGAGAAGAAAATTTGACTTTCAAACACAATCAAGAGATGCATGAAAAGGTAAACAGGAAAGAAAAATCCTAAGGGACTTACTAAAGTTGAACTGTTATATTCCTACATGGAAAGATCATATTTGTAACCCTTGAATACGGACAGAGGGCGCAGAAATGGAATGGGGCAAACTATCTCTCATAAAAGAGGCTTGAAAAAGTGTTTTTCAAAGGAGAGGAAAAGGGGGGAGGTGAGAAGGAAAAACTGAAGCTTACTCTCATCACATTTGGCTTAAGGAGAAAATAACATGCATGCTCAAATTGGTGTCACAATCTATCTTACACTACAAGAAAGTAGGGGGGAAATGGAGAAGTGAGGGAGGGAGTATGATAGAAAGGAGAGCAAATGGGAGGAGGGCATATTTAGAAGTAAACACTTCTGGGGAGGGACAAGGTCAAAAGAGGGAATAGAATTAATGGAGCGCAGGATAAGATGGAGGGAAATACACAACTTATACAACATGACTATTATGGAAGTCTTTTGCAAAGCTACACATATGTAGCCTATATTAAATTCCTTGCCTTCTCAGTGGGGTTGGGTGGGGAGGGAGGAAGGAAGAGAAGTTAGAACTCAAAGTTTTTGGAATGAATGTTCAGAATTGTTATTCAATATAATTGGGAAATAAGAAATACTGGTAATGAGGTATAGAAATCTATCTTGCACTACAAGAAAAGAGAAAAAGTGAGGATAAGGGAAGTGAGGGGTATGATAGAAGGGAGGGCAGATTGGAGGAAGAAGTAATCAGAATGAATGGTGCTTTGAAGTGGGGGAAGGGAGAGATGGGGACAAAGTTTAGAACTCGAAATTTTGTGGAAATGAGTGCTGAAAACTAAAAATAAATAAACATTAAAAAATAAAAAGTGTAAGACTATTAATAGTCTAATAATATCTGAAAAAACAAGCAATTTCATTTTGTCTGTAGTTCCTCTCCCCTACATCACCCCTGCTGGTATTGCAGTCTTGCCCTGTCTGTAACTTTCCATACTGTTAAAACAATGAGGACAGCCCTATCTATGTAGGTGGATTTACAAGAAATAACTTACCTGAGGAAGAGTCTTACCTTTTACTAGCCCCTATAACAGGTCCTGGTCAATCAAGAGATACCATATCCCTTTCTTATTCCTATTCTGCAAGCTCCCAGCAACAAGTCCTGTCAAATTCTGAAGTACCCCATACCTAATTTCCTTCCTGTCTAAATAGACACCTATCTAAGCTTTGTCTTTTTATTCCTTTGGGGAATCTTTGCCTCTATGTGTTGGGCTCTCTTGGTGGCAAACTCAATAAAATCTCATTGGTTCCTAAATTGTTGGTTTAGTCTAGGTTCTAGTTCTGGTTTACTCTGGTGCCAACAATTTTATTTACATGTCAAAGTTCACCCTTGTGCCTCTTTCCTTTCTTTCTCTTTCCAGTGCCATAGAGACTCAGACTTCAGGCTGTGGAAGTGTTCTTGGGCATTGACAGTTAGTTTGGTGGCATCCCATCAGGAACAAAAAGCCTGTCAGGAGCTACAACCCAGAAACACCACGACTACAAAGCTCTGACTTCCCAGTACTGAGGAGAGCAGGCTCTACCTATAGTTATCTGGACTGCTGGTCATATAACTAAGGAACAGAGAAAGTGGGAGAGGTCACCAGGACAGGACACCATGTATGTGGGGAACTGTGCAGCACTCAAACCTGAAGGAAAGAGCACAGCATCCAGCCGGAACAAGTTTTGACTACCCAAAAGCTACTTAGGAAAGAAGCTTAGGGTGCTGAACCATGAACTGTCAGGTATGGAAGGAGGAGGAGTTACTTTGAGATCTATTCCCCAGGTAAACCACAGTCAGTAGGGAGAGAGTCAGGAAGTGTGTAGTGAAAATTAAAAGGGGAAAGGCTGAAAGTCCAAAGCATGTAGAAATCAAATATAACTATTTCAGTAGAGAATAGAACATTTTGGAAGAAAGAACTTCAAGTAAAAAGAAAAATCAGAACAGATGTCTTCTGCATTCATGAGAAAGTAAAGAAAAAATTGCAAGAGTATGTTCCAAAAAGCAATGAGTTCAGGAACAGCCTAAAAGTAAAGAAAAAATTGCAAGAGTATGTTCCAAAAAGCAATGAGTTCAGGAACAGCCTAAAATAATATTGCTTGCTGACCTGAGCCTAACCATCAATTTTAAAACAAATATTCAACAAAATTGAGGCATTCATGCCAAGGAAATAATTCAAGGTAAGTAAAAAATTCAAAGAGTACCAACACTAAAAATACACAAAGAGAAAGTAAGTATAATTTCAAGAAAAGGCTAAATGATGAAATCAATTCTCTCATCTCTATGGATTCTTGGTAAAAAAAAAAAAAAGAAAATGATTATTAATCTATATAACAAAAGGAAAAAACAAAAAAGAGGACATTAAGTGCCAAAAATAATCCCAACTGTTTAGGGGAAATTAAATATTCAAGAGCAAAAGTGGAAGAAATGAAGTTATACTCCATGGATTAAATCTTATCATCCCAAACAAATACATCAATATCTACTGTGGTAAAGAATACCAGAATAGGAAAGTATGACAATGGAGTCAGAGATAGAAAAGTATAAAGGAAAGTGGGTAATACACTCATACCAACTCCAGATATCAACAATGAAGTTACAGTTATACATATAGTTTCTGAACAATGGCAGAAGACTTTGGGAGAGTGTAATATAAGCAATAGAGGGACTATGGTTGGAGGACTAGAAAGGATAAAAGGACTTTTCCCAGAAATGAAAAGGGAAAATATGTCATTAAAGAATATTCACATGGCAGAGTTTTGCATCTTCAATAAAAGAATGGGACTTTATAGTGAGTGTTTCCAGAGAAGGAAAGAGGAGGAAATTTAAACTTTTGCAAACTACATTCTCTGAATAAGGGTAATAAATCCTAAGATAGAATTCCAACTCGCATAAGAGTACATGTGACTTCTCAAAGGAAGTCAGCAATTCAAGTTCTGAGGTTCAGAGAGATAGGACAAAATTGTCTTACAAATGTAAGGTATGCTATGAAAGGTAAGAGAAAGGAACAAATATTTTAAACAGTGCTTTCATTGATCATGGCTTCATGAAAGAATGAATATTTCTGAGAATGATGTAAAAGAAAAAAGATACAAAAAGGTGGAAACTACAAAGGCAATCAGGAGGAAATAACAAAGGAGAAGCTTAACCTTAGTACTTCAAAATCTTTAAAGGTATATAAAAAGTCAGAGAACAAATGAGGAATAAGTAAGGCTATAAACCAAGAATCAGGATATAAAATCAAGAATAGAACAGAAAAGTAGAGAAAAGATAAGAATAAGGCAAAGAGAAAACTCCTTTAAAAGGACACAGCAAAAGAACAATGTTGACACTTGCTTAGCTAACAGGGAAAGAGAAAGAATAAAAGAAGAGGATAAAAAGGAAAAATTAAGGAAGAAAAATTAAAAATTTAAATTTGAGAGGGTGCACTTCTGGATAAGATGACCATTTGAACAGAGGTTGGCAATCAATCTCCCATGCTAAAGTAAATAAGTAAATGCTTATTCCACCAAAAAACCTAAAAATATAATATGGATCTAGAAATGTCATCAATAACAATCAGAAAATAGATAAACACTAAAGGCACAAATACAGCTAAAAAGAAGACAAAACTATCCCTGTTTCTGAGATCTCTGTACATCACATCAGACAATAAATTTAAAGAGACAATAGCTTCACAACATAAAATGCCCTGTATTCTATACAGTGGCAGGATATAAAATAAGCCCACAACACCAATAGCATTTGTATTTAATAATAACAAAATCAAGAAAGAAATATCAGAATGAGAAGTTTCATCTGAAATCAATGCACAATATTTCTGGAAGGCAGTCACCATGGTACACTCAAGAATTATATAAATATAATTACAAGATACTCTTGAGAATTAAATAATTGGAAGCATAATCAGTGTTCCTGGTTGGGTCTTGCCAATATAATAAAATTAATAATGTTACTTAAACTAATTTATAATATTGCTCCACAGAAACCATACTTTATAAAAAATATGGATACTTTATAAAAGTAGATACAATAATAAAATTAATTTTAATAGATCTGAATTATTAGGAGAAATAGTTAATGAAAAGAGAAATGGAACTGGAAAGTACAATTTATGGTATGAAGATAATATTTTCAATAATATTGGGTATAATTTTTTAAGAAACTGAAAAATTAAATGTTTGGAACAACCTAGATTTGGAAAAATCATAAACAATTAAACCTAGTAACCTAGTGTTTAACCTAAAATAGAAATTAGTGGAGAGAAGGAGCTTGAACTCCTTGTTTTAGAAGAATTACTGAGAAAAATGAAAACGATATTTGACAGAAATTCCATTTAGATAAAGCATTCTTAACTTTTAGGAGTCATTAGATAGCAAAAAAAAAAATACAGAGAATTACAAGGGAAACCAATAATATTGAAGTAAAATTATAAAAAAAAAATTTTTAAATTTCATAGGCTCTAGGCTATATTTTCCTTATTTAGACCAACAGCTTACTCCATATTTCAGAGTAAGATCAAAAGGGGTTTGCAACCTGCTTATTTAAGATCATTTCATGTATAAATATGAAAAGAAAACTTTATCATGCACCTTTCAACAGCCTTGGCTAAAGAGAATATACTTGAACAAATATAGGAAACAAAAAATCACAAAAATGTAAAATAATCAATTTAAATACAAGAAATTTAAAAGCTTTTGTACCAAAAAAAATTTAATTCCACTAAGGGAAGATGATATTTGGGGGAAATTTTTGCATGAAATATTGCTTACAGGTATCAGATATCTAACATGTATAGGGAATGACCAGAAGGGAGAGTCATATCTCAAAGCACAGAGATCAAAGGGCATGAAAAATCTCTTCTCAAAAGAAAAAATAGCCAACAATGAGCAATCATATGGAAGATTCCTCTGAGTCACAATTAATAAGACAAATATAAGTCAAAACAATGCTGAGTTTTTCCTCACACAGTAAATTAGCAGTGATATAAAATGAAAACAGTCAATGCTGAAGAGACTAGAGAAAAAATGGAATACCACTAATCATTGGGTGGAACTGTGGACTGGTTCTTATATTCAGGTAAAGAATTTGAAATTATGAATATCCAATTCTATTTTCTCTGGATTCACAGTAATTAGATAGGGAATTTGACTTTCCCTTATGAGACCTAGAGAAAGAGAGGATGATTTCTGAAACAAAGGCACAAATGAGGACAAGAGTAATGTCATATTGGAAAAGAACTGTTGTTTCCCCAATCTAGTCATCTGTGTTACCAGGTGGTCTATGGATCATGTGGTAGCCAGCAATTTAATGGTTGTACAATCCATGATTAAGAGAGTTAATACGTCAATGTTACATTAGTTAATCATATTACAAAGAATAAGAATAAGAGGGCCTGACATAATGTAGCTGTTCTTGTATTGATAATATTTATTAGTCTATATAAAAGATATCTATGAATATGAACAAATTGCCAAATTAATAGAAAATAGATGAGTTTGAAGACTGCACAAAGATGAAAAACCTAGGATTTCACTTGGATGAATTAAAGCTGGTATGTACATGATGAGAGAAGTGCATTGCATTTGAAGACTAGCCTCTCAGGAGAAGATATTTCAAAAAGAATGTGAGGAGTAGTTATTGGTGAGGGAGCAGGAAATTTACCCAGATCTATGAGTACACTGAGGGACAGGATTAATCACTGAAAGGACACAAATACCAGCAATGAGAACTCTCAAGGGAAGCATGTGAGTTGTACCATTAAGGCCTTCACTTGCAAAGCTATAGTCTTTACTGGCTAGGTCAGTTTATGGGTGATTATATGGGTCTTGTCTTGCCTTAACGGCTCCATAACACATAAGTGCCATACCTCACTTCTTCCCTGTCCAGAATTCTCTGATCTATCTTCTGTGAATTTTTATGCCTGCCTTTCTTATAAAGGTCTAGATGGGACACTGAAATAATGTTTCTTAATACATGAATACCTTCAAAGCACTATCAATAGGGATATACTGTCAACTCAGATACTGTTTATGATCCATCTATGATGATCTAAAGTTTAAGTGTTTGAATTGCAGGAACTTCTTCTCATGCCCAAAATTAAGGCCCCTCAGATCATTTATCTCCTGTTTAGGAGAATGTTGGCTCTCTTTTCCCTTTATCTAGTTTTTGATAAATAATGTCCTAACTCTAAATGACCCTGAAACTTGGATCCTGTTCCACTGGTAGAATTGGGGTATGGTAAGTCATGGATTTTATGCTTAAAGCTCAGTTTTGGAGAGACTTCACTAATAGAAATATAATGCTCATGGTGAGGAAGGGTGCTAGACCTGCTAACCCCTAAGAAGTAGAACGAATTATAGGGATCATTATTTAGAAAGCAGACTGACAATTTGTTAAATGTCAAAAGGAAGTTTGGAAGGATGATTGGATCAGCTCCTTGGCAAAGTCAATAGAGCACTAGGCTTCGAGTCAGAGAGAACTGAGCTGAAATTCAGCCTTGGACACTTACTAATTGGTGTTGAGCAAGTCACATGAACTCTTCCTGGATCAGTTTACTCATTTTAAATTTGGAGATAATAATAGCTCCTGCATTACAGAGTTATTGTGAGGATCAAATGAAATAGAAATTTTGAAGCAGTTGGCACAGTGCCTGGCATATAGTGCTATATAAAAACTTAGTTATTATTATCTATAAGCTATTATTGATGAGAAGCTTCCAAAGTTAAAAAAAAATACTATGAAAAAGCATTGGAGTATCTCTAAACTTACTCCTACATGACAGAAGCAGGAAGAGGTAACTAAGTACAACATATAGCCCTCAATTACGCAGAGCAGTCAATTCAAGGGAAGGCAGATAACAATGAAACAGCCCACTCAGCCAAGACATAACTTGATATTTAAGAAGCAAATTTTATGTCACATGAAGATCATTTGAAACATCTAGGAGATTTTTCCTGCTGAGAAGAATTAGAGGGTATGATAGCTGTCTTAAGATGTTTGAATAGCCTTTAACCTGAAAAGTTGCTTCAAGAGCAGTAGCTAGATATATTTATTACCATTCCAAATTTAACTATAACGGGGAGGCTGCAACAGCACAGACAGCACTGTGATTAATGCTGGAGTGGCTACAGAAATAGATATGGCTCAGAAACTGTAATATAAGCACTCATACTGGTTGAAAGCAAAGATCCATGAAAGAATAAGGATGCACTAGTGATGGAGCCATGAGGTTGGTAGCCTGTGAGTTGTGCTACTGAGTGGATAAATGGAAAACAGTAAGGATAGGTGTACAGGCAGCCAAAAACTCATTGATAAAGCATGTTCCCTCTACATTGATATGCTGATATGAAGCTATATTCATCCCATGTTAGTTTTAACTTGAACCAAGGAAAATAGTTATAAGAATGTAAATTTCACTCCATAAAAAAATTATTTGAGCAATTAATAGTTGTTTCAAAGTAAAATGAAATATATTAAGATTTAGTGAGACCACAAAAGGTCCTAAGTGGTGCTGAGAGAGCCAATTGTCAAGGATGTTGTAGAGAAACTTGATTATTTGGGTTGGACCAGATGACCTCTTTAGTTCTAAATCTGAGGCTCTCTCTTACTAGTTCCTGATTTAAATATCTAAACATCACCAGACCCTAAGATTATACTACTACATTGATGAATATAATTTATGGGCACTTCAAATGCTTTTTTTCCTTAGGGAAACAAATCATGAAATCTATGATCAGAAATGTATATATTCTTGTAAATAGATTAGAAGATGTCTGATATCATGAAAAAATCAGTAGACCACAAAGTTATTTTATCATTCATCTATGCACATACCTGTGAAAGAGTAAAAAGGAATAAAGGGAAAGAGAGAAAGAGAATATTTAGAGTTTATAGGTGAGTGTGTAACTTTGAGGCACCTACACTATAATGTCATTCTTGATAACACCTGAAAACCATCCTGAATAGAAACATAGAACACCAGATTTACCCTAATGAGAAAGAATCCTCCAGAGTGTATTAGATGCTCCAGAGACCAGCTCACACCACAGCCCATTAAAACAGGACTATCCTCAAAGAAGCAGTCCTTATTTGAAAGCTAAGTATTCTGAACCACAAAGCATATTTCTAATGGAAACTGTTGATTTGAGCCAGTTTTCTACTCCTCTCCACCTCCCCATACCCTTCTTCCTTCTCTTGTCCTATCCTTTTTACAAAAATTTGAAATATGCTTTCTGTGTACTTAGAGGATACTTCTGTTATATATACTGCATTTAAAGTCTACTTTACTTTCTATCTTACTTAGAGGATACTTCTGTTATGTATTCTGCATTTAAAGTCTCACACTGGCTAGCAGATGTTTTCCTCACATCTTCTGAAATCCAGGTAAGAGTGTTTCATTTAGGACAGAAAAGGGTCAAAGTGGAAACACTTACTGAAGCAGTCTAATAGTATATATTTCAAGGGTATTTGGATTCAAGGTCTCTATTGCATTTAATCAAAT
Source organism: Bettongia penicillata ogilbyi (assembly GCA_023548195.1). NCBI lineage: Eukaryota > Metazoa > Chordata > Mammalia > Diprotodontia > Potoroidae > Bettongia > Bettongia penicillata. The sequence continues at coordinate 2,139,108 of JAJHZJ010000198.1, forward strand.
TTTAATTAATATAGTTCTAGAGAAACATAGAGTGTTGCAGTAGGAAAACAGGTTTAGGTGGTGGCATGGCAATTTAATATTGGTCTTACTGGGCCCCTCAACATTTATGTTTCTTAGAACAGACATGCCCCCCAAAAAATCCTACTAGTTCCTTTACTTCCTCTGCTGTTTTATCAAAATTTCTTTAAACTTGCCCTTCCTCCAAGGTCAAATGAGAAAACTGAGCACTATCATTGAAGTAATAGCAGAGATACAGGATGAGTTGGAGTTTGCCTTCCCTGGATCTACTTTTTAGGCCCTCTGATACCCTGAACAGGTTGATAAGAGTAAGAAGTAAGGAGGGAGAGAGAGAGAGAAATAGAAACATCAAGAGAGCAAATCTAAGGCAAAGTCAGAAGCAGAACCCAAGATTTTTAACACCTAGTCATTTTGCTTGCAGAAAATCCCATTGTAGTCATTGACCAAAAAAAAAAAAAAAAGACACAAAGATATTGAATGATGTAGTAAGAAATTAGGACAACCAAATCCCATTACATTGTCTTGATTAGTGGTACTATCAGACTGGTTAGTTGGAATTATTGAATATTTATAAAGAAGGTCAATTTATTTCTTTCAGAAACTCACAAACATAGATATACTAGAAGATTTTCTTTAACAAAAAGATAAAATTTGTTTTGATAAACAACAGTTCATTAGAATAAAATGGAAATGAATTCAGCTACAATTTCCATCAGTTCCGATGGATAGTTTTTAATAGGTATTTTCCAAATCAAAATTAAATGCTGTTTCCTAAACTTACCTTTAATTTGGTTATTTGGAATTTGGGATTCACTGTTAAGTAGAAAAAATATTATAACTGGTACTTAGTTTCCTATATCTACCTTCAAAATCTATTATAAAATGTTACATTTTCGATGAGAAATACTAGGAGACATTGTTATAACCACCATAAAATTTAACAACCATTTAAACTTGAGTGACAAATTCTGTTTTCCCTGAAGTGCTAATGCTTTAGAAATGTAGATTTAATTAGAGAGAGATGGGCATTAGATATAGATATTTATTGAATTTTTGAAAGGATTGTCTTGAAAATCAAGATGCCTTTAGATGATAATGGCACTGATTTCTCTTTTTATCTAAATTTTCCTCAAAATTTCTTTCATATACTGTGGTGCTCAGTTTTTTGTCTCTCTCATTTTTGGAGCTACACAGTGTACATTGTTAGCTGTGATGTTACTCCATGCACTACCATCTCTTGGGCTTGGGGTCAGTGGTGTTCTACTATCCTTGGTGGACACTATTTTACACTAAGGCTTCCATGACAAGGTAACAATATGATTTCTTTTTTTCTTTTTTGAGACCCCAACCCTCTTATCCCTAGCATCCACTGACAATCACCACACAGGGATAGCCATTTTCTTCACAGGAGTGGTAATTCTTCTTCTACCTGTGTCCCTTATCTGGTTTCCTATTGCTCTATCATAGTGAGTAGTAAAAATGAAGACAACTTCAGGGAGAAACAAAGCAATCTAGACTCGTGGCTCTCACCTCCTTGTGATCATCCTCTTTTATGGGCCAGCAATAATTTCCTACATGACCCAAGTCCTCCAAGGAGCAAGCCAAACAAACTCTTTGTTTAGCCTGATAGTCTACAGTCTGAGTAAAAAGAATGTGAAGTAGATACTTAAGAATGAATTCACTTGGAGGAAACCCTGCAGACTCTGAGCCTGATGATATATTTGGCAAAATCTCTTACATCCAACACTTATCATGCAGTCTCTAGCTGGAAGCTGTTGGGGATTGTATGAGCATATTTCCTCTTCTTACATGAATATATGTATGTATATATGTACATATACAGATATATGTATATTTACATATACATTCATGAATATCTTACAATGTCCTCATTTTGGGAAGAAGTATGAAATGATATATAAATCACTAAAAAGATTTGGGTGGAGCTTCATTATTGTGGAGGTCACAGAGATGAGTATTGCTAATTTAGAGTTTTCATAAGCTGTAGAAATTATATACTGAACTTTGGTAAACAGGGCATATGGTATAAGGATATATAGGAACTAGGAAATGCATTCAGGCTTTTGGGAGCCTAGTGGAGATGCATAAAATATCAATCTCTCCTTTCTTGGGTATATATATGAGTCTTTCATTTATTGCTCTAGGGTAACTGAGGAAACTACCTCTATCAATGGAGACAAGCAATAATTAAAAGTTATATAGTCTTATATAAGACTTGCTAGAGGGCATTAGAGGGTTAAATGCATATACCTTTGCCCAGGTTCACACAGTTCATAGAAGACAGAATTGTGACTTAAGCATAATGCTTTGACACCAAGGCTATGTCATAATTCACTAGATGACCTTGCCTCTCTAATCTGATCATAAACTGCCATTAATATATGTAAAGGTCAGATAGAAGCAAGATGGTGAAGCAGAAAGAACCAAAAAGTCAAGTTCCCCTCCACAAAACTCCCCCAACCAAAACTAGAAAATGGATATGAATGAACCTTGATGGGGAAATCTAGGGGAAAAGTTGTGGTGAGTCATTTATCTAACATTGTTCAGTATGGGGACACAGAGAAGTTTGCTTCTATTGGAGACAGGGAAGGTCCAGGAGTAAACATATGTAGACACAGAGAAAGCTATGGACAAGGAAAGAGCAAGTCCATACCCATATTAGGGCTCCCTCACACCATTTCTGAGACAACACACTGGGTACATTGTCCCATGTGGTAGTTTGCTGCCCACTAAGTCTGAGTCACCCTCCCAGGTGAACTAAGAAGAAGATCTATTCCTGAGAAAGGATTTTCCTAGTCAGGAGCCTCTGAGAGGAAGCAGTGTGGCTAACCTAAAATAACCTTCCTTGCAAACCCAAGTTTAATTATTATTTAAAAGATAGACACTCAACAAAATTGAAGAATGCCAGCATTCATGCAGAGAGCACAACATAAGGTAAGTCAATCATTCAACCTTCAAATAATCTGAAACATCAGAAATACAAAAAGAGTAAGTACAATTACCAAGAAAAGACAAAGTGGTGAAATTAATTCTCTCATATTTGGAGATTTTTAACAAATAATTGATTTGTTGTAATAAAAGAAAGAACAAGGGACAAAAAGAACTTAAAGATTTAGAGGAAATTAAAGATTGAGAAAAAAAAGTAAAGGTGGAAGAATTGAAACAATATTCCATGGATTAAATTACATCATCCCCAATAAATATATCTGTATCTATGGTAGCAAGGAATAACAGAATAGGAAGACCTGTTGGTAGAGTCAGAAATAGTAAAAAACAGAGGTGTATATGCACCCATACCAATTCCATAGATAAATAATGAAGCCATAATCATTTGTAGAATTTCTCCAAAACAGCAGATAACATTGGGAGAATGAATTAAAGGGATGAAGGGAAGAGACTGAAAAAGGAAGGGAAACTTTTGTAAAAGTGAAAAGGAAAAAATAAGTGTATAAAAAACATTCACGTGGTAGAGCTTTGTGTCTGCAATAAAACAATGGAGTTTTATAATGCAAATTTTCAGAAGATTGGGGAGGAGAGAATTTACACATTTGCTAACTATCTTTTCTGAGTCGTAAATCCTAAGACAGTGTTCCAACCCATGTGAGAGTATGAGTGAGCCAATACCTAAATTGGTGATGTTAGGCTGGAGAATAGATCATGCATAAGAAAAAATAGGTGTAAGAATAAAGAATGCATCATGGGAAGAGCATGGCATAGAAACAGATATACTAAACATTTTATATTGATCATGACTTCATACATGAATTCATATTACTAAGAGCAAAGAAGTAAAGAAGAAAAAAGTTTCAATAGGATAAAATCTACAGAGGCAAAGAGATGGAAATGACATAGAAAGAGAACTTCAAATCTGGTATTTCAGAATCTTTAAAAAGACACGAGGTACATAGAATCCAGAAGGCTATAAACAAGAAATGAGAATAGAAAATTCAGAGTAGACTGGAAAAGCACAGAATTGATGAGGGCAAGACAGGTAAATCTTCTTGAAAATGCCACAGTAAAAGAACACTACTGAAAAATAAGTTTTTAACAGTTTGGTGAGGAAAGAAAAAACCTAAAGAGGAAGACAATAAAGAAAAATTTACAATTTAAACAATTTATTGGAAACTTCTGATTATGATGTCTGCTTGAACAGAGGTTAGCAATACCCCCTCCAAAATATCTGCTCCACAAATTGCAAAACCAAATTCATCAGTCAAAAAAATTACGAAGAAATTCAATTAGAAACTGCAAAAAGTTGCTTCTTTTCACTCCAGACATACACAAAAAGTCAAACAGAAGCCCACAGCAATAGGAAAAGGGGCCACCACAAAAGCCAGCACCAGTGTGGCCAAACAAATTGAAAGCCTCCCTGGATAACCAGAAAACCAGAGATAGCCTAAAAGACTCTGAAAACAAACACAAAACCACACTATTACACCAGTAGATGAAGAAAATGTCTTCAACAAAGAAAAACATTCCTTTTTTTCTAATGTGGAGGGGAAGGCAGAAGGAAGAACTAAAAGCACAAACGGTGGGAAAGAGGATAGAGGGAAAGACACAGATAGTAATCATGACTGTGAATGTAAATGGGATGAACTCTCCCATAAAACAGGGATGGATAGCAGAATGAATTAAAAACCATAATCCAACAATATGTTGTTTACAAGAAACACATTTGAAATGAGGGTATACACACAGGGTAAAGGTAAAAGGTTGGAGCAGAATATATTGTGCTTCATCTGATGTAAAAAAGCAGCCATAGAAATCATAATCTCAGACAAAGCAAAAGCAGAAATAGATCTAATCAAAAGAGATAAGGAAGGAAACTATATCCTGCCAAAAGGCACCATAGACAATGAAGCAATTTCATTACAATAATATATGCTCCAAGTGGTATAGCACCCAAATTCTTAGAGGAGAAGTTAAGGGAGTTACAGGAAGACATACACAGCAAAACTATACTAATGGGGGACCTCAGTCTCCCCCTCTCTGAACTTGATAAATTTAACCTCAAAATAAACAATAAAGAAGTTAAGGAGGTGAATAAAACTCTGGATAAGGTAGATATGATAGATCTCTGGAGAAAACTGAAAAAGGATAGAAAGGAATACAGCTTTTTCTCGGTTGTACTTGACACAGATACAAATATTGACCATGTACTAGGGCATGCAAACCTCACAATCCAGTGCAGAAAGGTAGAGATAGCCAACGCATCCTTCTCAGATCACAATGCAATAAAAATTATATGTAATCAAAACCCATGGAAAGATAGACCAAAAATTAATTGGATACTAAATAATCTAATCCTAAAGAATGAGTGTGATAAACAGCAAACCACAGAAAAAATCAACAACTTCATTCAAGAGAACAATAATGAGACAACCTACCCAATCTTATGGAATGCTGCAAAAGCATTTCTTTGGGAAAGCTTAATATCTTTGAATTCCTACAAGAATAAAATAGAGAAAGAGGAGAATGATGTATTGGGCATGTAGCTGAAAAAGTTAGAAAAAGAACAAACTGAAAATCTCCAAGTAAATACTAAATTGGAAATACTGAAAATCAAAGGAGAGATTGATAAAATGGAAATTAAGAAAACTACTAAAAAATTAAAAAACTAAATGTTTGTTTATGAAAAAACCAGTAAAGTTGATAAACCTTTGGTGAATTTGATTTAAAAAAAAAGAACAAAGCCAAATTACCAATATCAAAAATGAAAAGGGTGAACTCTCCTCCAATGAAGAGGAAATTAAAACATTAGAAATTACTCTGCCCAACTGTATGTCTATAAATTCAACAATCTAAACGAGATGGATGATTATTTTAAAAAACATAAATTGCCCAGATTAACAGAAGAGGAAATTGAACACTTAAATTACCCCATCTCAGAAAAAAGAAATTGGACAAGCCATCAATGAACTCCCTAGGAAAAAATCAATAGGGTCAGATGTATTCACAAGTGAATTCTATCAAACATTTAAAGAACAGTTAATTCCAATACTATATAGACTATTAGTGAAAATTAGGGAAGAAAGAGTCCTCTAAATTCTTTTTATGATACAAATATGGTTTGCATACCTAAACTAAGAAGAGCCAAAACAGAGAAAGAAAAGTATAGACCAATTCCTCTAATGAATATATATGCAAAAATTTTAAATAAGATTTTAGTAAAAAGAATATAAGAACCTATCATGAGAATAATACATTACGATCAGGTAGGATTTATACCAGGTATGCAAGACTGGCTCAATATTAGGAAAGCTATTAATGTTATAGATCACATCAACAACAAAACTAAGAGAAACCACATGATTCTCTCAATAGATGCAGAAAAAGCTTTTGATAACATACAACAGCCATTCCTATTGAAAACATTGGAAAGCATAGGAATACATGCAAGTTTCCATAAAATAATAAGCGCTATCTACCTAAAATCTTCAGCAAGCATTATACACAATGGAGATAAGCTAGATGCATTTCCAATAAGATAAAGGGTGAAACAAGGATGTTCATTATCACCACTATTATTCAGTATGGTACTAGAAATGTTAGCTGTAGCAATAAGAGAAGAAAAAGAAATTTAAGGAATTAGAATAGGCAAAGGAGAAACTAAGTTATCACTCTTTGCAGATGATATGATTATATACTTAGAGGATCCCAAAGAATCAGGTAAAAAACTGCTTGAAATAATGAACAACTTTGGCAAAGTTGCAGGTTACAAAATAAACCTGCTCAAATCTTCTGCATTTCTATATATTACTAACAAAGTCCAACAGCAATAAATAGAGAGAGAAATCCCATTTAAAGCTAGGGTAGACACTATAAAATATTTGGAAGCCTACCTGCCAAAAGAAATCCAGTGATTATATGAACACAATTACAAAATACTTTTCACACAAATAAAGTCAGATCTAAGTAAGTGGGAAAACTTCAGTTGCTCACAGGTAGGCAGAGCCAATATAACAAAAATGACAATTCTACCTAAATTAATTTACTGATTAACTGCAATACCAATCAAACTATCAGACAATTATTTCTAGAGCTAGAAAAAAATAGTATCAAAATTCATCTCAAAGAACAAAAGGTCCAGAATATCAAGGGAAATCATGAAAAGAAATGCTAGGGAGGGTGGTCTAGCTCTACCAGATCTCAAATTGCATTATAAAGAAGCAATTATCAAAACCACTTGTTACTGGCTAAGAAACAGAAGGGTAGACTAGGAGAATACATTTGGTACTCAAGACACAGTAGTCAATGAATACAGCAATCTTCTGTTTGATTAACCCAAGGACCCCAGTTTCTGGGATAAGAACTCACTGTTCAACAAAAATTGCTGGGAAAACTGGATAACAGTGTGGCAGAAACTAAGCACAGACCAATGCCTGTCACTGTATCCAAGAGTAAAGTCCAAATGGAGACATGATCTAGGTAAAAAGATAGATACTGTAAACAAATTAGTGAAGCAAGGAATAGTGTATTCATCGGATTTAGGAGAAGGGAAGAATTTTTGTCTAATAAAGACACAGAAAGTATTATGAAGTGCAAAATGGATAATTTTGAGGGCATTAAACTTAAAAGTTTTGCACAACCAAGCCCAATACAACCAAGATTAAGAGAGAAGCAGAGAACTGTGAATGAATTTTTGCAACTAGTGTCTGTGATAAAGGCCTCATTTCTAAAATATTTAGAGAAATGAGTCAAATGTACAAGAATACAAATTATTGCCCAATTGATAAATGATCAAAGGATATGAACAGACAGTTTTCAGAGGAAGAAATAAGAGATATCTATAGTCATATAAAAAAATGCTCTAAATCACTATTGATTAGAGAGGTACAAATCAAAACAACTCTGAGGTACCACATCACACCTATCAGATAGGATAACATGACAAAACAGAAAGATGATAAATGTTGGAGAAGATGTGAGAGTGTTAGAACACTAATTCATTGTTGATGGAGTTGTGAGCTGATCCCACCATTCTGGAGAGCAATTTGGAGCTATGACCAAAGGGCTACAAAAATGTGCATACCCTTTGACCCAGCAATACCGCTTCTAGGCCTGTAACCCCAAGAGATCATAAAATTGGAAAAGGGTCCCGCATGTACAAAAACACTTATAGCAGCTTTCTTTGTGGTGTACAAAAACTGGACATCAAGGGGATGCCCATCAATTGGGAAATGACTGAATAAATTGTGGTATATGAATGTGATGGAATACTATTGCATTATAAGAAATGATGAACAGGAAGACTGCAGAGAGAACTGGAAAGACTTATAAGAACTGATGCTGAGTGAAAAAAGAAGAACCAGGGTAACTTTGTCAATAGCAACAACCACAGTTTGAGAGAAATAGTTCTGGTAGACTTAGTATTTCATTGCAATTCAAGGACTTAAATAATTCCGAATGGTCTCTTAAGGCAAAATACCTTCCATATCCAGGGAAAGAACTATGGAATTTGATCTCAGAATGAAGCAGACCATTTTCTTTTGTGTTATGTTTTGGTTTGTTTAAGGATTTCTCCCATTCATTTTAATTCTTCTGTGCAACATGATGAGGGTGAAAATGTATTTGGTAGTAATGTACTGTAGAATCGATATAAAACTGTATGCCATCTCAGGGAAGGAGTCGGGAGGAAGTGGGGGAAGGCGGGGATGGAGGGCAAAAATCTAAGATATATGGAGGTGATTGTAGAACACTGAACACAAATAAAATAATAAAAAAAAATTTAAGTTAAAAAACACTAGAAGGTATAGACTGAGAAAGACATTCATTAACATAAGTATATCTCTAAAAGAAAAAGTTAGCACTAGTTCCAATAGGGAATCATGACAAATTTCTATTATAAATGCTGAGGAAAAATTATTTGACATAGATGTAGAAATGCTTCCAAAAACAATAAGAAAATGGACAAATACTAAATGCGTAAACACTGATGAGAAAATATAACTATGGCTGTTTCTGATGACTGAAAAAAGCTCAGAGATCAGTAAAGAAATTTAAAGAGGCAATAACATTAAAAGTTGAAAAGTTTAAAGAAGCAAGATGTAAAATAAGTACACAAAACCAGTAACATTTGTAATAGCAAAATCAAGTAAGAAATATTTAGGAGGGCAGTTTGTATTTTTGTAAATATAGTGGATTTGAAATTTGTAAGTGAAATGGATTTTACTTAGGTTGTTGGAGGTTTTTGTTGCTCTTATTCAGTTGTTTTCCAGTTATATCCAACTCTTCAAGATTCTATTGGAGGTATGTTGTTATTGTTGCTGTGCAGTTGTTGTGATTTGGTAAAGACACTGGAGTGGTTTGCTTTTTCCTTCTCTAGCTGATTTTACAAAAGAACTGAGGCAAACAGGGCTAAGTAACTTGCCCTGAGTCACACATCTAGTAAGTGCTGTGGCTGGATTTGCATGCAGAAATTTGAGTCTTCCTGACTCTAGCCAGTATTACTGATGTGTAATTGGACAAAAATAGATCCTAATAATTGCTTTAATTTCATCTTGATTGGTTGTACGTTGACTTTTTATACTGGTAATTTTTTTCTTCATTTTTAATCGAATTAATAAAAGGTTTATCCATTTCCTTATAAAACCAGCTCCTATTTTTATTTATTAGTTCAGTGGGATTTTTTTAACTTTCCATTTTATTAAACTCTTCTTTGATTTTCAAGATTTCCATTTTGATGTTTAATTGGAGATTTTCAATTTGTCGAAAGTATGGTATGTTGTCTCATTATCTCATTGCATTATGACTTGGAAAAGGTGGCATTTTTGGCTTTTCTGTATTTGGTTGTGTAGTGTTTATGCCTTGACACATGGTCAGTTTTTGTGAAAATGCCATGTGTTGCTAAGAAAAAAAGAGACACCTTTATATTCCTGTTCAACTTTCTCCAGAGATCATTCATATTTAACTTTTCTAAGATCTAATTCATCTATTTAACTTCTTTCCTATTAATTATATGGTTATACATAGCTCTGAAAGGGGAAAGTTAAGTTCACTCACTAGTATAATTTTACTGTCTATTTCTTCCTGTAACTCACAACTTTTCCTTAAGAATTTAGACGCTTCAGTATTTAATGTATATATGTTTAGTATTGATATTACTTCATTTTCTATGGTTGCTTTTAACAAGATTTAGTTTCCCTGCTTATTTCTCTTTTACATCTATCTATTTTTGCTTTTGTTTTGCCTAAGAAAATAATTAATTACTATGTCTGCTGTTTTTACTTCAGCTAAAGCATAATAGATTCTGCTGAAGACCATTGCCTTAACTCTTTGTGTGTCTCTATTTCAAGGATATTTCTTGTAAACAACATATTGTTGGCTTCTGGGTTCTAATCCATTCTGCTGTCTGATTCTAGATTACTAGAGAGTTCATTCCATTCCCATTCACAGTTATGATTACTAATAATGTATTACCCTCCATCCTCTCTCTCTCTTTTTTTAGTACTTCCTCTAAAGTCAGCTTTGCTTCTGACCAATGCTTTCCTCTATCTGCCTTTTTATCACCATTGCTTTCTTTCATCCCCTTCCCCTCCTACTTCCCTGTTGGGTAAAATAGATTTCTATACTCAATTAAGTGTGTGTTTGTGTATGCATACACATACAGAGACACATACATATATATAAATATATATGCATACATATACATATATGTGTGTATATAAATACACACACACACTTTCCCTCTTTCAGCCAATTTAGCTGAGAATGATGATAAGCATTGCCCACCACCTCTGCCAGCATTTTTTCTACTGAAAAACTCTGCCTTACATGTCTCTTATATGAGCTAATTTTCTCTATCGTTCCTTTCCCTTCCTCCTTCTCCCATTGAATAGTAGGACAATTAAACTCATAGACACAAATTAAGGGAAATGAATCTGAAGATACAGGTTATCATGACCACCCAAATTTTCTGCTCCAAAGATCTTTCCTTACTCCATTTCTTTCCTCCCTGGCATTTTGTAACTAACTGACAGAAGATTTATGCCTATTATTAAGACTCAGACAACAGCAATGACAATTTCTCTCTATTGAACCATGATGTCCCTCCATATATCAGCTCAATACATAAGGGAATATTTTCTAACTTTGTAAGTTCTCCAACAATGAAATGGTTTCCTCCTATTTGAATGTATTATTCATAACAAGAAACGTTCATTGGAAATGTTATGGGGCAAGTGGTGATGGTTGGAGAAGGTGACACCTTAGGTCCCTTTCAACACTAAGGATCTATAATTCTAGAGGTTATATCCCTACACCAAACTATCTGTTGCTTCTTTTCTAAAGAAGCAGGAAGACTGAACATGAGCCAGATCAACCAGACCTGGGTGACAGAATTCCTCTTCCTGGGACTTTCTGATGACCCACAAACTAAGTTGCTGCTCTTTGTATTGTTCCTGGGAATCTACTTAGCTACTGTGCTTGGAAGCTTACTGCTCATCTACCTGGTTCTAACTGACTCACAGCTCCATACACCCATGTACTTTTTTCTTTGCAACTTATCTCTGACTGACTTTGGTCTCTCTACCAATATTGTTCCCCAAGCCCTAATCCACATGCTAATGAGGAAGAAGATTATTTCCTTCATGGGTTGTGCTGCTCAGCTTTTCCTCTCCCTCATTTTCGGATCTACATAATGTGCCCTGCTAGCTGTAATGTCATATGACTGGTATTTGGCAGTCTGTGACCCTATGCACTACCCTCTTATTATGACAGGAAGGGTATGTGTCCAGTTGGCCTTGGGATGCTGGACAAGTGGTACTGTAGCATCTCTGGTAGACACAGCATTTACACTATGCTCATTTCTTTTGTGAGGCCCCTGCTCTCCTGGCCTTGGCATCTACAGATGGCCACAAAGCAGAGACAGCCATTTTCCTCATGGGGGTGGTGATTCTTCTTGTTCCTGTATCCCTCATTCTGGTCTCCTATGGTTCCATCATAGTAACTGTGGTCAGGATGAAAACAATGTCAGGGAGGCTCAAGGCATTCTCCACCTGTGGCTCCCACCTCCTTGTGGTCATCCTTTTTTATGGAACAGCAATAATTTCTTATATGATTCCTAAGTCCTCCAAAGAACAAACCAAGCTTATTTCTGTGTTCTATACAGTGGTAAACCCTATTCTTAACCCCATCATCTATAGTCTGAGGAATAAGGATGTGAAACAGGCATTCAGAAATGCAGCCAAGAGGTGGAAACTCTGAAAATCTTGATTTTCACTCAATTGCCATGTAATGTGATTACCATTTAACCAAATTTCTTAACTCCATAATGTACTATGTGATCTCCTGGAAGAAAATGGCTATTGCTATATAACAAGTGGTGTAGAATACATGCATATATTGTGCATTTGATATCTATCTATAGAGAGAGAGGTACCCATGTATGCATATTTATATAAGCTTGTAATGTGTTTTGTTTATCCCCACAACACCTCAATGATGGGGCAAGGTCAAGATAATGGTATATGTTGACCCAGGGAGGGAATATGGGCTACAGTAAGAAGAGGTCCCAGATCTATACCCAGGTATCCTAAAACCAATACCAGGGAAACGTGATGGAGACAGCCTGGCACTTTTGATATCCACTAACCAGTTCTTAGTCAGAATCCAAGACACTGAGGATTCCTGTGCTTAGGCATAACTCTCCCTGGTGGGAAGACCTTGGGTAGAAAGGAGGATGTTCAGAAGCAAAGCAGCAGATATGTGTCACCCTCCAAGAGTAGATCTGGTTCTCCATTCTAGCAGTTCCTCAGCCTACAGAGAAATAACCAGGATATAATGCCCAGATCAAAAGAGAGCCTACAATTATGTCACTTTAAATCAATGAAGATTTCCAGATGGTTGATAAGGAACTAAATCAAACTATATTTTGTCATTTTTCCTATCCAGTTATAGGTCAGAACTTTGCAGATCTCTGACAAAGGGGAAAGCAATGAGACTTCCCTGAATCAAACCATTTTCTGAACACAGACACTTTTCAGGTCCTTACTCTGCAACAGCCCTGAGATCCTGGAGTAAAAGAATATTCAATTTTTCTGAGAAAGTAGCATCCTAGATCTGCTAAGACATTGCTTAGAAATATAAAGTAGAGCCCAGATTTAACATCAAGTCAATCAGGAAATAGTCTGGAAGACTAAACAAAATAAAAGAGTCCCACTCTAGAAAGCTATTAAGATGGTGTCAAAGCACAAGACACAACCTAAAAATAAGAGAATGAGCCCAAATCATCGATAAAGAAAGCTTCAGTTTGGGAATAAATTAAAATAAAATTCTTGGAAGAGATGAAATAAGAGCATGAAAAATTCAAAATATGTTTTGTCAATGAAATTATAGCTTTGTGGTTCTGATTTTTTAGTAATGTCTATCTCTTTCTAATCTCATTTCATTGGCAAAGATACTGTAGTGGGTCGCCATTTCCTTCTGCAGTTCTTTTAAAAGATGAAGAAATGGAGACAAACAGGGTTAAGTGATTTGTCCAGAGTCACATAGCTAATAAGTGTCTGAGACCAGATTTGAACTCAGGGAGATGAGTATTTCTGACTCCAGGCCTGGCATTCTATCCATTGCACCATTTAGCTGCCCAAAAATGATAATACTAGAAGGAAAAATTGGGAAAAAAGAAAGCTTTGGAATGAAGAATTGAAAAGGGAATAAATAGTGTGACACAAAAATATAATGGACCAAATAAAATCCAATGGCTCCACAGGACACGAAAATATTAAAAACAAATTCAAAAGGCTGAAAAAAAAATAAAACAAAGTGTAAGATAACTAATTGCAAAAATAACTGACCTGAAAAACAGATCAAAGAGAAGCAATTTAATAGTCATCAGACTATTGAATGCCATGACTCCAAAAGTAACCTATCATATTTTAAGAAGTCATAAGTAAAAGTATCACAGAAAATGAAGCAATATCAATACTGAATCTAAATTCACCCAACAATATAGAATTTAACTTTTCAAAAGATAAATTAAATTAATTACAAGTGGAAATAGAGAGTATTACCATAATAGTTGAGGAACTTAATCTACCCCCATCAGAACTAGATAAATCCAATTTAAAAATAAATAAGGGGGCGGAGTCAAGATGGTGGAGAAGAAAGACTCACATATGCTAGCTCCGAACCCACAGCCCATGGATTTAATGTAAGAAGAGATCCCCACAAGTTCTGGATCACTGCAGGGAGTGCAGAAACACCGTGGAAGAGATTTCCGTTCCAGAGACCCCTGGAGAGCGGTCCCCAGGGTCCGTCGCACCCCAGAAAGCAGAGTCTACCCCAGCGCTGCCCTGGCCACAGCCCCAGAGGAGCAGATCCAAGCAGGCTTCAGGGACAGAATCTCCAGTGGCCACGAAGTTCCCTCCACCCACAGACATTACAAGTCAGTGAGACACACGCTTGGGAGGACCAAGGGGGGAGCGCGGTGTCTCCGTGGCTCGGGCCCCCTCAGGAGGAAGTGGCAGAGGCAGAAGTGGGGGCAGGAAGCGGCAGAGGCAGAGGCGGGGGCAACGGTGGGGACTCCCCGAGCAGATAGGATATTCATTACTGAAAGCCTCTGCCTAAAGAACTTGAAGGAGCTGAGCCTAGGAGACGGCCCTGCCCCACCCACTCCATTACTGAAGGTCTCTACATAAAGCCCCTGAGGGAACTGAGCCTGGGAGGCGGCCCTGCCTCCACTCCAGCACCAGAACTAAAGCTCACATTGAATAGCAGCCGCACCTGCCGCAGAAAGCCCATTTGAATCTCAGACTCCAAGCACTAGCTTGGCAGATCTAGGCGGGAGTGGACAGGAATCTAAGAAGTCAAGTAACTGGCTGGGAAAATGCCCAGAAAAGGGAAGAAAAATAAGACTATAGAGAGCTTCTTTGAGCAGGAGCAAATGTTCCCACCTTTCGGTTCTGATGACGAGGAAATATTCTTGCCATCAGGGAAAGACGTGGAGGGTGGGACCTCTGTATCCCAGACATCCAAGGGGGATGTCTGGTGGGCTCAGGCCATGGAAGAGCTCAAAAAAGGATTTTGAAAATCAAGTTAGAGAGGTGGAGGAAAAACTGGGAGGAGAAATGAGAGAGATGCAAGAAAAGCATGAAAAACGGGTCAATACCTTGCTAAAGGAGACCCAAAAAATGCTGAAGAAAATAACACCTTGAAAAATAGGCTCACTCAATTGGCAAAAGAGATTCAAAAAGCCAATGAGGAGAAGAATGCTTTCAAAAGCAGAATTAGCCAAATGGAAAAAGAGGTTCAAAAGCTCACTGAAGAGAATAGTTCTCTCAAAATTAGAATGGAACAGATGGAGGGTAATGACTTTATGAGAAACCAAGAAATCACCAGACAAAACCAAAAGAATGAAAAAATGGAAGGGAATGTGAAATATCTCATGGTAAAAACAACTGACCTCGAAAATAGATCCAGGAGAGACAATTTAAAAATTATGGGACTACCTGAAAGTCATAATCAAAAAAAGAGCCTCGGCATCATCTTCCATGAAATTATCGAGGAAAACTGCCCTGACATTCTACAACCAGAGGGCAAAATAAGTATTGAAAGAATCCATTGATCACCACCTGAAAGAGATCCAAAAAGAGAAACTCCTAGGAACATTGTGGCCAAATTCCAGAACTCCCAGCTCAAGGAGAAAATCTTGCAAGCACCTAGAAAGAAACAATTCCAGCATTGTGGAAATACAATCAGGATAACTCAAGATCTAGCAGCTTCTACATTAAGGGATGGAAGGGCGTGGAATAGGATATTCCAGAAGTCAAAGGAACTAGGACTCAAACCAAGAATCACCTACCCAGAAAAACTGAGTATAATACTTCAGGGGAAAATATGGTCTTTCAATGAAGCAGAGGGCTTTCAAGCATTCTTGATGAAAAGACCAGAGCTGAAAAGAAAATTTGACTTTCAAATACCAGAATGAGAAGAAGCATGAAAAAGGAAACAGCAAAGACAAGTCATAAGGGACTTACCATAAGTGAACTGTTTACATTCCTACATGGAAAGACAATATTTGTAACTCTTAAAACTTTTCAGTATCTAGGTAGTTGGTGGGATCACACACACATACACACACACACACATGTACACGCATGCATGCACACACACATACACACATGCAGGCACGTACAGAGACAGAGCACAGAGTGAATTGAATAGGATGGGACCATATCTTAAAAGAAATTAAGGTAAATGGTGAGAGAGAAAGGTAGGGGGAGGAAAGAGGGTGAAATGGAATGGGGTAAATTATATGTCATTTAAGAGGCAAGCAGGAGACTTTTTAGTGGAGGGAAAAAGAGGAGAGCTGAGAAAAAAAACAAGAAGTTTACCCTCATCACATTCAATTAAAGGAAGGCATAAAATGCACACTCATTTTGGTATGAAAACCTATCTTACAGTACAGGAAAGTGGGAGAGAAGGAGATAAGCAAGGTGGGGGGATGATGGAAGGGAGGGCAATGGGAGGAGGGAGCAATTTGAAGTCAACACTCAGGGAGGGACAGGATCAAAAGACAGAATAGAAACAATGGGGGGCATTATAGGATGGAGGGTAATTCAGTTAGTCTTACACAACACGACTATTATCGAAGTCATTTGCAAAACTACACAGATAGGGCCTATATTGAATTGCTTGCCTTCCCAAAGGGAATGGGTGGGGAGGGAGGGAAGGGAAAAATTTAAAACTCAAGTTTTAGGAACAACTGTTTAGTATTGTTGTTGCTACTAGGAAATAAGACATACAGTTAATGAGGAATAGAAAGTCACCTGGCCCTACAGGACAAAAGAGAAGATGGGGACAAGAGAAGGGAGGGATGACAGAAGAGAGGGCAGATGGGAGATAGGGAAAATTAGATTGCTCGGTGCATTGGGGTGAGGGGAGGGGATAAAAGGGGAGAAAATTTGGAACCCAAAATTTTGTGAAAATGAATGTAAAAAGTTAAATAAATAAATAAATAAATAAGAAGTTAAGGAAGTGAATAGAATTTTAGATGATTATCTAAATCTGGAGATAATTGAATGGAAATAGAAAGGAATACACTTTTTTCTCAATGATTCTTGGTTCCTTTACAAAAAATAACCATATATTAGTACCTAAGAATGTTATAGCTAAAAGTAGAAATGCATAAAATATTAAAAGTATCCTTTTCTGATTACAATGCAAATATATATATATGGATTAAAAACTAATTGTGATTAAACAGCCTAATCGTAAAGAATGAGTGAGTTAAAGAACAGATCATAGGAACAATCAACCATGTCATTCAACAGAATGACAATAATGAATCAACATACCAAAACATATGTGATACAGTAAAATCAATTACTAGAGGAAAATTTATATCTTTATATGTTTATATCAATAAAATAATGATCAGGCTAATGAATTGACAATTAAAATTTTTAAAAAAAGAATAAATTAAAGATCCTCAATTAAACACTAAATTGGAAATCCTAATAATTAAAAATGAGGTTAATAAAATTGAGAGTAAAACACTACTGGATTAATAAATAAAATAAGGTTTGGGTTTCAAAAAAACAGAAAATAGATATTAAAAATTGGCTTATTTGATTTTTTGAAAAGAGAGAAGAAAACCAAATCATTAGAATTAAAAATGAAACAGGTGAATATATCACTAACAAAGATGAAATTAAAACCATTATGAGGAATTATTTTGCCCACTTAAATGCCAATAAATGTAGCAATTTAAGTAAAATGGAAATTATCTGTGAAAACATAAATTCTTTAGTTTAGCAGAAGATAAACTAGAATATCTGAATCAACCTATTCTAGACAAAGAAAACAAACAGGCCATAAACAACCTTCCTAAGATGAAAGCTCCAGTGCTAGATGGATTTACAAGTGAATTCTATCAAACATTTAAGAATCTACTAATTCTAATATTAAATAATTTGGAAAAATAGGTAAAGAAGAGATCCTACAAATTCATTTTATGAAACAAATATGATACTGATACCTAAACCAGGAAGAATAAAAACACAAAAGGAAATCATAGACAATATTTCATTAATAAATATGGATGCAAAATTCCACATTAAATAGTAACCCAAAGATTATAGTAATGTATTACAAAGATTATACATTATAATCAAGACACTAGGAATGCAGGGATGGTTTAACATAAGGAAAATTATTAACACAAATTATGTCACCAATAAAAGTAAGAAAAATCATTATTATATCAATAGATGTAGATAAAGCTTTTGATAAAGTTTATTCATTTTTATTAAAAATACTGAAAGTATAGGTATAAGTGGATTTTTCCTTAAATTGATTTTTAAAAAGCACCTAAAATCATCAGCAAGTGTATGGGGATAATGGGGATAAATTAGAAGCCTTTCCAGTAAGATCAGGTATAAAACAAGGATACCCACTGTCATTACTGTATTAGAAATCCAAATAATAACAATAAAAGAAGAAAAAGAAAGAATTAGAATAGGAAATGAAGCAATAAAACTATCACTTTGGTAGACAATATGATGATATACTTGGAAAATTGAAAGTCTCAGCTAAAAAATTAGTTGAAACAACAATTTTAGCAAAGTCGCTGGAGATAAAGTAAATTTATATAAATCATCAGCATTCCTACTTAAAATAACTCTAGATAATAAAAAAATACCTGCCCATATACATTCCAAAACAAACCAAGGAACTACATCAATAAAATGAGTTTTGAAAAAAAGTTTTAATACAAAGAAAATGAGATATAAATAATTAATGAAATATTCATTGTTCATGGGTTTACAAGGCCAATATAACAAAAATGACAATTCTATCCAAAATAATTTATATTTTCAATACTATCACAATTAATTTATCAAAATATTTTACTCAACTTGAAAAATTATTAACAAAATTATTGTTTTGTTTTACTGTTTGTAAAAACAAAAAGTCAACAATATCAAAAGGAATAATGGAAAAAAAGGTGTAAGGAAGGAGATTTAGTAGGACCAGATCTTAAATTGGAATATAAGGCAGTAATTAACAAAACTATCTGGTGGTGGGTAAGGAATAGAAAGATAGGTCAAAGGAATAGAGCAGACACAGGATTTAGAACAGGAAACAAAAAACATAATCTTGTCTTCGATGACTGTAAATACTTATGATTTGGGGATAAGAATTCATTATTTGATAAAAAAAAAAGATGTTGGGAAAACTGGAAAGCAAAGGGGCAGAAACTGGGCATATGCCAATATTTTATATTTACTAAGATAAAATCAAAAGGGATGCATGACCTAGATAAGAAGAAAGAATTTTACAAGAAAATTAAAAGAACATGGAATACATTACTTATCAGATTTAGGGATAAGTGAACAATTTATGAATAAACCAGAGATAAGAGCAGAATGAAGTATAAAATGGGTAATATTGTCTACATTAGATTTAAAAGGTTTTGTACAATTAAAACAAATGTAGACAAGATCAGAATGAAAGCAAAAGATTGGGGATGGGGGACAAAGTCTCATATCTAAAATATATAAAGAACTTTGTTAAATCTATAAAAAATATCTCTCTCCAACTGAAAAATAGTCAAAGTATATGAACAGGCAATTTTCCAGTGAAGAAATCAAAACAATTTATAGACATATAAAATATGTTTCAAATTATTATTGGTTAGAGAAATGCAAAATAAAATACCCTTTAGATAATTTTTGCACCTACCAGATTGGCTAAAATGATAGAAGGGGAAAGCGAAAAATGTTAAGAGAAAATGTGGAAAAATTAAGACACTAATTCATTCTTGGTGAAATAGTGAACTGATCCAACTATTTTGGAGAGCAATCTGGTTAATATACATAAAGAGTTATTAAACTGCCTATCTGATCCAGCAACACCACTATTTAGTCTATTTCTGAAGATGACTAGGGGAAAAGAAAAATAATCTACACATCATAAAATATTTATAGCAGCTCTCTTTGTCATGGTAAAAAACTTAAAATTGCAGGGATGTCCATCAATTGAGGAATGGCTGGACAAGTTGTGGTATATGATTGTGATAGGTTACTATTTTGCTTTAAGAAATGATGAGCTCAATGATTTTAGTAAAACATGAAAAGACATGAAATAATGAAGAGGGAAATGAGCAGAACCCCATGAACATTGTATACAATAAAGTCAATTTTGTTTTAAGAAAGACTTGAAGTGGATAAGTTATTTCTTGCATAAAAGAGGCAAAAAAAAAAGCTTTTTCAATGGAGGGGAAGAAGGTGGAGGTAAAAGGGAAAAAGTGAACCTTATTCTCACCACATTTGAATTAAGGAGGGAATAAAATGCAGACTCAATTTGCTATGTAAACTTATCTTACACTACAGGAAAATAGGAGAGAAGGAAATAAACAGGTTGGGGAGCAGGGATGATGGAAGGGAGGTTAAATGGGAGGAGGGGTAATTAGAAGTAAACACTTTTGAGCAAAGATAGGATCAAAAGAGAGAATAGAATATGGGGAGCAGGATAGGATAGAGGGAAATACAGTTAGTGTTTCACAACATGACTGTTACAGAAATTTTTTCATTACTACACATATATAACCTATATCTGATTGTGTACCTTCTCAGTGGTGATGCATGGAGAGGGAGGGAGGGAAGGAGAGAAAAAAAATTTTAATGAATGTTAAAAATTGTCTTTACATGACAGTGAGAAATAAGATATACATTAGGTAATGGGGTATAAAGATCTATGTTGCCCTACAAGAAAATAGATGTGATGGGTACAAAAGAAGGGAAAGGAGTGATAGAAGAGAAGGCAGACTGAGGGAAAGGGTGATCAGAATGCATGCTGTCTTGGGGTAGGCAGAAAGGAGAGATAGTGAGAAAATTTGGAACTCTGAATCTTGTGGAAATGAATGTTGACAATTAAAAATAAATAAATAATTTTAAGTATAAAAGAAAGATAAAATTTGGGCAAATAATAGTCAAAACTACAATTCAACTTACTACCTGTGCTATAGCTATTTGAGCCAGTCACTTAACATACCTGAGAGTCAATATTTTCACTTAGAGGAGAGTGGACTAGAGAGCCCCAAGAGACCTTTCCAGCTTTAAATACTACTCTAGAAGTTATGGAATGTGTCAAGTCAACAAATATTACTACCAAAGGAATCTGCCTCAAACTTAGGTGCTTACATTTTGAAAAAAAATATGTTTTATATTATATTATATGTCTTCTTTATAAACTGAAAAATAAAGGTGAAAGATCCTGGGAAAAAGAGAAATTATAATCCCCATAACCTTGGACTCAGAAATCACACTGCAAGGCATAGTACATAAAATCTCTGACCTCATTATGCTGACTCTCACTTGCACTGATGAGGTAGGTCTCCAGAGATTGGTTTGATCCTCTAGGGTATGGAAGTAGATTTGAGGAATCGAGGGTCTTTCTACTGCTATGTAGCTCATGAACCCCCATCAGTGTGTTTCCCACAACTAATTAACCATTAAATAGATTTAATAAACATTTAGAAAGTTTTTACCAAAGTTGCATGATAATGTTATTACAAAGCATTCCCCCAAACCTGTGATATAATCTTCCACCACTACATAGAATACAAGAAAAATTAGTTAAAAGAACTAAAGTAGCAAAGGGGTGAAACACAGCTCTTTGTTGCTGTGGGTTACTCAAGAGTTTTCCTTAAGTATAGTAAAACTTCTTTACTGGGGTCCTTGTAAACCCACAAATTTTGTCCATTTTGTCCTTGACCCTCAATGTAGATAACTGCTGCCAGCTGTTCCACAGATGCAGTTAGAATATCAATAGGAAGCTAGGATATTCTCCAAACCTGAAAAATTCATGACATTCTCCATTGGTGAATTTGGGGAAGAGGAATAAGACCAAAGTCATGACTGAGACACCTTCCTCCCCCACAAAAAAATAATTACTTCTCAGGGGTAACTCTCTACCCTCTCCATAGACAGTTCAAATCTCTCTTAGACTTATATGCTTTGGTGGTTTATAGATGACCCGAGGGAGTGATCAACTTTTCTCAGTAAATCTGAACATTCCCTTAACAAAATTATGTCCATTGATCTAAATGATCAATGCCTTTTCATACTCATTTGGAATTCCTTTGACTGAGTTGATTCAATTGAAATATGTTCCCACATGATTAAGGTACCAGGTTATAGTATTTTATCAATTTCTTTAGATAACTGAGGCAATTAGATTAATTTACTTAATTGACCCTTTCCTTATAAAAGGAGAAAAGGAAGGGAGAAAGGGAAGAAAGGAAAGAAGGGAAGGAGGGAAGGAGGAAGGAAGAGGGGGAGGGGTCCCATATCAATCACAACTTTCATAATAGACATTTTTCGGTTTATATTAAATTTGATCACTCAGATAACTCATTTATTAAGCACTTACAATGTGCCAGACATTGTACTAAGTACTGAGAATACAACAAACATTACATTACACAATAAACATTACATTAAACAATAAAGCTTAAGATTCAGAAGAAACAGGGAAAACTGAAGGAGGAAGGAGAAGAGGAGAAAAGGCTAGAAGGGGAAGTCATCTGATAAGTCATGATGAAGCGTTTGTTGAATCACAGCTAGCAGAGTTCAAAGTGAGTATGGTCAGTGTGTGTAATAGTCTTCAAATAGGAGTTCTAGGAAGGAGTTCACTATCTGACAAAGGAGGCATCAGGTACAGGTAATGCCAACATGTGAAGGCCACCAGGAAAAATGTGGAAAATAACCTGTAAAAATTCTTTTTGTGATGCAAATATGGTGCTGATACCTAAACCAGAAAGAGCCAAAACAGAGAAAGAAAATTATGGACCAATTTTCCTAATGAATATAGATACAAAAACATTAAATAAAATATTAGCAAAGAGATTACAGAAACTTATCTCAAGGATAATATACTATGACCAAGTAGGATTTATACAAGGCATGAAGGGTTGGTTCAATATTAAGAAAACTATGAGCATAATTGACCATATCAACAAGAAAAGTAACAGGAATCATATATATTTGCAGAAAAAGGTTTTGACAAAACACAGCACTCATTCCTATTAATTCCTAGAGAGAATAGGAATAAATGGAGTCTCTCTTAAAATGTTAAGTAGCTTCTATCTAAATAGCATCTATCTAAAACCATCAGTCAGCATTATATATAATCAGGATAAGCTAGAAGTATTTCAGGTAAGTTGGGGGTGGGGGAGGAGAGGGAACAAAGATATCCATTAGCAGCACCGTTATTCAATATGGTACTAGAAATGTTAGCTTTAGTAATAAGACAAGAAAAAGATATTGAAGGAATTAAAATAAGCAAAGAAGAAACAAAGCTATCATTCTTTGCAGATGATAAGATGGTATACTTAGAGAATCTTAAAGAATCAAGTAAAAAACTACTTGTAATAATAAACAAATTTAGCAAAGTAGCAGGATATAAAATAAAACAACATGAATCATTAGCATGTCTATATATTACTAACAAAGCCCAACAGCAAGAGATAAAAAGAGAAATTTCATTTAAAGTTACTGCAAATATTATAAAACATTTGGGCGTCTACTTGCTAAGACAAATCCAACAATCATATGAACACAATTACAAAACATTTTTCACATAAATAAAGTCATATCTAGGGGTATGCTGAGTTAACATCATAAAATATAAAAATCACCAAAAAAATTATTTAAAAAATTCTACTTAAATTAATCTACTTATTCAGTGTCATACCAATCAAACTACCAAAAAATTATTTTATAGAGATAGAAAAAATAATAACAAAATTCTTCTGGAAAACAAAACATCCAGGATATCAAGGGAATAAATGAAAAGAAATTCAAATTGGCCTAGCTATACCAAATGTATTTTAAAGTTGCAATCATCAAAATTATTTGGCACTGGCTAAGAAATAGGGTCATGGATCTGTGGAACAAGTGAGGTACACAACACAAAATAATCAATGACTATAGTAATCTATTGCTTAATAAACCCAAAGATTCTAGCTTCTGGCATAAGAACTCATTTACCCAAAACTGCTGGGAGAACTGCAAAATGGTATGGCAGAAACTAGGCATAGACCAACATCTTACACCAAATACCAAAATAAAATCAAAACGGGTAAACTATATAAATACAAATGGGTACACACAGACTAATACTGTAAGCAAACTAGGACAGCAAGGAACAGTTTACCTGTCAGATTTATGGAGAAGGGAAGAAATTGCAACCAAACAAGAGAAAAAGAACATTAAGATATAAAAAGTGGATGACTTTTATTACATTGAATTGAAAAGTTTTTGCACAAAGTCAATGCAAACAAGATTATAAGGAAAACAGAAAGCTGGGAAATAATCTTTATAGCCAATATCTCTGATGAAGACCTCATTTCTAAAATATATAGAAAACTGAGCCAAATTTATAAGAAACCAAATCATTTCCCAACTGATAAATGGTCAGACAATATGAACAGGAAGTTTTTAGATGAGGAAATTAAAGCTATCTATAGTCATGTGGAAAAAAATGCTCTAAATCACTATTGATTGGAGTAACATCAATCAAAACAACTGAGTTACCACATCACTCCTATCACATTGGCTAATATGACAAAACTGGAAAATGATAAATATTGGAGAGGATGTGGGGGAAAAAATTAATGCATTGTTGGTGGAGTTGTGAACTGATCAAACCATTCTGGAGAGCAATTTGGAACTAAGCCAAAAGGCTATCAAACTATGCATATCTTTTGACCCAGCAATGCAACTTCTAAGTCTGTTTCCCAAAGAGGTCATGAAAATGGGGAAAGGAACCAGATGTGCAAATATATTTTAGCATTTCTTTTCATGGTGGCCAAGAATTGGAAACTAAGGGGATACCCATCAATTGTAAATGGCTGAACAAGTTGTGATATATGAATGTAATGGAATGCTACAGTGCTAAGAAAAATGATGATCAAACAAATTTCAGAAAAAACCTGGAAAGATTTATATGAACTGATGCAAAGTGAAATGAGCAGAGCATGGTATACAATAACAACAATATTGTATGATGACCAACTGTGAATAACAGCTCTTTTCAACAACACAGTGATTGAGGATGCTTCTCAGGGACTTTAGAAAAATGCTATCCATCTCCAGAGCAAGAACTGCTAGAGTCTGAATCCAAATCAAAGCACACCTGTTTTCCTAGATTAATTTTTCTTGACTTTTGTCTGTGTTTCCTTTCATAGCATGACTTACATAGAAACAAGTTTTGTATGAATGTATTTGTATGCTTTGTGTTGAATTGCTTGCCTTCAATGAAGGGGAGGGGAGGAAAGGCAGGGAGGGCAGAAGGGGGGAATTTGGAGCTGAAAATGCCAAAAAAAATAGGATATTAGCATGTGACTGAGGGAAAATAAAATATCAAAATAACAAAAAATAAATAAAATTAAGGAGCAAGAAAGAATAACGATCTGGAGGAAGGAGGATTAGGTACGAGATATACAGATGCAAATTAGCAAAATACTGTAGTGTTTGATAAACACACTCTAGCTGTTAGGGCAAGAACTCACTATTTGACAAAAATCATTGAGATAAATTGAAAGTAGTCTGATTTATAACTAGGGATAGTCCAAAATCTCAGAGTATGCAAAGATAACCTCAAAAGGAGTATGTGATTTAGGCACAAAGTATCGTAAGCAAATGAGTGAAAACATGAAAGAAATTGCCTATCATATCAATAGATGGGGAAAATACTACCCACATCCAGACAGAGAACTGATGGACTCAGAGAGCAAATTTAAATATACATACATATATACAGGAAATGCATATATATGTGCATATATGTGTGTGTATATGTATGTGCATATTGTATACAATATATATATATTCTCTTTCTTTCCCTTGATTTTTGGGGAACATGGCTAATGCGGAAATTTGTTTTACATAACTACATTTTTGTAATGAGTCTTGGATTTCTTGCCTTCTCAATAGACAGGAGAATAATGGAGAAGAGAGAAAATTTGGAAGCGAAAATGAAATAAAATTGAATTATTAAAATCATGAGAGGCTCTTCCTGCATAGCACTGGAAAAGTGGATGAAAAGATAATGTTAATGCCTCCTTGGGGATATAAACATAAATAACAAAGCACGGCTGATTTGCCAAGGATGACAAAATTTTTAAACAGGGGAGAGAATGTAATGAATCACTGACACACTGGCCAATGGGAAGACCCATTCTTCAGGAGCATGCACAGTATGCTTTGTCTAATGTAAACAACTAGATGGATGCTTGGAGAGCCTGCTTCAAGGATGCATGATGGAGAGCCCTACTCTCCACTTCTCCAGAAGCAGGCTCACCAAATATCTACATAGATCCCTATGTTTGTCCCAGGACTGAGACCACACTGGCTAATTCTCTTTTAAACTGCCAAAAGATTACTAATTATGAAGAAGTTGGATTTATATGGAGGATGTAAGGATGATTTAAATTAGGAGAACAATTAACTTAATCATATTAAGAACAAAAACACCATCAGACCAGAATATTATATCAGCAAGTGCAGAACAACTCTTTGAAAAAAAAACAATACTTTATACTTTAAATAGCAAAAACATAAAAGAGATATCTATTGATATGACAAGTAGATTTCAAAATCAAGAGCCAAAAATTATTGGCTCAAAGAAAAGTTTTCAAAGAAATAAAGAAATGAGGCAAGGATAATTTCACTACATACCAATACAAGTATGCTTCCAAAATCATTAAGACACGAGAAAGGCATAAATTTGTGCAAAGCAGAGGCAAAATTATCCCTACTTCAGAGAATGACTTAGAAAATCTCAGCGAGTCAATAAAGAAAATTTAAAAGATAGTTGAGTTTCAATGAAAAAGCAATATTCAAAATATATCACAAAAACCAATAGCATATATATTTAGTAATTAGTAAATCTGAGAAAAAATACTTAAAAGGGATATCCCATCCAAAATCATCCCAGAATGCACAACATATTTGAGAATCAATCTACCGAAATACACTTAAAATGTAAGTGAACCCAATTCCAATAAACTTTAATTAAATAAATTTAAATGATTAGACACACTAAATGGTTGTTGTTGGGCCATTCCATTATAATTAAAACAAATGAAACTAGCTAAACTAATTTATTGGTTTACTGCTATTCCAATTATATCATTCACTGAGTATTTTTATAGAATTAGACAAAATAATAATAAAAGTTATGTAGAGTGGCATAAGGTCTGAAACAGGGGAGAGTGGATGAAATGAAGAATGAAGGAAAAATAGTCCTTGCAGATCCCATATTATATTATGAATTTATCATCAAAATTACTTATTTTAGTTAAAAAGATGTAAAAATTCACCAGATATCAGAAATAATTAAGCTAAATTAATTAGAAATTAACCAAAGAATATAAATTAATTTGCAAAAAAAATCCTTCTTTGACAAGAATTTCTGGGAAAACTAGAAAGCAATGTGGAAGAAATTAGGTTGAGACCAGCATCAATGAGTATTTACCACAGTAAGATTAAAATAGATACATGACCTGATTGTTAAAGATTATGCCATATAAAATGAAAAGCATGTCATCAGAATAGCAATGGGCATAGAAAGAGAATTTAATCAAACAAGAAATACAGATAATCAAAAAAGATAAATAAGATCATTTCAATTACCCAAAAAAAAAATTAAAGCTTTCCCACAAATATCATCTAAATTAATAATGCTAATATAATAATAATAATAATAAAAGCTGACAACTGGGGAGAAAAGAAAACAATTTTTATATCAGATATTTCTGATAAGGTTAAGATATCCAAGACATATAGAGAACTAACATAAAAATAAACGACCAAGAGTCATTCCTCAGTCCACAAATGATCACAGAAAAATTCAAGAGCCTTAAAAAGTCACTATTAGTAATCAAAGCAACCCTGAACTTTTATCTCCCACAGAGTAAAGTAGCACAGATGATCAAAGTGAAAAGTATTGAAAAGACTGTAGAAACAAAGTTGGAAAGGAAGGAAGAGAGGGAGGAAGGGAGGGAGGGAGAAAAGGAAAGAGAGAGGGAGGGAAGGAGGGGAGGGAGAAAGGGAAAAAAGGAGGAAGGGAGGAGGGAGGGAGGGAAGAAGATCATATGCACAACAAAATATTCTAGCAGCACTTTTAGTGGTAGAAAAGTGATTGTCATCTCTGTTATCAATTGTTTCTAGACCTGGTTCTAACCATGCTTTATTGCACTCACCAGTTATTTTCTGGCCACTGTACTTTCTAGTTCTTAAACCACAATCTAATAAGATCTGATCATTTCTCCTGGAAATAGTGCTCCCTGATCGCTATATT
Source organism: Bettongia penicillata ogilbyi (assembly GCA_023548195.1). Lineage (NCBI taxonomy): Eukaryota > Metazoa > Chordata > Mammalia > Diprotodontia > Potoroidae > Bettongia > Bettongia penicillata. The sequence continues at coordinate 2,167,455 of JAJHZJ010000198.1, forward strand.
TACCATCTCTATAAATTTCAAACTCAAAACAAGCTTCTTTTGCCATCACTCTCCTAATGTTTTGCATCTCATTTTGAAATACAAGTACTTTCAGGACAAGAATAGACTCCCTTTTGTATGTGTATGCTTACTGCATACCACAGTACTTGGAACATAATAAGCTCTTAATAAATTGTTTCTCATTAATTTCCATTCAAACAACCAGAAGCAAAGCAGGTGCCAATCAGTTGAAGAATGGCTAGACTAGACATGGGGAATCTGTGGCCTTGAGGCTACATGTGATCTTCTAGTTCCTAAGTACTTATGACTGAGTTCAATCATTACAAAATAATTCCTATTATTAAGGGGATTTGTTCTGTGAAGTTTGGATTTAAAGAGCCACACTTGAGGACCTAGAGGGCTACATGTGGCCTCGCAGCCATAGGGCCACACCCTTGGGCTAGAGGAATTATGTCTCATAAATGTAGTATCATAAATAAATGAATATTTTTACTCAAAGGAGCATGGGAAGAATTCTATGAAATGTTATAGAGTGAAAGGTGGAATAAGAAAATACACAGTGACTATGACAATGTAGGTGAAAATAACTACAGGAAAAAATAAAAGTGAGTGCTCTGTACACAGAATGACCAACTTTGACTCTGAAGAAGAAAAGACTTGTGATAGTGATAGTGGAGAAATACATATGCATATATATGAAAATTTCTATATATTATACATATATATTATCAAGCATGATTGATGTGTTACTTTATTTGCTGAATCACAAGAGGCTAAAGGATTGTATATAGTTAAAAACACCATGATTATACAGAGATGAGTTAGATACTATTTACAAATCATGAGAAAAAAAAGAAATTCAATGTGAAGATTTACTGTGATAAATTTCTATTTCAGGAGTAATTTGTGGGGAGGAATTTCTGGAGATGAACATCCTCTCAAATCGCCGAACACATCTCAAAGAATGAAATTAATGAGTACTGGGAAATGGCTTTCCTATAGCAGGTCCCAGAAGCCCTGCAAGTCAGATGTACTGCTCAGGCCCTTATCTGCAAAATTATGTATTTGCAGGGCATGGCCCACCATGGGAGATGATCGACCTTGATTTTCACTGGCTGCTTGGGGTAAATGAAGACCTGTGAATTGTCCTTCCAGTGAAGGCGCACAGCAGCTTTTAGACTTCTACTTCAATAGTCCTTCTATGACGACCTCAGTTGAAAGGGTTTGAAAACCAGAAGCTTCTATTCGCTCCCATTATCAGTTTTTCCAAGACTACAGTACTCACATCTGGGAAGATGCTAGTCAGCTGTATTTTCCCTTTGAACTTTATCTAGACTTTGGTAAATTAAGTCACATCATCTGGTGACCCTAAAATTGGGTTCATGAAGGGAGTGAAGAGTCATCATGGAAATTACCCGTTTTAAGCACAGATGAGAATTTTGGCTCCCAGAATGAGCAAAATGATAAACACATCTGGAGTAAACCAAACCAGCACCATTTATATATAGGCACCACCATTTAGAACCTACACTGAAAATTAACAATACATTAAGTGTCAAAGGGATAGTATAAGGATAGAGAGGAGTCTCAGAAATTATGAAAAGACTAAGAACAGTTATTATAATGGCCCTTAGCACAATCTAACCCACTAGCAGAAATATAGAAAAGAAAATGCACACGAAGATGTATCAGCATTAGGGACTCACTGAGATGCGGCATAAAAACCTACGTTGATGCAGAGTAGACAATATAGGACACAGCAATTTTTTTAATATGCAAAAGAAATGACAGAAAGAATTAAAAACAAGGAGGGTTTGGAAGCTACAAGTTGAGTGCATTGTATACTTTTAAGTAAAGCAAACTATATGTAATAGAGATTCAGAAATTCATGTATAATCCACTTTCTTTGTTCACTTGTGGCTATGGAAATGCACACTTTAATTTGTGCATTTAAGCTTCAGAATAAAAATGATTCGCATGCAATCAGGAAAAACACTTCCTTACAATTGCAGTTCATCAAAAATAGAATGAGCTGCCTCATGAGGTTGTGAGTTCTCTACCAATCCTGGTCTTCAAATAGAGGTTTGAGGACCATCATGAGGGATGTTATAGACAGAATGCAAGCTATGGGCTGAAACATTTAACTTCTGACAGGCTGACATTGAGTTATTCTAACAATAATTCATGGTTTAAAACACCCAAATATCACGAAGTGATGAGATCATAAAATAACATCAATCAATATGTACATTCAATACGTTATTCAATCAACATATTTATAGACATTTTCTTCTCAGGCAAACAAATTTTGTAATCTGTGGTCTGGAATGTGCACATTCTCATTGACCACTAAAGAGATTTCTGTTATCAAACAAACATGTAGTAGGCCACACAGGTAGTCAAGCAGCCACCAATCCATATACCTAAGTGGACACCAAGAGAAGGGGAAGATAGGAGAGGAGATACTCAAAGTTTAGGACTGGAACTAGAGCTTTGAATTAGTTACACAAAATTTCTTCCTTGTTACCACCTGAGAACCTCTCTGAAAAGAAACACATGGTACCAAATCTGCCATAATGAGAAGGAAACCTCTAGAGAATAACAGATGCTCCAGAGAACAACTCATGCCAAAATCCTTTAAATAGATACTATCCTCAAAGAATCAGCCCTTATTTGAAAGGTAAATTCTTTGAATTACTAAGGAGACTTACCAGTCAAAGGGTTAGTTTGAAGCAATTTTCTCTTTCCTTTCAACCCCACATCTGTACCCTTCCTTTTCCCTAACCCTTTTACAAGGTTTCCAAATATGCTCTCTGTCTTCAGGACAAGAGCCCTGCACTTTCTCTCCCACCCACATAACCCAATGGTTACTTAGCAAGCATTTTTTTTATGTTTGGCATTTGGATTCTCTTCACTGGCTATGAGATGTATTCCTGGTCCTTTCTGCCTTACAGGTGAGGAAGCTAGGTATAGGATAGTGAAGAGGAAAGCAAGAAGGGATGAATGAAAGAGGGGAAGTTTGATATTGTATGTTTCAAGGGGATTTGGGTGCAGCTTCTTTCTGGGTTTGTTCTTTTTGTTTTGAAATTCCCTGCCCACCAAAGCTGATATCCCAATTTTCTCCCCCTTAAAAGTAGATGCAGGCAAATGGTTTTCCATATGAGACCTGTCTTTCCCATCATCACTTCTTCAGGAACTGGAATGAAATAAATAACTGATGGCTTAAATGAAAGGAAGAATTACTTTGATGCTAGGACTATTTGAATACAATTTACATAAGTCTACTTGAGAGTGGGTGCAAAGTGAATCCAGTGCTGGAATTAGAGTCAGACAGTTATGTGTTTAAATCCTACTTTAAATCCATACTTACAAAGTTTATGACTCTAAATAAGTCAGTAAACCTGCTTCAGCCTGTTTTCCTATCTATAAAAAGGATAAGATAATAGCACCTACTTGACAGGATTATTTTTGAGTATCAAAAGGGAATATATACATATAGAGAGATATATAGATATACGGGGAATGAGATAAATCACAAAGTAGGAAGTTCCCCATCAATGAATGCCTGTAAAAACTTATTGAGGATTAGGTAGAGAAGAATATTAGCAACATATTGATTGCCACGAGGTGATACAATGACTATAGTGATGGGTCGGGAATCAGGAAGACTCATTTTCCTGAGTTGAAATCTGGCCTCAGATACCTGCTAACTGTGTAAGCCTGTGGAAGTCATTTAACCTTGTTTGGCTCTTTTCCTCATCCATAAAATGGGCTGGAGAAGGAAATAACAAAACCCTCCATCTTTGCCAAGAAAACCCAAATGTAGGCACTGAGTCAGATATGACTGAAATGATTTCACGGTAACAAATAGAGTCCATTAGATGTGTTTCTGCCTAACGCAATTCTGTGCATGTGTATGAGTATAATTCTCTGCATAATTCTGTAGTTCTATGATTTTGCTGCTCTCTGTGCCTCTTCACATCGTACAGGGAGACAGGACAAAGTGAAGATTTTACCTTCTCCTGGATCAATCTTTCCTGTTGCTTTGGAACCCGGGACATGATCAAACTGAGCAGAGGTTGATAGAAATAAGAAGTACAGTGGAAGAAAGGAAATACAGAAAATGGAAATATGGTTGGGAAAAATCTAATGCAGGATAAAAATCCAAACTCAGGAATTCTGTCTCTGTCATTTTGCCTAAAAATAGCCCACCCCAAGAAGAATCATATCTTAAAATGTAGGAAGGAGTTAGGACAGAAAACTGTCCTTAAGTTGTATGAATCAGGGTCATTATAAGACTGAAATTTAGAATATTTACAATGAAAGACAATTCGTTTCTTTCAAATACTCAAAAATCATATCCCTCCTAGAGGAAATCTTTAACAGAGATAAGATTGGGGTATGACAAGCAGGAACAAGTAACCACTAGGAAGTTGTTTCAGTTAGAATGACCAAACATTGCAATTAATGTTTTCTAAATAGGTGGCATTTTCTTTGTAGGCCATTAAAAAATCATAATCAAATGTTTTATAGAAATTAATTTTTAAGTCACTGAACTGGAATTCAGATCTCACTCCTCATTAGAAACAATAAACGACTTACAAATATGCGTATACTTGGAGAAATCAAAGAAAATAATCCATGAAATTTAACAACTCCCTAAACTTGAGAAAGAATGCTGGTTCTAGAAGAACAATAGATTTAATAAGAAGAGAGCAATGTATATGGAGTTCCTAAGGGAATTGTCTCAGAACTCTCAAAGCTTTTTAAATAAGATCACAACAATTTTTCTTTCTGGCTAATTTTATTTCAAAATGTGATTGCCTATGTGATTCACAAATTTATTGACCAGGATTTTTAGCTCATGAATGAATTTAGGATCAAGAAGGGGAAAAGACTGAGGGAAGTAAAAAAGAAAAGATATTTCTCATATATAGATGGAAAAAGATGGAGCAGGAAACAAAAAAAAGGATTCAAAAGCCAGTGTGTGTCGTGTGAAATGAAAAAGATGAAGCTATTGATCTTCCTAGGGGATATGAGAGAGAGCTATAAGATTGAGATGTCAGTCAGACATCTCTTGTTTCTATTTCTAATTATTCAATCATGCTCAGTTGATGACCTAGTTTGATGAGGCAGCCTCAGAGTCAAACAAAGTGAATTCAGAACACACATTTTGGCTGTAAGACCTTGATCAAGTTACTCAAACTCTCAGTGTCTTTAGAAATACAAACTATATTTGGTGGATGAGAATTGTCCATTTTTATTGAGATGAAGAGAAAATGAGGGGAGTGGAAAAGAGACAGAGACAGGAAGAGATGCAAAGGATGGAGAATGGAGAACAAGAAGGAGGATGTTGAAGTGAAGGAGGAATAGTAGAAGAGAAAAAAAGAAAAGGGAAATGTTGTGAATAATTAGAAAAATATGAGGGGATATAATTATCAGGACTTCCCCTAAAATAAAATGCAAGTTTAAAAAATTGCGATATATACCACTTCGAAATATAGCTTTCTTCAGACACCAGCAATGTCATATCCTCTCCACTCTACCATGATGTTCCTCAATACATTAGCAAAATATGTAAGGGAATATTTTTTAAAACTTTCAGCTGTCAAGCAATGAAATGTCTTCTTTCTGTCATAGTGTACTACTCATCATTTGAGATGTTCATTAGAAATGTGTTTGGGCAGCTGATTGTAATTGTGTAGGAAGTTCGACCAGAAGTCATCTCAGGTCTCTTCCAGTTCTAGGACTCTATGATTCTATATGTATATGAAATTCCCACATGTTGTCTCTCATCTAAAGGAGCACGAAGAAGGAATATGAACCAGATCAACCAGACCTGGGTGGCAGAATTCCTGCTTTTGGGTCTCTCTGATGACTCTCAGACTCAGGTGCTGCTCTTTGTATTATTCCTGGGGGTCTACCTGGCTACTGTGCTTGGCAGTTTACTCCTCATCTACCTGGTTCTAACTGACTCACAACTTCATACACCCATGTACTTTTTTCTATGCAACTTGTCTGTGGCTGATCTGTGCTTCTCAACCAACATTGTTCCCCAAGCCATGGTCCACATGCTGACCAGGAAGAAGGTCATTTCCTTCATGGGCTGTGCTGCTCAACTTTGTCTTTTCCTCATTTTTGGAGCTACTCAGTGTGCCTTGTTAGCTGTGATGTCCTATGACCGTTATTTGGCAATCTGTGACCCCATGCACTACCTTCTCATCATGACAAGAAGAACATGTGGCCTCCTAGCCTTGGGGTGCTGGGCGGGTGGTCTTCTAATCTCCTTGGTGGACACTACGTTCACACTACGGCTCCCCTTCCAAGGAAACAACAAGATTGCTCATTTCTTTTGTGAGGCCCCTGCCCTCCTGGCTGTGGCATCTGCAGATACTCAGAGTTCACAAATGGCCATTTTCCTCATGGGAGTAGTGATTCTTCTTGCCCCTGTGTCCCTTATCCTGACATCCTATGGCTCTATTATACTGGCTGTTGTCAGGATGAAGACAACCTCTGGAAGACTCAAGGCATTCTCCACCTGTGGCTCCCACCTCCTTGTGGTCGTCCTTTTTTATGGAACAGCAATAATTTCCTACATGACACCCAAGTCCTCCAAAGAGCAGGCCAAACTGACTTCTGTGTTCTATGCAGTAATAAACCCTATGCTGAACCCTCTCATCTATAGCCTGAGGAACAAGGATGTAAAGAGGGCCTTCAGGAATGCAATCAACAGGGGGAATTCCTGCAGACCCTGAGCCTAACAATATAATTGCATTTGGCCATAGCTCTTATCTACAACATTTGTTGTGAGTCCCCCTGTCAGGGAATGGTAATTTCCCTAGGACTGGTGGTAATGAATGAATAAATAAATCATCCTTATACCATGTATACCTTTATAATATCTGTTGTACACTCCTATAAGGCCTCAATTATGGAGAGAAGTTTGATATGATGTATTGATCTCTCCTGCAATTTGGGTAGCATATCTTTAATGAGGAGAACTGAGGACTGAATATTGTTATTATAGTTTTCATAGGTCCTAGAAATTCTGCACTGGACTTTGAAGAACAAGCTCACATCTGCCATAAGGATTTGTGGGATCAAGGAAAAATAATCAGACCTTAGGAAACCTTATTGAGAGATCCAGAAAAAGTTAACCTCACCTTTTAAATGTATTCATGATCTTATTTTTATTATTGTAATGAACTAATATTAAGAAAACTCTCTCCATCAATGAAGACTGACAGCTACTCCAAGTTATATTGTCTTAGATAGCAGTTGACCAATGACACTGATACTTTCAGTTACTTGTCAAAAATCCCACAACTGGTCAATGACAGTTGTAACTTAAATACAATGCTTCTTTACATTAAAGCTGCCTCATTATTCTCTACAGATCCTGCCTGTAATGAAATCTTAAACTAGAAATAATAGAAATAGTGTTAAATATGTTGAATGGCATAGTAACATTGTGTCCTGCCATAATTAGACCACATTTTGAGATTTGTACATTTGTGTTCTGTACTAAATGTAGCATTTTTTAAAAGGGCAATCCTAAAAGAGAAATGTGTCCAGATAGTGCTGACAAGGATAATGAGAGTACTGAAAAAAATCTGTATTCATACTTATTCAAAAAATAACAGAATTTGAATTTATGCAAGGCATTCTGGGTCAGCTTGATATTCTGAAAGTTATGAACATGATATATTAATAACAAAAAATTATAGATCATATTAATAACAAAAATTATATGGTTATATAGATAAATGCAGGAAAAGATTTTGACATAACATAATACTCTTGTTCTTTAAATAAAAAAAATATGGCACAGAGGGTGTGGGGGGGAGCAGTGGCAGTAAGATAGAGGATAGGGAGGGAACAGCCACCCAACTGAATTCTCCAAACATTTGACTCCAAACAACTTTAAAATAAGGCCTCAAATCAAACTTTGGAGTGGCAGAGTCAAGAAAATATAGTGTGAGAAATTATTCTGGCCTAAGAAAGCTTAAGAGGTCAGCAGGAAAAGTCTATGACACTGAGGTAGAGATCTGTCTGCAGCCCACACACACAACTGTGGCAACAACAATTTCAGCAGCAGCTTCAGGAACTCACAGCTCAGAGATAATAAGGGGACTGGACAACTGATCAAGAAGAGATTATAAAGGACCTTTTGCTTGTATTGGGTACTGATTTGGCAATTTTACTGACCATAAGGAGTTCCAGGGCAGAGAGGAGTACTAGAGGTCAGTCAGAAGGGAGCAAAAGCTCTACTCACATTGCCACACCAAGAGAAGAGTGCATGCAGCAACAGGGGATCAGAGGTGCTTCCTGAGCAAGACCATAGTGCAGACAAGCAGAGCAATGGCCATGCCACTCCCAGGATCACACTAACTTGGAAGCACCAAAAACTTGCAGATGCCCAGATCTAGTTCATAATAAAGAAATACAAAAATTTTTGAAGCTTGGGACACAACTTCCTCAGCTACATGTGAGCAGAGTTCTACTTCTTTTTTTTATAAATTTATTTATTTAACTTTTTACATTCATTTTCACAAAATTTTCAGTTCCAAATTTCCTCCCCATTTCTCTCCACCCCCCACCCCAATACACCGAGCATTCTAATTTCCCTACCACCAATCTGCCGTCTCTTCTATCATCCCTCCCTTCCCTTGTCCCCATCTTCTCTTTTGTCCTGTAGGGCCAGATAACTTTCTATTCCCCATTACCTGTATTTCATATTTCCTAGTAGCAAGAACAATATTCAACAGTTGTTCCTAAAACTTTGAGTTCCAACTTCTCCCCATCCCTCCCTCCCCATCCATTCCCTTTGGGAAGGCAGGCAATTCAATATAGGCCATATCTGTGTAGTTTTGCAAATGACTTCCATAATAGTCGTGTTGTGTAAGACTAACTATATTTCCCTCCATCCTATCCTGCCCCCCATTATTTCTATTTTCTCTTTTGATCCTGTCCCTCCCCAAGAGTGTTGATTTCAAATTGCTCCCTCCTCCCATTGCCCTCCCTTCCTTCCATCATCCCCCACACCCTGCTTATCCCCTTCTCCACCACTTTCCTATATTGTGAGATAGGTTTTCCTACCAAAATGAGTGTGCATTTTATTCCTTCCTTTAGTCGAATGTGATGAGAGTAAACTTCATTTTTTTCTCTCAGCTCTCCTCTTTTTCCCCTCCACTAAAAACTCTCCTGCCTGCCTCTTCTATGAGAGATAATTTGCCCCATTCCATTTCTCCCTCTCTCCTCCCAACACATGTCTCTCTCACCGCTTACCTTAATTTTTTTAAGATATGATCCCATCCTATTCAATTCACTCTGTGCTCTCTGTCTCTGTGTGTGTGCATGTGTATATGTGTGTGTTTGCATGGGTGTGTGTCTGTGTGCATGTGTATGTGTGTGTGTGTGTGTGTAATCCCACCAACTACTCAGATACTGAAAAGTTTTAAGAGTTACAAATATTGTCTTTCCATGTAGGAATGTAAACAGTTCACCTTTGGTAAATCCCTTATGACTTCTCTTTGCTGTTTACTTTTTCATGCTTCTTCTCATTCTTGTGTTTGAAAGTCAAATTTTCTTTTCAGCTCTGGTCTTTTCATCAAGAATGCTTGAAAGTCCTCTGTTTCATTGAAAGACCAGTTTTTCCCCTGAAGTATTATACTCAGTTTTGCTGGGTAGGTGATTCTTGGTTTGAGTCCTAGTTCCTTTGACTTCTGGAATATTCTATTCCACACCCTTCTATCCCTTAATGTAGAAGCTGCTAGATATTGTGTTATCTTTATTGTATTTCCACAATACTGGAATTGTTTCTTTCTAACTGCTTGCAATATTTTCTCCTTGACCTGGGAATTCTGGAATTTGGCCACAATGTTCCTAGGAGTTTCTCTTTTTGGATCTCTTTGAGGCGGTGATCAATGGATTCCTTCAATACTTCTTTTGCCCCCTGGTTCTAGAATCTCAGGGCAGTTTTCCTTGATAATTTCATGAAAGATGATGTCTAGGCTCTTTTTTTGATCATGGCTTTCAGGTAGTCCCATAATTTTTAAATTGTCTCTCCTGGATCTATTTTCCAGGTCAGTTGTTTTTCTAATGAGATATTTCACATTGTCTTCCATTTTTTCATTCTTTTGGTTTTGTTTTGTGATTTCTTGGTTTCTCATAAAGTTATTAGCCTCCATCTGTTCCATTCTAATCTTGAGAGAACTATTTTCTTCAGTGAGCTTTTGAACCTCTTTTTCCATTTGGCTAATTCTGCCTTTGAAAGCATTCTTCTCCCCATTAGCTTTTTGAACATCTTTTGCCAATTGAGTTATCCTATTTTTCAAGGTGTTATTTTCTTCAGCATTTTTTTGGGTCTCCTTCACCAAGGTATTGACCCATTTTTCATGCTTTTCTTGCATCTCTCTCATTTCTCTTCCCAGTTTTTCCTCCACCTGTCTAACTTGATTTTCAAAATCCTTTTTTGAGCTCTTCCATGGCCTTAGCTCAATGAATATCTATTTCAGATGTTTGGGATGCAGAGGCCTTGACTTCTATGTCTTTACCTGATGGTAAGCATTGTTCTTCCTCATCTGAAAGGAAAGGAGGAGCTATCTGTTCACCAAGAAAGTAACCTTCTATGGTCTTTTTTTTTTTGGCATTTTCCCAGCCAGTTACTTGACTTCTTAGATTCCTCTCCACCCCTGCCTCACCTCCAGATCCACCCAGCTAGTTCTTGGGGTCTGAGATTCAAATGCTGCTTCCCAGCCTCAGGGATTTCAGTAGGGGGTAGGCTGCTATTTAGTGTGAGATCAAGTTCAGGTGCTCAGGTAGGGGCAGGGCCACCACACAGGGGCTCAGTTCCCTCAAGGGGTTTATGAGGAGATCTTCAACAATGGATCTCAGCTCCTGCCTGCTTTGGGAGCCCCTGTCCTCTGCTACCTCTGCTGCTGCCTCCCGAGGGGGCCTGAGTTATGGAGACACCCCACTCCCCTCTCGACCAGCCCAGAAAACTCTCTCACTGATCTGTAGCACCTGTGGGTGGAGGGACCTTCGCAGCCACCAAAGATTCTGTCCCTGAAGCCTGCTCGGATCTGCTTCTCTCAGGGCCACACGGCCAAGGCAGGGCTGGGCTCTGCTCCGGGTCTGGTGCATGATGGACCTTTGGTGTTGGTTTTTCAGGGCTCTCTGGAACATAAATCTCCTCCACTCCGTTGTTGTGTGGCTTCCCCTGCTCCAGAATTTGTTGAGAGTTCCTCTTTACAGGTAATTTATGGGCTGTGGGTTCGGAGCCAGCATATGTGAATCTTTCTTCTCCACCATCTTGGCTCTTCCCCCTCAGAGTCCAACTTTAACATAAAATTCAAAGTCAAGAAATAGACTGGAATAATCAGCAAACAACTGAAAAAGAATTTGACCATAAAAAGCTACTACAGTGACAGGGAAAAGCATGACATAAACCCTGAAGAAAACAATGTGAAAACAACTACAAAAAATGTCACAAAGAAAAATACTAATTAGACCTTAACCCAACAAGAATTTCTAGAAGAGTTTTCTGTGTTTGTCCTTTGTTGCTGAAGAAGACCGTGCCATCAGAGAAATGATGACATGACTTGCACATGACTTTGTTTTGAGTGAGGGAGGGCTGTGCAGGTCACCAGCCTCACTTCTCTTCCACCTCTAGAAGAGTTAAAGAAAAAGACAAGAGTGATAAAGGAAAAACTGGGGAAAAAATAAGAGTGATGAAAGAAATTTATGAAAAGAGAATTGAAATCTTGGTAAAGACACAAAAAAATGCTGAAGAAAATAATACCTTAAAAAACAGAATTAGGCACATGATCAGAGGCACAAAAATTCACCAACAAAAACAACTTAAAAATCAGAATTGTCTAAATAAAAAAAGAGATACAAAAGCTACTGAAGAACATCCTGCCTTGAAAATTGGAATTGTGCACATGTGCTGTAATAAATGAGGGAAAATATGCACACTAATAAACTGCTGGTGGAGCAGTGAACTAGTTAAATGACTCTGAAGAACAATTTATAACTGCTGAAGGGCTTTAAAACTTTGACCCAGTAATGAACATTACTAGGTATGTATTCCAAAGAAATCTAAGAAAAAGGAAAAGAACCTATGTGTACAAATTAATTTATAGTAGTCCTTTATGGAGTGGGAAAGAATTGAAATCAAGGGGATGCTCATTCATTAGAAAATGGCTGAACAAGTTCAGATGTAGAGTTGTTGTGGATTACTCTTGTGTTGTAAGAAATGATGAGGAGGGGTGGTTTCAGAAAAATCTGGCAAGAACTAGATCAACAAATGCAAAGAGGAACTAGGAAATCATTGTTACCAGTAACAGCAATGAGGTAATGATAATCAACTGTGAAAAACTTGGCACCTCTGACAATGATCCAAGGCAATTCCAAAGAATTCATGATGAACAAAGGGAGAACTAATGAATTCTGACTGCAGATTGAGTAATAATTTACTCACTTTATATTTCTTGCTATTTTTAAACATAACTAACATGGAAATATTTTTGTGTGGTTTCACTTGTATTATAGATATTATATCATTTGCCTTTCAAGTCAGTGTGAGAGAGGTGGTAAGAGCATAGGAGGGAGAAAATTTGGAACTCAGAATTTAAAAATAAATATGCTTAAAATGAATAAATAATAAATTGAAAAATAAAATGATACAATCTAAAAAAACTACCAAGTACATGAATAAATAAAACTTTCTTTAATATGGTAAATAATATCTATCTAAGATGAAATACAGAATTACACATAAAGGAGAAAGGCTAAAAGCTTGTCCAGTAGCATCAGATGTAAAGCAAAAATGCCCATTCTCACCACCATTATTTTATGTAATTGCAGACATATGAGCTATCTCAAAAAGACAAGAAAAAACAGAGTCAAAGAACAAAGTTATCACTTCTTGCAGATATGATGGTTCACTCAGAAAATCCTAAAATTCAATTAAAAACTGATGTCATTAATAATGTTAATAAAGCAGACTGATATAAATAAATCCACATAATTAATTAGCTTTTCAGTATATTGCCAACAACAATCTATCAGGAAGAGGTAGAGAAATTCCAATGAAAATAACAAAAAATCCCCAAACAACAAATCTGAAATCCTGAAAATCAAAGGAGAGATTAATAAAATTGAAAGTAAGAAAAATATTGAATAATAAATAAAACTAGGAGTTGATTTTATGAAAAAATAATAAAAAGGTAAACAGTTGATTAATTTTATTTTTAATAAGAGGAAAGAAGAAAAATTACTAATATCAAAAATGAAAGGGGTGGATTCACCACGAATGAAGAGGAAATTAAGACAATTGTTAGGAGCTATTCTGCCCAACTGTATACCAATAAATTTGACCTAAGTGAAATGGAGAGATATCTTCAAAAAATAAATTACCCACACTAACAGAAGAAGTAAAACTTTTACTCCAATGTTAAAAAAAAGAAGTTGAAAAAGACATCAATGAACTTCCTAAGAAAAATATCCCCAGAACCAAATTGATTCAAAGTGAATTCTACCAATCATTTAAAGAGCAATTTATCCCAATAATGTACAAACTATTTGGAAAAATAGGTGGAGTCCTACCAAATTCCTTTTATGACACAAATATGGTGTCAATGCCCAAAATAGAAAGAGCCAAGAGAAAGATAATTATAGAACAATTTCCCTAATGAATATTGATGCAAAAAATATTAAATAAAATACCAGCAAAATGACTACAGTAATATGTTAAAAAGATCATATACTAAGACCATGTAAGATATGTACCAGGAATGCAAGGCTGCTTCAATATTAGGAAAATTATCAGCATAAGTGACCATATCAATAACAAAATCAACAGAAATCATATGATTATCTTCATAGATGCAGAAAAAACCTTTGATAAAATACAGCATCCATTCCTACTAAAAAAAAAAACACTAGAGAGCACAGCTAATCATTTAGAAAAATATTAACTGCTTATGGATAGGTCTGAGGAAATATAATAAAAATTACAGTTGTACCTAAATTTATTTATTTAGTGCAATACCAAATGACCAAAAATTATAGTATTACAAAAAATAATAACAAATTCCATCTACCAGAACAAAATGTCAAGAATATCAAGTGAATCAATTAAAAAAAACATGAAGGAAGGTGGCCTAGCCATACCAGATCTCAAGCTGTAATCAACAAAACAATCTGGTACTCACTAAGAAATAGAGTGGTGGTTCAGTGGAATAGATTGAGTACACCATATACAGTAAATGACTATTGGCTGGTTGTCCTTCATTCTCGAAGAGGATCAAAATGACATGACTATGCTACAGTCAAGTTTCAGTGTGTCAGATTATGGCTGATAAGACCAATGCAAGTTCGAAATGCACTACCACAGGGCAGGCACAAATACTGGATACTCCAAATTTGTGAATCCTGCATTTCCTTTGAGCGGTCTCAATTCTGCTTTGCTCCTAGAGAACAGCACCTTCTCTGATGTGGGCATGCCATGCTGAGCTCTTCTGTGCCAGTCTCTCCTATGTCACACAATCAATTCCAAAGTTCTTAAAAGAGATCTTGAGAATGTCCCTATATTGCTTCTTCTGACCACCATATGAATGCTTGCCCTGTGAGAGTTCTCCACAAATAGTCTTTTTTGACAAGTGTACATTTTGCATTGGAACAAGGTGGTCAGCCTGTCAGATTTGCACTCTCTGAAGCAATTTGAATGCTTGGCAGTTTAGTTCAAGTAAGGACTTCAGCACTGGTACCTTATCCTGCCAGGTGGTCTTCAGAATTTTCCTAAGACAATCCAAATGGAAGCAATTCAGTTTCCTAGAATGGTACTGGTATACTGTCCAGGTTTCACAGGCATGCAACAATGAGGTAAACACAATGACTCTGGAGAACTTCAGTTTGATAGCCTAATATCTCTCTCCAATACTTTCCTTCAGAGTCTCCCAAACACTGAGCTAGCTCTGGCAATGTGTGCATCAACCTCCTTCCCACTGTGTACATCCCTGTAAAGTTAGGTGAACTTGTCCACAAAATTCAAAACTTCTCCATTTGCTGTAACTGATGGTTTCATCAGTAAATGGTCATAGTAATCTAGCATTTGATAAATAAAAATATCTTAGCTTTGGGGACAAAAACTCACTATTTGACAAAACTGCTGGGAAAACTGAAAAACAGTGTAGCAAAAACCAGGAATAGATCAATATCTCACACCATATACCAAGGTCAAAATGGGTACATGATTTAGACAAAAACAGTGATACCAAAAGCAAATTAGGGGAGCATGGAATAGTTTACTTGTCAGATAGCTGGGTAAGGGTAGAATTCATGACCAAACCAAAGAAAGAAAGCATTGCCAGATGTAAAATGTATAATTTTCATTACACCAAATTAAAATACTATTGTTCTATATGAATGATGAGTATGATGCTTTCAGAAGGAAAGACACAAGCTGATGCAAAGTGAAGTGAGCAGTAACAGGAGAATATTGTACACAGTAATGGTAATATTTTATAATGATCAATTGTGAATGACTTAGCTATTCTCAGCAATATAATGCTCCAATTTAAAGGACTACTGATGAAAATACTCTCCACTTCCAGTGAAAGAACTGATAGAATTTGAATACTAGTCAAGCCATATTGTTTTTACTTTGTTCTGCTTAGGGGTTTTTTTGTCTATTTTCTTTCGTAATATTGCATATGTATATCCAGTATCAAATTGGTTGCCCTCTCAGAAAGGAAAAAAAATTTGAAATTCAAATTTTTTTAATTTAATTTTGAAAATTTCTTTTACATGTAATCGAAAAAATAAAATATTTTTTAAATGTTTAAAAAGGAATGAAGTAGACACATGACTTTCAGGACTAACTTTTTTGTCATTAGAAGAAAGACAATGAATGGGGAAAATTTATGACCAAATAAGAGATAGAGAATATTATGAAATGCAAAATGGATGATTTTGATTATATTGAATTGAAAAGTTTTTGCAAAAAGCCAATGCAACCAAAATTAGAAGGAAAGCAGAAAGCTGGGAAATAATCTTTATAGCCAGGATCTGTGATAAAGACTTGTAGCACCAATGCCGATGTTTACAGTGCCTAGGGTGACCATGAATACCTCAGTGAAATTCTGAATCATGAAATACAACAGACTCCCCACAAAGAAAACAGAACCAAAACATTTATCCGGACATCAAAAAGTCAAATCCATCATAATCTATATTCAATAACAATGCAGAAGAAAACATCATCTCCACACTGTCCTCCTATTAGGCCTCCCACAATCCAGCTCCATTAAACAAATCACAAACAGTTTCCCTTAAACAAAATCACAAGCTTTTTCACTCATACTAGCCAGATATTTGCTTGCCTGCAGCTTTCCTAGCTCTAATTGATCTAATAACTAACTTCCTCTCAGCTCTGCTCTAGCTCTTCCTCTTCCTGTTCCATTCTTCCTGCTCCACCCATTCTGCAAACTCCTCCCACAACAGGCTCCCTGTGACTCAGATTTCCAAGTGACCCAGGCAGGTCACATGGGCCTATTAACAAATGGGAAAGATCTTCCCATTTAAATTGCCATTACAAGATCTAATTCTAAAATGTATAGAAAACTGAGTCAAATTTATAAGAAAACAAGTCATTCCCCAATTGATAAATGGTGAAAGGATATGAACAGGCAATTTTCAGTTGATGAAATTAAAGCTATCTATAGTCATAAGGGAAAAAATGCTCTATTCCTTGGAGAAATGTCAATCAAAGCAACTCTGAGGTACCACATCATATCTATTACATTGGCTAATATGACAAAACAGGAAAATAATAAATGTTGGAGAGAATGTGGAAAAGAAATTAGCACATTGTTGGTGGAATTGTGAACTGATCCAACAATTCTGGAGAGCAATTTGGAACTATGCCAAAGGGCTATCAAACTGTGCATACCCTTTGACCCAGCAATACAACTTCTAGGTCTGTGTCCCAAAGAGATCATAAAAAATGGGAAAAGAAATCAGATGTGCAAATATATTTATAGCAATTCTTTTCATGGTGACCAAGAATTGGAAATTGAGGGGATGCCCATCAATTGGGGAATGACTGAACAAGTTGTGGTATATGAATGTAATGGAATACTATTGTGCTGTAAGAAATGATCAGGCAAACCAGAAAAACCTGGAAAAACTTTTATGAACTGATGCTGAGGGAAGTGAGTGGAGAACATCATACACATTAACAGCAATGACTAACTTTGATAGACTTTGTTTTTCTCAGAAATGCATGGATCTAAGACAACTTCAAAAGACTCACGATGGAAAATGCTATCCACATCTTGAGAAAGAACTATGGAGTCTTAAGGCAAATCAAAGCATGCTGTTTGATTGCTTTATTTTGCTGTTTTGTTTCTTCTTTCTCGTGTTTCCTCTCATTACTTCTAATTCTTCTTTACAAATATAATTAATGGAAAATATGTTTAATATGAATGTATATGTAGAGTTTTTATCAGATTGTATACCATCTTGGTGAGTGAGGAAGGGAAGGAAGAGGAGAAAAATTAAAAACTCAAAATCTTATGGAAGTGACTGTTGAAAACTAAAAATTAATTAATTAATTTATAAAGTAAATAATCTGGGAAATCACAGGGTTGTAGATAAATAACAAAACATGCATTTCTAGATACAGTCAACGTAAAAGTTTCTTGGGCTTGACTAAATATATTTGTTACAAGGTTAGGGGAGATATTATTTTCATTTTATTTTATCCATTTCTTGCTGCGGTTCAGTCATATCCCACTATTCATGATCACATTTGGAGCTTTCTTGGCAAAGATACTGAAGTGGTTGACCATGTTTCCTTTCCTAGCTCATTTTAAGGAAGAGGAAACTGAGGTAAACAGGGTTAGGTGACTTGCTGAGGGTCACACTCTTGAGAAGTGTCTAAGGCTGGATCTGAACTCATGTCTTCCTGACTCCAGCCCCAGGGCTCTATCCCCTCTGCCACACAACTGTCCCTTTTTTTCCTTTCTTAGCACATAATAATATTCCATTACTTACATATACCATAGTTTGTTCAGCCATTGCCCAGTTGGTGGATTCTCCCTTTTAATTTCAAGTTGTTTCAAGCTTGAAAAATGAGTAGCCATAAGTATGTTCATTTCTAGAGGTGCTTTGGTCTTTCATTCATCTCTTTGGGGTATAGGTCTAGTAGTATCATTGGATCAAAATGATGCACAGTGTAATAACTTTAAAGGCACAGTTCTAAATGTTTTTATAGAATGGCTATAACAATTCACAACTCTACAAACAGTGCATCAGGATGACTCTTAGCCAGTAACCCCTCCAAAGTTTGTCATTTTCCTACCTTTCAATTTTGTCAATCTGATGGGTGTGAGGTAGACCTTAAGAGTTGCCTTAATTTATATTTTTCTAGATATTAGTAATATGGGGCAGGAATTTTTATGTGTCTAGAGATTGCTGGAATTTTTTCCCTTACAGTTTCCTTCTTCGTATGTTTCAACCATTTATCATTTAGAAGATACCTTTTATTCTTATAAATTTGAAACAATACATATATATATATATATGTACATGTATTTATGAAATGAAACATTTATCAGAAAAACTTGTGGCAAATATTTTTCCCAGTTAATTGTTTCCTTTTAATGTTAGCTATACTGGATATTTTAGTGCAAACACTTCTTGACTGAATGTAAAATTATCATTTCACCTTCTGTAAGTCTCTACGGAAGAGGTTGGCAAATTACATTTATAAAAATGTGAGGGAAAAAAACTAAGCTCAAAGGTCACAATAAGTACTCAGCAGGCAGGATTAGTAGTATGATGACCCATGGACCCATTATAAAAATTTAGGAAAAGCCCATCACTGTACCCAGGTAGACACAGATATGGGGAAGAAAGGAGAGGAGATATTCAGTCAGAGCTTATGCCTGAAGCTAGAACTTTGAGTCAGCTCCACTAAAATCTCCCCCTTGCCACCATCCGAGAGCCACTCTGGAAAGAAATACTCCAAAGACTATATTAATGAGGAGAAAATCTCCTGAGCATAACAGAGACTCGAAAGACAAATACCATAGCCTATTAAATTAGGACCATCCTCAAAGAACCAGCCTTTATTTGAAAGGCAAGTCTTCTGAACCACCAAGGAGATTTACTGGTGGAAAGAGTTGGCTTGAACAAGTTTTCCACTATTCCTCTTCACCCTACTCCATTCCTTTCCCCTTTTCTGGCCTCTCTACAATGATTGGGGATGTGTTTTTTGCTTCAGGAAAAGATGCCTGTGTTTTCTATCCCACTCATTCAGCTGAATGACAACTTCTCAGGCATCTCTTCTATGCTCTGCATTTAAAGTCTGTTCAGACACTATGAGAGGCAGTCCTGGACCTTTCTGCCTCCCAGGTAAGATGGGTCTTTTTAGAACAGGGTAAGAGAAAAGTAGAAGTTATAGAAGAGGAAGTTTGATACTGAATGTTTCAAGGGGATTTTGGATGTAGCATCTTTCTGAAATTGTTCTTTTGTTTTGATTGAGATTCCCTGCTCAGAAAGGCTGATATCCCAGTATTCTCACCTTGGCAATGGGTATAGATTAATAATTTACATATAAGACCTATGTCATCTATTACCAGAACAGATACCTCAGGAACCAGGATGAATTTTGCATTATACCTTATACAAAAGGAAGAGTCCCTTAGGTACAAGAGCATGATTTTTACATGTATCTATACTTAGGAGTGATTGCAAAAATGTATAGAGAGTTGCTATTGGAGATGTAAAGGTGAATTCAAATATGATGCCTCAGAAATGTATTAGCTATGTGCACCTAGGTAAGTCACTTAACCATTCTCCAACAGTTTTCTTACCTATAAAAAGAGAGAATAGTGTTCATCTGATAGGATTGTTGTATCCAATCACAGAAAAAAATTTGTAAAGAGCTCTGAAAACTTTAAAGTACCATACAAATTTTAGCTATTGTTATTATTATTAGTATGATGAAATTGGCTTGGAGTGGAATGACCATCTCCTTGACCATTCCTAGCTATAAGCCAAGTGAGAAAATAGTTCTGTGTGGTCAGAGAGCTGGTCTCTTAGCTTCATTCAGGAAAAAATACACACATCCCTCATTCACAGAGATATGATGACTATCTGGCAAAGGATCATCGACCAGAAGCCCTTCATAATGGAGTTCCAGACATCAAAAATCTGAAGAGGTGATTTATCAGTTTACACATTGAGTCATCTAGTTCTGGGTGTGTATCGGGGTGCAGTCTAGGGAAAGATAGGACCTGGCAGTCTGACACAGTCCTCCCTAAAGCCTTAAAATTCATGTTAAATAGAAAATACATTATGTACAAAACTTCCATTTCCTTTCCCTTCTTTGCTATTTATCAAAATTGTCTTAGCCTTGTCTTTCTTCTGTGATGGACTGAGGACAACTGAGCACCAAAACTGAAAGAAGGTATTACATGAATGAATATCATCTAGAATCAAGGAAAGCAAATATTTCAGGGGAGAATAAATAGATGGCAGGAGTTGCAGATGAGGGTAATGAAGGTGAAGTGTTGAAATTTAATAATAAAACATTAGTAGTGAAGTGCCTCAAATCAAAAGAAAAATGGACTTCTTCACTAGATTCTGTTTCCCTCAGCATGTCCTATTTCCCCCCCCCAAAAAAAAAATATCTTAGCCACATTGATTGCTGAACTTACTTCTCAGTGTGGTCACATCTCGGCTATGATAGCATATGTGGTGGTCAGAATGAGAGATACCTGGACCCCCAATATCATCTGTTAGCAGGGAGTCCTCTGATACCGGAGCATGTCCAGAAGATGGTGACCAAGATAGCAAGATGACTTGGAGTCATGCCATATTAGGACAATTTATAATGTCTGGGAATATTTGCACTGGAAAATAGAAAACTTTGAGGAAATGAGGAAAACATGGTAGCTGCTACATAGTATTGAAAGAGGGGTCATAAGATGTCACTCTAGATGGCTGCACAAGGAGTAATTGGTGAGTGTTACAGAGAAGCACATTTTATGAAATATGAGGAGGGAGTTCTAAGAAATAAAGCTGGTCAAAAGTTTAATGAGGTCACTGAGGAAATAGCGAATCCTCCATCATTGAATATCTTTAAGAGCTAATTAGGGGGGAGGAGCCAAGATGGCAGAGTAGAAAGACTCACGTATGCTAGCTCCGAATCCACAGCCCATAAATTTCCTGTAAAAAGAACTCTCCATAAATTCTGGATCACTGCAAGGCTCACAGAAACACAGTGGAAGAGATTTCCGTTCCAGAGAGCCGTGGAGAGTCATCCCCAGGGGTTCTCCATGCCCCAGAAAGCGGAGCCCACCCCTGAGCTGCCCTGGCCACACGGCCCCAGAGGAGCAGATCTGAGCAGGCTTCAGGGAAGGAATCTCTGGCGGCCGTGAAGGTCCCTCCACCCATAGGCACTACAGGTCAGTGAGAGAGACTTCTGAGCTGACTGAGAGGGGAGCGGGGTATCTCCATGACTCGGACCCCCTTGGGAGGCAGCGGCAGAGACAGCGGCAGAGGCAGCAGTAGTGGCCCGGGACTCCCCGAGCAGGCAGGAGCTCCATTACCGAAGGTCTCTGCATAAAGCCTCTGAGGGAACTGAGCCTGGGAGGCGGCCCTGCCCCCACCCCAGCACCAGAACTTAAGCTCACATTCAATAGCAGCCACTCCCTCTGCGGATAGCCCTGAGACTGGGAAGCAGCATTTGAATCTCAGACCCCAAGGACTAGCTGGGCAGATCTAGGCAGGGGTGGAGAGGAATCTCAGAAGTCAAGTAACTGGCTGGGAAAATGCCCAGAAAAAGGAAGCAAAATAAGACCATAGAGAGCCACGTTATTGGGGAAGAGGTGTTCCTTCCTCCTTTCATTTCTGATGACGAAGTACAATGCTTGCCATCAGGGAAAGACGTGGAGGTCGGGATCTCTCTATCCCAAACATCCCAGGTGGATGTCCGGTGGGCTCAGGCCATGGAAGAGCTCAAAAAGGATTTTGAAAATCAAGTTAGACAGGTGCAAGAAAAACTGGGAAGAGAAATGAGAGAGATGCAAGAAAAGCATGAAAAGCAGATCAATACCTTGGTAAAGGAGACAAAAAAATGCTGAAGAAAATAACACCTTGAAAAATAGGCTCACTCAATTGGCAAAAGAGGTTCAAAAAGCCAATGAGGAGAAGAATGCTTTCAAAAGCAGAATTACCCAATTGGAAAAAGAGGTTCAAAAGCTCACTGAAGAAAATAGTTCTCTCAAGATTAGAATGGAACAGATGGAGTCTAATGACTTTCTGAGAAACCAAGAAATCATAAAACAAAACCAAAAGAATGACAAAATGGAAGAGAATGTGAAATATCTCATTGGAAAAACAACTGACCTGGAAAATAGATCCAGGACAAACAATTTAAAAATTATGGGACTACCTGAAAGCCATGATCACAAAAAGAGCCTAGACATCATCTTTCATGAAATTATCAAGAAAAACTGCCCTAAGATTCTAGAACCAGAGGGCAAAATAAGTATTGAAGGAATCCATCAATCACCACCTCAAAGAGATCCAAAAAGAGAAACTCCTAGGAACATTGTGGCCAAATTCCAGAACTCCCAGGTCAAGGAGAAAATATTATAAGCAGCTAGAAAGAAACAATTCCAGTATTGTAGAAATACAATCAAGATAACTCAAGATCTAGCAGCTTCTACATTAAGGGATCGAAGGGTGTGGAATAGGATATTCCAGAAGTCAAAGGAACTAGGACTCAAACCAAGAATCATCTACCCAGCAATACTGAGTATAACACTTCAGGGGAAAATATGATCTTTCAATGAAATCGAAAACTTTCAAGCATTCTTGATGAAAAGACCAGAGCTGAAAAGAAAATTTGACTTTCAAACACAAGAATGAGAAGAAGCATGAAAAAGTAAACAACAAAGAGAAGTCATAAGGGACTTACCAAAGGTGAACTGTTTACATTCCTACATGGAAAGACAATGTTTGTAACTCTTAAAACTTTTCAGTATCTGGGTAGTTGGTGGGACCACACACACACATGTACATGCCTGCACGCACACATACATACACACAAGCACGCACACACAGAGACAGAGAGCATTGAGTGAATTGAATAGGATGGGACCATATCTTAAAAGAAATGAGAGAGAAATGTAGTGGGAGGAAAGAGGGTGAAATGGAATGGGGTAATTATATGTCATTTAAGAGGCAACTTTTTAGTGGAGGGAAAAAGAGGAGAGCTGAGAAAAAAAACAAAAAACAAAAAAACAGGAAGTTTACCCTCATCACATTTGACTAAAGGAAGGAATAAAATGCACGCTCATTTTGGTATGAAAACCTATCTTACAGTATAGGAAAGTGGGGGAGAATTAGATAAGCAAGGGGGAGGACGATGGAAGGGAGGGCAAAGGGAGGAGGGAGCAATTTGAAGTCAACACTTGGGGAGGGACAGGATCAAAAGACAGAAGAGAAACAATGAGGGGAAGGTTAGGATGGAGGGTAATTCAGTAAGTCTTACACAACACGACTATCAGGGAAGTCATTTGCAAAACTACACAGAAATGGCCTATTTTGAATTGCCTGCCTTCCCAAAGGGAATGGGTGGGGAGGGAGGGATGGGGAGAATTTGGAACTCAAAGTTTTAGGAACAACTGTTTAGTATTGTTGTTGCTACTAGGAAAGAAGACATATAGTTAATGAGGAATAGAAAGTCATCTGGCCCTACAGGAGAAAAGAGAAAATGGAGACAAGAGAAGGGAGGGATGACAGAAGAGAGGGCAGATTGGAGATAGGAAAAATTAGATTGCTTGGGGTATTGGGGTGGGGGAGGGGAGAAAAGGGGAGAAAATTTGGAACCCAAAATTTTGTCAAAATGAATGTAAAAAGTTAAATAAATAGATAGATAGATAGATAAATAAATGAATGAATGAATAAATAAATAAGAAAATAAAAAAATAGACAGTTCTCCAAAGCCATTTTAGTTGCTGACGATTATCATTTCACATTTTTTTCCATTAACATATTATTAATTTTTCATTATTGAGTCATTAAATGTGCTTTACAATCTAGAACAATTTAAAATATCAAATTCAGGTATATCTTATACATCTTTCCTTTTATCTCTTGAATTAAATAATTCATGCCTCTAGCATATGCTTTTATTTATGGGAATATTGAGACTTAAATCTTACAGTCCATTTTGAAACGTTTGTATTAATGTAAGTAATATAGTTGAAACAAGTTCATCTCTACTAAAAAAAAAAGCGAAGATATTGGGTGTTAACAAAATGAAGTTAAAGTTAATTGAAAGTGAATTTAGAATAGAGTTTAACAGATAGATTTTGACTTTATTTTGGGTTGTGTGCTTTTATTTCTTTCCTAACTATGTTCTATTTAACCTGGTTCCATGACTTAGCTTGATGGGAGATGTGCTCAAAGACTACAGAAAGGGAAGTGTCCCAATTGTCTAAAACAGAAAAGAGAGACCACAGAGTTGTGATGGTAAATATTTAACAACTGACTTTGGGGGGTGAGGGAAAGGATATACACAGCACACACTTTAAAGTTTAACGTGAATTGTCTCCATTACTTTTATAGACAATAAACTACCCAATAAATAAAATGAGGATTTGTAGTTGCTAATCCTGAGGTCTCACACTGAATGATTAAGCTGGCTTCAGCCTCTATCCTTCACCCTGTAGGGTATATAAAATATATGTCAGTAAGTTTGACATAAATTCTAGGTAAAATTCTAGAAATTATTCTTAAAGAGATGGCATATGACATCTAGAAGAAGATATACTAATCATAAGGACCACAAAACTTCATTGAAAGGAGATGATCCTAAATTAACTCCCTTTGCTTTTTGAAAGAGTAGCCCAGGCAAATGTTCTATACCAAATACACTGCGAAGACTTCAAAAAAGTTTTTGACAAAGTCTGTCATGAAATTCTTCTGAACTGATTAGAAATGTGGACTAATTGATAGCACAGTAAGATGGCTATAGAAATAGTTGAAAGCAATTACCAAACAGATAGCTTGATAGTAATAAGATGAGGACTATTGGGAGGGAAATCTTGAGTGAAGTGGCTCATGAATCTGTTCTTGGACTGTGCTATACAAAACAAGTTATCAATGATTTGTATGAAGACATAGATAGAATCCTTGTGAAATTTGCCAAAGACACAGAATAAAAAGTAAAATTAATATTTGACTGGAAAAGGGGACACAAATAGATTTTGGCAGACTAAAAAAGGAGTTGATTCTAATGAGATAACATTTAATGAGAAATCCGGTCTATATGTGATTCAAAAAATTAACTTCCCAAGTACAGTGTGGGGTAACTATAGCTATACAACAGTTTATATGGAGAGGAAAAAAATGTCTGGAAGTCTTGCTAAGGACAAATTCACAATGTATCAGTAGCATTACATTAAAAAAAAACTGCTTTTTGAGGCTAAATTAAGAAAGTCATTATAATCAAGATGAGAGAATTTATATACTACTATACTCTTACCCTTGAAAACAATGTCTGAAGTACTATGTTTGGTCCTGGGTGCCACTTTGTAGAAAGGCCATTGTCACACTGGTAAGCAATACAACAAAGATGGAGGGAGACTATAATCTTGTGCCAAGAAAATCATTGTCCAAGAAGCAAAGATGATCATAGCAGGGTGTCTTAGCCTACTTCTGCTTCACTTTCCCTAGAATCTGAAAGGTTTTCTCCAATAGTGAGAAGTTTTCATTTTTTTCCCCAACTACTTTCCTTTCCCTAAGTTTCAGTGTAGTTCCTTTTCTTAGTTGAACCCTATCTATTCCACTGTACTAAGCCAGATGGTCTCAACTTTTAGTCCAGTTGACTGCTTCTTTCAGGCGTTGGACAAAAGAGATTTCATTTGGAGAACCATTATAAATGTCAGGTATTTAATGAGATGGCAATGGAAAAGAAGAGCAGAGAAAGGGAATGGAGAGAATGAAAAGAAAAATAGGAGGAAGGAAAGGGAAAGGGAAGAAAGAGAAAAGGAAGAAAAGAGAGAATGTCATAGAAGCTAATTACAAAATAGGGTATGCGTATACATAAGAGGAAAACAATACCAACTCTTGCTCCAAAATAAGGTACAAGAAAAAAACAAATATGATACACATCATGTCAAAGAGTTCTTACTAATTCCTTCTTCATCAGTCAAGAGTGCTAATATCCATAGCGTGTGTGACTTAGCACCTCCTCTAGAAAGCCTCCAAAGTTTGACTTGTACTTTTAAAACTACCCCTACAATAGCAGCACAGGAAAAGCATAAGCCTTCATCAATGTAGTTATTTTCTGTTAACTGTCTAACATAGAATAATAAAATCATAAGTTCAAGCATCTCCATTAATGGATGAGGAAACAGGTATGGAAATGATTAGTAATTCTACTGATTTCCCATTTATCTTATATATGTCTTTTTTGTACTTAGTTGTTTGCATGTTATTTCCCCCATTAGAATGTGAGCTTCTTGAGAACAGGGACTGCCTTTTATCCTTCTTTGCTTCCCCAGCATATAACATAGTATCTGGCATAGAGTTTGGCACTTAATAAATGTATATTGACTGACTGATTTTCCCAAGGGCACATAGGTAAAAGGTAGCAGAGGCACATTTGAACCTACATCCCTTCACTCCAAGTGCAATGCTCTATCCACTGAACCATGTACCACAGGATAGTTTTGTGGACACTATCATAGATGCAGCATTGACTTTTTGATAGTTTGCCGAAGGGAATTTCCCTACTTCATCAGATAACTGACTGCTTCAAATCAGAGCAGCATCTCCTAGTTTTCATTTGTAGCAAAATCTTTTGAAAACACATCTAGTGGACCTTAAGTACTAAATCACACAAATCCATCATAGTCAATGTTTGTTTTCACCAATCCTGGTATATGAATAAAGACAATATGGCAGGTTTTGGCATTAGTAATCCTGCTACAAGTGGAGACATGGAATCCACATAAGACTCCCTCTCACTCGATGATTCATTATATCATACATTCCATTCACCCCTTGCAGTTCTCTCAGATGTATTTCCAGCCTATCTAGGATTATATAAAAGGTAGTTTAAATGATGCAGTTATTACTGACATCAGATCCACTATCCCCATCCATCACTAGCATAATTGTATCCTGAGATAAAGGAGAGGTCTCCAAAATGAAGTCAGAGCATTCAATCATTGATCATTAATTATGCAACCACAGAACAAACAATAGAAGTTGGAAAACAAAACTTTCTTGTAGAACTCATTTTTTGTTTTCTACTATATATGTATGTGGAAATAGGCTCTTTTTTTGGTGTTTAAATTAAAAATGAAAAATGATATCTTAAAAAGAAACAAAAAGCAAAAAGAATATTGTATTAGATGCAAAGGGATTCAAGGTTTAATCAATACCTTCAGGAAACTAATACTCAATAGGCAGTTAAGATATCAATGCAGACAGCTCTAATATACAATTTATATGGAGCTGCAAAACAAAATAGGATATGAGTGAATAGGACAGGGATATGATGGTAAATATTTAACAATCAGAACTCTGGAAATACATATATATGTATATATGTATACATATATACACACACAGAAACACACACATGCACACATACATATATAATGTGGATATGTGGATATTTATATATATTATTTATATATATATATATAAAATGAGCTTCTAAGTTCAATCTACATTATTAACATTTTCTTCATCACTTTATTAAGACAATCAACAACACCATAAATCAAGCCCTGATTTGTGTTATTATCCAATATCCTAAGTATAAATACTAACACTGAAAATTTAATAATTAGGTCTCATGACCCAGTGTGAGCTGACTTTAGTATACCCATGACAAAGAAGGAAGGACATTAGCAACCAGAGGCAACAAAGAAGGCATCGAGTGAGAAAGTAATATCTGAGTTGATACTTAAAGGATAGGTTGGGCTTCAACAGTCAAAGGCAGAAAAAAAGGGAGAATAGCTCATTATCTATTAGTTTCCCATTGGTGTTCTATGGATCAAGACATTTGGACAACTTCTGTGCAGCTTCAGATGAAACAGACAGACCAAGGGGAAGCATGCACAACGTCCTCTATTGGTACCTTATCACAGATAAGATGTGCCAGTTGAACAAACAGATAGACACAAAAGGAAGTTAACCAAAAGACCCAAATTGCCATGATCTTCTTTCCTTTTATTCTAATGGGCCACTCCCTGATCTTTTCTTCTTCTCCCTGGCATCTTCTGACTGCCTGACAGGAGGAATATGTTGGGATACAAATAATATCTGTTCCTCTGCACTATGCTGTGCTGCCCTTCAGTATATAAGATCTCCATCTCAGAATATTGTCCAGCACTTTGAACAGGATAACAACAAAATGGTTTCCTTGTGAGAGAATGCACTATTTATGGCTGTAAATGTTCCATGAACGCTGATCAGGGCAGCTGTTGATGTGAGGTGAGAGACTGGGCTAGATAACCTCCCAATACTATGATTATGTATGTTATATCCCCACATTGAGCATATGTTGGGTCCTTCCTGAAGGAGCAGAAAGACAGAACATATGCAGTCAGACCTAAATGGCAGAATTCTTCCTACTAGAACTTTCTAGTGATCCTCAGACTCAGTTGCTGTTCTTTGTATTATTATTTATTCTATGACTCAAACCTCTGTAAGGAAACCTCATGTCAACCAAGGATCTCTGTGAAAAGTTGGAAGTAACAGTTGGATTGGAAGCAGTCAAATGTCAAAATAAATTGGACAAGTCACACAGAAAGTATGATAATCAATAGATTCATATAGTTAAATGACTAACAATGATGTCAATTTTAACAGGAAGCAGAATCTGATGTAGAGAGAATTGTCTTTTCCAGGTAATGTTCAGATATTATTAGAGTTCCTAGGATGTGATTAGTGGTCTCTCCACATGGCCACTCCATCTTTCCCCATGCAAGGTAGATTCTGTTTCTCTATTAAAAAAAAAAAACTCAGGGAGGATATACCACTGGTACCCAAACAAGAAGTTCTTTCATGTGGTTGAATACCTTTTTTAATTTCATATGGGGGTCCAAAGGTGTTAAGTAATTTGCCCGAGGCCCCCTACTGCTCATGCTGCACTTTGATTTTAGCAAAGAGGGGAGTTTCTCTGAGTATGGTGAAAGCCTAACTCAGTGCTAAGTCCTGATGTAGGATTGTGAACCATCCCAGAGATCACTATCAGTGCTTAAGGTTTCCCTTGAGAGTATCTCATTGTTCCTCACAATGTACTGATTGAACTAATAATTCTTTGCCTTATGTTGTTTCCCTAAATGCTGCTTATTGCTCCCCTGGGAAAAATGAGAGAGGGAGAGAGATGAGAGAGAAAGATAAAGAGACAGAAAGATATCATATATGCATATGTGTGTATAACAGGATTTAGTCAAATGGCTAAATCTAAATTTCTGATATTTGCTGAAAAATCATCATTGTAATCAGGGAATGGGATTGACCTAGTTCAAAAGTCATTCAAGTAAAAATAATCTCAAAAGGTTTTAGTTGACTACACGCTCAATATAGATATATATAGATAACAAAAAGTTAATACAATATTTTGTCATTTTAGTCTAAAATAAGTGAACTTTCTGATGGTCAAACCACATATGAAAGATTCTACTCAGTTCTTAACCCAAAATTTTATAAAATGGAGCATATGTATAGAAAAGTGAACAGAAATGGGAAGTGTCTAGACAGTATATCCTATTTAAAAAGAGAAAAATAAGATGATATTTAGCCAGGAACAGAGAGGTTTAGAAGGTATATGAGATCTGTCTACAAATTTTTGAGGCCTTTTTATGTGGCACAAGAGTGAACTTTTATTCTTTGTAGAGCCAAAGAACAACATTAACAGTAACAGTAAGAAATTCGAGAGTGAGGGATTTCATTTCATCATATGGAAACATTTTTTGAACAATTAGAGATGTACAACAATGGAATCACTTCTTTATTACATGTATGCTAAATATTACTGAAGCATTCAATGGACACTAATCAGGACATCTGTTGATGGTAGGGTGGGAGATTATAACTAGGTAACATCTAACAATATTAGATCATATGATTCCACAGGATATAATCCCACATCAAATACCTGTTGGG
Source organism: Bettongia penicillata ogilbyi (assembly GCA_023548195.1). Classification (NCBI taxonomy): domain Eukaryota; kingdom Metazoa; phylum Chordata; class Mammalia; order Diprotodontia; family Potoroidae; genus Bettongia; species Bettongia penicillata. Next base: position 2,197,671 of record JAJHZJ010000198.1, read on the forward strand.
TCTTTTCTATAGAAACAGAAAGAACATGAGCCAGGCTGACGAGACTTGGGTGACAGAATTTCTCCTCCTAGGTCTCTCTGATGACCCTCAGACTCAGGTGCTGCTCTTTGTATTGTTCCTGGGGGTCTACCTGGCTACTGTGCTTGGCAGCTTACTCCATCTGGCTGGTTCTGACTGATTTGCAACTCCATACACCCGTGTACTTTTTTCTGACCAACTTGTCTACAGCTGACCTCTTCTTCTCAACTAACTTAGTTCTCCAAGCTATAGTCCACATGCTGACCAGGAAGAAAGCCATTTCTTTTATGGGATGTGCAACTCAGATTATTCTTTTCCTTATTTTTGGATCTACACAATGTGCCCTGTTAGCTGTGATGTCCTATGACCGGTACTTGGCAATCTGTGATCCAATGCAATACCCAAGCATCATGACATGGAAAGTACGTGGTCACTTGGCCTTGGGATGCTGGGTCAGTGGACTAGTAGCATCCTTTGTGGACGCTACATTTACATTGCAACTTCCCTACCAAGGAGACAATAGGATTGCTCATTTCTTTTGTGAGGCCCCAGCCCTCCTACCTTTGGCATCAGCAGATACTCACCAAGCAGAGACAGTCATTTTCCTCATGGGTGTGGTGATTCTTCTTGCACCTGTGTCCCTTATCCTAGTCTCCTGTGGCTCTATCATAGTAACTGTTGTCAGGATGAAGACTTCAGGGAGACTCAAGGCATTCTCCACCTGTGGCTCCCACCTCCTTGTGGTCATCCTTTTTTATGGAACAGGAATAATTTCCTACATGATACCTAAGTCCTCCAAGAGTCGGGGGAAGCTAGTGTCTGTTTTCTATGCGTGATAAATCCTATGCTTAACCCCCTTATCTACAGTCTGAGGAACAAGGATGTGAAGAGGGCATTTAGGAATGCTGTCAATAGGGGGAAGTCCCACAGACCTGGAGCCTCAAAATATATTTACATTTGGCTACATTTCTCACCTCCAAGTCTTGTTGTATGCCTCCCTGGGAAGAAATGGCCTTTGCCTCATGACTGGTGGTATAAAATGTATATTTATATTGTTTGCTAATAATATATAGAATGTTTACATATTATATACCCTTAATATGTCTTCATTTGCATGGAGATGTGTGAAAGGATGCACCTATTACTCTGGAGATTTCAGTGGAATGATACTAATATAGGGGGCTCAAAGCAGAGTCTTATTATTGTGAAATCATTACAGCTCCTGGAAATTCTGCACAGGACTTTGGAGAACAGAGCCATGTTTGGTATAAGGATCCCTGGGCATAGGAGATGCGGGCCTTTCAGAAACTAATGGGGAGAGGCACATAAGGACATTCTCACTATCTATATCTATGTGTAGATAGGCTGTGGGCTGTGTGGGGAGACCTTGCATGTGTGTGCCTTTCTCGTATGCCATCTTGACTCCGCCCCACTCTATGAGTTGCTAGAAAGAGGTAACAAGAATGCATATATATATACACTTATATACATATGTGTGTGTGCATGTGTGTATGTGTTGGGGAGAGAGATTACTATCTACCAATAAAATCACAAATGTATATGAGTATACATGTGAATATATATGGATACAGAGAGTAATGAGATGATAATCTCATTGACAAAACTTTCTAACAATGAAGATGTTACTATCCTAAGATAAAATTTATTAGAAAATAAGTTGTCTGTGAACATGATGGGTTAAGTGACTTGTTCAGAGTCAAAAGATAGTATATAACAGGGTATATACCAGGTCTTCCTGACTTCAAGAGCTTTTCCACTAGGTAATGTCACTTCCTCTAATTTTATCCTAGACTACTATTAGTAGTACTAATTAATACTATTAATAGTACTAATTACTATTAATAGAAATAAAGTGTTCAAAATGGTAATAGTATTGTATGTTCTGTATTGAATATAACAATTAAAGAACATTACTAATATGGAAGATGTCAAGAAATGAGTGACAGATGATGAGAGAACTGGAAAATCTGACACATGAAGATTGGTCCAAAATAATTCTGGCATCTCAAAGTTGGAAGAGATCTCAGAGGTCTTCTGATTCTATCTGTAGCTAAAAGGAAATGCCTTGTAAAGCATCCTTCAGAAGCTATTAACTACTACATGAAAATCACTAGTGACAGAGAATTCATCACCTCCTAAAACAATATGTTCAACTTCTGGATAGCTCTAATTATTAGGAATTTCAGAAATTTTTTTATTATATTCAAGTCAAATCACATAGACAAGTACTTATTAAGCTGTTACAATGTGCCAGGCACTGTACTAAGTACTAGGGATAAAAAAAAATCAAAAACTATCCCTGTTCTCAAGGAGTTTATACTCTAAAGAGGGGATCAATATGCAAAGAACTAAGGTTGGTAAGACTAATGCTATGTAGGAACTGTGATGCTATATGAACCTAATGTTCCTCTTCTCCCTAGCGATTAATGTAGATTACTTTTATTATGCTTGGATCCTTTGGGTAGAACCAAAAGTAATGGGTGGAAATTACAAACTTACACTTCTTGTCAAGAATAACTTTTTAATGATTAAAACTTTGCAAATATGAAATGGACTTATCTTTCACTGGAGGTCTTTAAACAAAGGCTGGAGGATTACTTTTATTGCATGCTTTATAGGATAGTCTTCTTAAAGTGGGGATTGCAAAGAAACGTCTATGAATTCTCTTCAAATTCTTTGATGTGGTGAACTTATGAACATGTCCAAAATGGAACTCTACCTAGCTTCCTTTCTATTTCAGTTTTTGAAATCTATGACTCCTAAACACTAGGTCACATCCAACAATAATGGCTAACATTTGTGTTGGTCTGAAGATTTACAAAGGGCAATCTTCACAAAAAATTCAAAAGTTAGGTAGTGAAAGTATATCATCTCCATTTTACAACTGTGGAAACAGAGATATTAAGTAACAATGAGAAATAAAGCTGGAAAGTTAATTTGGAGCTAGATTGTATGGTAGGTCAGGCTGAATATACATTTGTCTGAGAAGCCATTTGGAGTTTTGGAAAAGTGGAGTAACATGGACAGATGAATGTATTTAGAAAATAATTTTCACATTCATGTGAAGGATGAGTTGGAGAAAAGAGTAGTTAAGAGCAGGGTGATCAAATTGGAGGCTGTTAAAGTAGTCCAATAAGAGAGTGAGGAGAGTTTGCGCTAGAGTTTTCATAGTATGAATTGAGAGAAAGATAGTGATGCAAGAGACTTTTGTCTAAGTGTAATTAACTGGAATTGTAATAGATTTAGATAAGAAGAGAAAGGAAAAAAGAAGAGCCAAGGATGACTCTTATAAACATGAGTAACCAAGATGATGCTAGTGTCCTTAACAGAGACAGAGGTGTTGAAAGCAGGAAAGGATTTAGAAAGCAAGAAAATTAGACACTAGGACAGTCAGGAATAAAGATTGAAAGGGAAGGGATTTTCTCTATGTCTTCCTATGACTGGCAGAGTAAAAATGTTATCTGAATCATCCTCATAGAGGCTGCTGATAGAATGTTCCAATCAGGGACACAGAGATTCCATTCTAATTGGGAGCGAGGCATTGGAATATCTGGGCAACTTGGGGAACTAGACCTTGGGAGTTCCCCAATTCCAATAGAAAATCATCTATTTTGCGTTAGCACATCAATGGTTAAAGTCAATCAGTCATACTGTACTAAGATCTCCTTAATTCTCAAATTTCTGAAACGCAGGGAACACATTGGGACATATCTCTCTCCAGGACAAGCAATGCTAAGGGACAAGGCAAGATCACGCCACTTCCCAGCAATCAGACAGGGTTTCATCTCATACTGACTCAGCATGAGATAAAGAAATAAGAAGAAAGCACAGCTGAGCTCTCACAGGGTCTCTCAGTCAAGCTTCTATCCTGGTCTCCTAGCACTGTTCATGGGAAACATCTACAGTAAGAACAGTAACTAGATAGTAGGGATCACATCTCTAATTCCATTACTTTAGCCCTTCTTCAGGCAAACAAAGCAGCAAGAAATATTAGAACAAAATCAAAATATTAAATAAGGAGAAGAAACTAACCTCTGATCTCAAAAGCAATCAACCTGGAAAACAGGCAAAGTTGTGCCTGTTAATATTTAACAACCAGTTTTCTGGAGGGAAAATGTACACACAACACACCTCCAAGTTTAATTTACATTATTAGGAGGCAGAGCCAAGAAGGTGAAGAAAAGTCAGGAAGCTACCTAAGTTCTCCCTAGTTTCACTCAGAAACAAAATTAAATCAAATCTCTAGATGAATTCTGGAGTGACAGAACCCACAACAAGACAGAGCAAAACAATTTTTGAGCCCAAAATAACTTAGAAGGATTTCAGAAAAGGCCTGTCTCACTTGAGTAAATAGGGAGCACAACCCAGTGCAGGTAGGGTCCAGGCAAGCCAGCAGGAGGTTCTTAGCCACAGATCAGCAACCCAGGACCCACAGTCCTGGCTCGGCAAACAGATGGCATAGCAGGCCATCTGTGAGGACTCTAGGTCCAGAACCCCTGGCACAACAGGTGAGACTAGGCTGGGCCACTCCTGTGTTTTGGGAAAGCCACCAGCCCTGAAGGCACCACACAAAATGCCAGACACCAGACTTTGAGCTATCACAGGAAGCTTGGGACAGTGTCTCCTGTATCTCAGGAGTAGAGATCAACTTTGAAAGTCATGAAATAGGCTAAAATATGAGAGGGAAAGCCCTGATCATAGAAAGATACTGTGGTGACAGGAAAGAGCAAAACACAAACTCAAAAGAGAACAAGAGAGGATTCTGAGAAGATAGTGGAGTTAAATCAGAAAATTCCAAGCTCTCAAGATTTCCCCACAAAAGAGATAAAATAGGTCAAACACAGAGCAGCAAAAACAAACAAGGGTAGGGGTGCAACAGGGTTTCTCCTGGAATAATAGAAGATCTGAGGAAAAATCCCAGAATGAGGTTTGGTCTGTGTGAAGAGTAACCACCTCCTGCCTAGGTCCTGGGTCCCTTAAACAACAAACCCTGGGTTTAACTGGGTTGGAAGGCTGCCTCAGCTCCAAGCACAGGAATTTTTACCTGGCAGAGTGAGGGAAGTTGGGTATCTGAGCCAGTGAAGATCAAGGGAACCTCAACTGACAAGGAAAGCCAGACCAACCCATACTACAAAAGATTCAGTTGCAGGGTGAGAAGGAACCAGCACACACCTGCCCAATAAATGTATAAGCAGAGAGACAAGGACACCACTGACTGTGGGAACTTACAGGAGGCTGAAGGTCTTAGTTCCAGTCCTAGATCAAAGAGGAGAACTGAAGAACTGAGTCCAGAAGCACCATTCCCCTATAACACAGGACTAGAGGTGATTACAAAAATTAAGTTACTACTACTACAAAATAAAAATACACAAGCAAAAGAGAAGGAATCTAACCTTAAAGAATTACTATGAAACTTAAGAATATAAGGGTTCATCTTCAGAGGAGAATACTGAAGCAAAGAAACCCTTTGCTACCCCAAAGAGTAACATCAAATGGTCATTTTTTCAAATTTAAAAAAGAATCTTAAAAATCAAATGAGAGAAATTGGTGAAAAAGCAAAAAAAAAAATCCAAGAAAAACAAGATTATGAAAAGAAAGTCAATCAATTAGATAAGGAGATCCAAAATCTTAAGGAGGAAAAGGATTCTTTGAAAATTAGAATTGGGCAAGGAGAAGCCAACAAAGTTATAAGAGATCAAGAAATAATAAAACAAATTAGAAAAAAATGAAAAAATAGAAGAGAAAGTGAAACATCTTATGAGAAAAACAACTGATCTTGAAAACATATCAACAAGAGAAAACATAAGAATAATCAGACTACTTGAAAGCCATGATCAAAAAAAGAATAATGATACAATACAATAAATAAAGAAAATTGTCCCGATACACTAGAACAAAAAGGAAAAGTAAAAATAGAAAAAATTCACCAATCACCACCAGAAAAAGACCCTATGAGGAAAACTCATAGGAATATTATAGTCAAATTCCAAAAACCACAGCTCAAGGATAAAATATTACAAGCAAGAAGAAAAAATAATTTAAATATGTTCATGATATAAATATGAATCACACAAGACCTAGCAATGGTGACACTAAAAGACCACAGGTATTAGAACACTATGTATCAAAGAGCAAAAGAACTGGACTTCTGACCAAAAATATCATACCCAGCAAAGTTAAGCAATAAACTGTCAGACTTTCAGAACTTCATCAAAAAAAACCCTGAACTTAGAAAATTTGACATACAAGAGCAAAGAGAAATATAAGATACTTACCAAAGAATAATTACAAGGAACTCACTAAGGACTGAGTTTAGTTTTTATGTACATAAAATGTAAAATGTATGTCTAATATTGTTATTAGTAATTGGGTAGTTCATAGGAAAGATTGTGGTAGGACTGTGTATGATATGACTTTTAAAAAGTAGAACCACTTAAAAACACTAAAGTGTTTTTAATAACACTTTATTAAAAAGTGTTATTAAAAAGACTAATCATCTTATACAAATGAGGAGTAAGAAGAAGGACCCATACAAAGGAAGTAAATGGGGGAGAAGGACAGTTTGTTCTGGAATCCTAATTTCATCAGGAGTGAATTCAAGAGGGAATAATGCATATATATCAAGAAGAGTAAAAAAGTCTTCTAAATTCAGAAGGAAATAAAACTTTAAGGGTGTAGGAAGGGGAGAGGATAAGGGAGGCATCTCTAGAGGGGAGGGTGAGGGAGTAGATTAAAATGGGGTATAGAAGGGTATTCAGATTTATAGGAATGAGAGGATAAAGGAGGGATCCTTGGAGGTAGGGTAAGTTAAGTAATAGGAGGGCAAGGTAGTGGGTAGAATTAAAGTAGAGGGGTCAGGAGGGATAAGAAATAAGAGATATGTACAAACATAAAAGCAAAGATCAAGAGTAGAATTTGTTAGGGACAATATGTCTATATATGTATGTATATATCTATATATAAATATGTCTGTGCTTAATTGTAGCATTCTGGGGGTGGAGGGAAGAAGGGGAGAAAATAAGAAAAAGTTCACAGCAGAGAACAAAAGAAAATTTACAAGGAAGCAAAGATGGAGAGCTCTCAAAACAACGTAATATTTTATATTTATGATACTTGTTATATTTATATAACATAAATATTTATATTTATATACATTATATATAAATATTTATTATACACACTTTCTTGAAAAGGAAATTTATTGCCACATACTTTGAATCCTCTCTTATGTTCTGCTATGCACATGACATACTTTTTTCTTTTCATATTTTACATTTGTTTCAATATTTAAGTTGATGATTTTTTTCTTTTCTCTATTGTGTATTTAAGATTTTTTTAAAAAGAAAAAAGAAGAGGACAACAATATCAAAATGCCTACATGCAAAGCTCCAGAGAGGAATATTAATGGATCTCAAGCCTAAAATATCTTCTTGGAAGAGCTCAAAAAGCATTTTAAAAATCAAATAAGAGAAGTAGAAGAAAAATGGGGAAAGAAATCACAATTATGCAAGAGAATAATGAAAAAAGATTTAACAGTTTGGAAAAGGATTCACAAAAAAGTGACTGAAGAAAACTATTTTTAATGGAATTTGTCAAACAGGGAAAACATCCACTGAAGAAAACAATTCTTTAAAAAGTATAATTGGTCAAATGGAAATGAAGGTACAAGAACTAACTGAAGAAAATAATTCCTTAAAAATTAGAATTAGACAAGTGGAAATGAATAATTCTATGAGACATCAAGAATCAATGAAACAAAACTGAAAAAATAAAAAATAGAAAAATGCAAAATATCTCTTTGGAAAAATAACTGACCTAGAAAATAGATCCAAGAGAAATAATTTAAAAATTATTGGACTACCTGAAAGCCATGATTGAAAAAACGATCCTGGATAGCATCTTTCAAGAAATTATCAAGAAAAACTATCCTAATATCCTAGAACCTGAAGGTAAAATAATATTTGAAAGAATCCATTGATCACCACCTGAAAGATAACTCAAAACAACAACTCCAAGACATATAGTATCCAAATTTCCAAACCATCAGGTCAAGGAGAAAACACTGGGAACAGCCAGTAAGAAACAATTCAGATATCAAGGAACAACAATCAGTATGACAGAGGATTTAGCAGGTTCTATATTAAAAGATCAGAGGGCTTAGAATATGATATTTGGGAAGGCAAAGGAGCTTGGATTACAACAAAGAATCAACTACCCAGCAAAATTGAGCATGATCTATCTTTTGGGGGGAAAATAGTCATTCAATGAAATAGATGATGAAAAGACCAGAGCTCAATAGAAAATTGGATCTTCAAATACAAGACTTAAGAGAAGTATAAAAAGGTAAACTAGAAAATAAAACATGTCATTCAACAATGTTAAACTATTCACATACCTACATGGGAAGATGATAACTTGTAACTCTTGAGAACTATATCTCTATTAGGGCAGTTAAAAGGAAAATACATAGACAGAGGATGTGGGCATAAGTTAATTTTGATGTGATGATATAAAAAAATAAGGCATGAAAAAGATATTGTACTAGGAGAAGACCAAAGGGAGAGGCAGAGTGGAGTAATTATATCATATAAAGAGGCATGGAAGACAGTAGAGGGAAAGAGGGAAGTGGGGTGAGCATTGTTTGAATGTTAGATTTGTCTCTGAGGGAGTAACATATACACTCGGCTAAGTATAGAAATCTATCTTACCCTGTAGGGAAGTAGGAAGAGAAGAAGTAAAGAAAGAAGGACAAATAGAAGATAGGGCAGATTGAGGGAGGTGGTAGTCAAAAGCAAAACAGTGGTAAGGAGAGACAGGATAAAAGGAGAGAAAAATAGTATAAATAGGAAGAAAATAGGATGGAGGGAAATACACAGTAATCACAACTGTGAACATGAACGGGATGAACTCTCCCATAAAATGCAGGCAGAAATCAGATTGGATCAAAAACCAGAATTTTGCAATATGCTATTTACAATATAATATATATATATATATATATATATATCTCCAAAGAATATATTATGCTTCAGTTGACTTAAAAAAAATCAGCAGTGACAAGCAGAATCTCAGACAAAGCAAAAACAAAATAGATCTAATTAAAAGAAGCAAGGAAGGAAGCTACATCTTGCCAAGTGGTACTATGGATCATTAAGTGATATAAATACTAAATATATATGCAAATGGTATAGCATCCAAATTTTTGAAGAAGTTAAATAAGTTATAGGAGGAAATAGATAGTAAAACTATATTAGTGGGAGACTTTAACCTCCCCTTCTCAGAACTAGATAAATGTAACCACAAAATTAATAAATAAAGAAACTGAGGCAGTGAATACAATTTTGGGAAAGTTAGATATGATAGAACTCTGGAGAAAACTGAATTTGAATAGAAGTAATTTACTTTTTTCTCAGTAGTACTTGGCACTGACACCAAAACTGACCATATGTTAGTGTATAAAAACCTCATAATCAAATGCAGAAAGGCAGAAACAGTAAATGCGTCCTTTACAGATCACAATGCAATAAAAAAAAATTACATGTTGTAAAGGGCCATAGAATGATAGATTAATGGGGGGGGGGAACAGCCAAGATGACAGAGTAGAAAGAAGCACATACACTAGCTCTTACCCCACAGCCCATAAAATACTTGTTAAGAACTCTCAACAAGTTCTAGAGCAGAAAAAGTCACAGAACAACAGAGTGGAGGAGATTTCTAGCCCAGAGTGACCTGAAAGACCAATGGGAAAGGTATGTTGAACCAGAGCAGAGCCCAGCCCAGCCTTGGCCACAAGGAGCAGAACTGAGCAGACTTCAGGGATAGAATCTCCAGTGGCAGCACAGATCCCTCAACCCACTGATGCTAAAGGTCAGTGAGAGGGTCTTTTCAGCTGAACACTCAGGTGGCAGCAATGGAGGTAGCAAAGGAAGGGGGTTCCTAAGGCAGGCAGCAGTCTGCATCCATTGTTGAAGGTCTCATCATAAAGCCCCTGAGGGAACTGAGCCCTGTGTGGTGGTCCTGCCCCAACCTGAGCCACTGATCTTAATCTCACACTGAATAGCAGCCCTGCCCCACCAAAACCCCCTGAGGGTTTGGAGCAGCTCATCTGAATCTCAGCCCCACATGCTGGCTTGGCAGAACTGGAGGAAACATGGTTGTGGAGAGGAAACTCAGAAGTCTAGTAACTGGCTGGGAAAATGACCAAAAAAGAGGAAAAAAATAAAACCATAGAAGGTTATTTTCTTGGTGAACAGGTGTATCCTCCCATCCCTTCAGATGAGGAAGAACAAGGCTTACTGTCACAGGAAGTTAATACCCCTGCCTCCAGGGCCTCCGAAGTAAACTTCAATTGGACTCAGGTAATAGAAGAGCTTGAAAAGTGAGTTAGCAGCTTGCTAAAGGAGAACCAAAAAAATGCTGAGGAAAATAATACCTTTAAAAAGAGGCTAACTCAGTTGGAAAAATAGGTCCAAAAAGCCAATGAGAAGGAGGCATTAAAAAGCAGAATTAGGCAAATGGAGGAGAAGGTTCAAAATTTCACTGGACAAAACAATTCTCTGAAAGAGAGAATTAAGTTCAAGGAAATGAGTGACGATGAGATAAACCAAGCAGTCAAAAAACAAAATCAAAAGTTGGAAAAAATAGAAGATAATGTAAAACATTTCATTGGAAAAACAACTGGCCTGGAAAATAGATCCAGAAAACCATGATCAAAAAAAGAGCTTAGACATTATCTTTCATGCAATCATCAAGGAAAACTGCCCTGATATTCTAGAACCAGAGGGCAAAATAAATATTGAAAGAATCCACCAATCACCTCCTGAAAGAGACCCAAACAGAGAAACTCCTAGGAATATTGTAGCCAAATTTCAGAGTTCTCAGATCAAGGAGAAACTACTGCAAGCAGGTAGAAAGAAATAATTTGAGTATTGTGAAAATACAATCAGGATAACACAGGATCTGGCAGCCTCAACATTAAGGGATCAAAAGCCTTGGAATGGGATATTCCAGAGGTCAAAGGAACTGGGATTGAAACCAAGAATCACCTACCCAGCAAATCTGAGTATTATACTTCATGGGAATAAATGGTCTTTCAATGACATAGAGGACTTTGAGCCTTTCATATTGAGGAAAAGACCAGATCTGTATAGAAAATTTGACTTTCCAAGACAAGAATCAAGAGAAGCATGAAAAGGCCTAAGGATATATATATCATGAAAGGATTCATTTGGGAAATTTCTCAATTTTTGAAAATAATTTGTGAGTATAAATACTGTTTTGTTTTATTTTTTAAGTTTGGTAAATTGTTCTGTGAATCCAGCAGGACCAGTGATTCTTTTTTTTTGGTAGCTCCTTTACAACTAAATTTATTTCCTAATTGATATTGAGTTATTTAAGATCTTCATTTGGTCTTCTGATATTTTGGGTATTATATATTTTTGAAGGTATTCCTCTATTTTTTTATGGTTTTAGTTTTGTCAGCTTATAACTGTATATAATGTCCTGATTATTATTCTTTATTTCTTCTGGTGTTGCTGAGATTTTTCCTTGTTTATTTGCTATTTCATTGATTCATTTTTCTGATCTCTTTTTAAAAATTTAGATGAAGTAAGGGTTTATTAATTTTATTAATATTTTCAAAAAGCTAGCTTTTAGTTTTACTTATCATTTCTATGGAATTTTTATTTCTAATTTTTCTATTTTACCTCTAAATTTTAATATTTCTTCTTTTGTGATTATATTTCATTTGTTGAGTTTTGACTTTTTTTGAACATACATATCCAGTTAGTTTATTTTGTATTTTTCTATTTTGTTTAACATATATTTGTAAAGATATTTTTCTCCCAAGGACTGCGTTAGCTGCATCTCATAAATTTTAACATGTTTTTTCATCATGATCATTTTATTTTACATTGCTATTGATTGTTTTTAGGATTTGTTCTTTGATTCACTAATTATTTAGGATTTCATTTTCAAGTCTTCATTTTGGTTTGTATTTTTTGTTTGTGGTTCCTGAACCAATGACTATTTTTACTATGTTATAGTTTTTATAAAGGATAGATTAGTTCTTTCTGCCTTTTGGTATTGGTTTTTAATACCTCTATGCCCTTGTACATGATCAATTTTTGTAAAAGTTTTTTGTATGTATATTCTTTTACATTACCATTTAGAAGATGTCAAAACTCTTTAATCTCTAAATTTCTGTAGCAAATTTTTCAGTTCCACATTTTCCCTTATGATTATCTTTCTGTTACACTTATCTAAAACTGATAGAGGGCTACCATCACTATTGTGTTACTATCTATGTCTTCTTGTAACTTGGATTTCCTTTACAAATTTGGATGCTAAGTCATTTGGAGTAAATAAGTGTATTATTGAGAGTGAAAAATAAAAGAAATGATGAACAAAAGACTTCAGAGAGGCCTGGAAGGTTTTATCTGAGCTGATGCTGAATGAAGTGAGCAAAACCAGGAGAATATTATACACATTAACAGTCACAGTGTATGAGGACTGTTTCTGATAAACTTAGCCCTTCGCAGCTATGCAAGGACCTAAAACATTTCCAAAGGACTCATGATACAAAATGCACCATTATGCACTATCCACATCCAGAGAAAGAACTAAGGAATCAGAATGCAGAATGAAGCAGACAATTTTCTCTTGAAAAAAAAAAAAGGAGATTTACACTATCAGTAAAAACGACTTTTTCAGCTAGTTTTTTTTAACTCTTTTGCGGGGAGAAGACTTGGTGTGTTTGTTCATTGGGATGTATCTGCTTTGTCAAAACAAATAAAGTACAGATATTTAATAAATAAATAAAGCTTAGACTGATCAGAAAAAAGACAGATTAAAAATTAATTGGAAATTAAATAACCTAATCCTAAAGAATGAGTCAAACCATAAATCATAGAAGCAATAAAATCATCAAAGAAAATGATAATAATGAGACAACATGCCTAATTTATGGGATGCAACAAAAGCAGTACTTAAGGGAATTTTATATCTCTAAATGCTTATATCAATTAAATACAGAAAGAGCAGATAAATCAATTGGGAATGCAATTTTTAAAAAACAGAAAAAAAAACAAATTTAAAATACCCAATTAAAAAAATTTAAATTCTGAAAATGAAAAAAGAGGTTAATAAAGCTAAAAGTAAGAAAACTATTAAAATAATAAAAAAATTGAAATGTTTTTACCAAAAAAAAACTGATAAAATAGATAAGCCTTTGAGTAACCTGTTTTTAAAAAAAAGAAAAAAAAAACTGCCAGCATCAAAAATGAAAAGGGTGAATTCACCACCAATGAAGAGGAAATTAAAGTAATAATTAGAAGTTATTTTCCCCAGCTGTATGTCAATACATCTGACAGTCTAAGTGAAATGGATGAATACGTACAAAAATATAAATTGTCCAGATTAACAGAAGAAGAAATAAAATAATTAAGTAATCCCATTTTAGAAAAAGAAATTGAGCAAGTCGTCAATAAGCTTCATAAGAAAAAATCTCAAGGGCCAGGTGGATTTACAAGTGAATTCTAAGAAACATTTAAAAAACAATTAATTCCAATGCTATCTAAACTATTTAGGAAAATAGGCAAAGAAGGGTTCTACCAAATTCCTTTTATGACAAAAATATGGTTCTGATGCCCAAACCAGAAAGAGCCAAAAGAGAGAAAGAAAATTATTGACCAATTTCCCTAATGAATATTGATGAAAAATTTTAAATAAAATATTAGCAAAAAAGATTACAGCAATTTATCATAAAGATAATATACTATGACAAGGGTAAAGTTCTTACAGGAATGCAAGGTTGCTTCTGTATTAGGAAAACTATCAGCATAATTGACCATATCTATAAGAAAACCAATAAAAGTTATATAATTATCTCGATAGATGCAGAAAAAAACTTTTGACAAAATACAGCACCCACTTCTATTAAATACAGTAGAGAACACAGGAAGAAATGGAACTTTCCTTTAAATGATAATTAGTATCTAACTAAATTAGTATCTAAAACTATCAGGAACCATAATCTGTAATGGCAACGAGCTACAACAATAAGATCAGGGATTAAGCAAGGATATCCATTATCACCAGTCTTATTCAATATTATACTAAAATTGTTAGCTTTAGTAATAAAAGAAGAAAAAACTGAAGAAATTAGAATAGGCAACGAGGAAACAGAACTACCACTGTTTGCAGACGATTTGATGAGCATACTTAGAGAATCCTAAAGAATCAATTAAAAAACTACTTGAAACAATTAACAATTTTAGCAAAGTCACAGAATGTAAAATAAACCCACATAAATCATTTGCATTCCTATGACCAACAAAGCCCAGAAGCAAGAGATAGAAAAAGAAATTCCATTTAAAATAACTGTAGACAATATAAAATATTTGGGAGTCTATCTACTAAGACAAACTCTGAAACTATATGAACATAATTATAAAACACTTTTTACACAAATAAAGTCAGATCAATTATTCATAGGTAAGCCAAGCCAATATAGTAAAAATGATAATTTTACCTAAATTAATTTACTTATTCAATACCATACCAATCTTAACTACCAAAAATTATTTTAAAGAGCTAGAAAAAACAATAACAAAATTCATCTGGAATAACAAAAGGTCAAGAATATCAAGAGAATTAAGTGGAGAGAAAATCAGAAAGGTAAATCTGTTTGAGCAATTAAAAGATGATTTATGATGATGCAGAGCTAATATTTAATGGGAAAATAATAATAATATAAGCCTCTTCCAGTAGCTTCCAATTGCCCCAAAACAACTTCCTTTTATATCTGGACCCTTTCTACTCTGCTGCCTGATCTCCAACCTCAGGAAAAAAGAAGGGCCAGACTTTTGTCTGACTATACCCTCCACCTCCTACTCTGTGTGCCCTGAAGGGAAGTGGTAACAGGCAGAGCCAACTTCCATTTGTGCCAGCACAAGTTAACTTTCACCTCCTGCTGCCAGTCTGATCTCTCAAGTGAGATGTGAAGAATTTGGGGTGCAAATAGGAGCAACCTTCTGACTTCAAGCCTTCCATCTCCTTCTACACTTGTCCCTAAAGGGAAAAAGAGACAAAAATCGATGGGAAAAAGAAATTCCTTCTCTGTTGTACAGATTAAATTTACAATCTCCTGTTATGGCCTTTCCTGACAAATCTCTAGCCTTCAGGAGAAAAAGGAATAGTAAAAGAGGGCATCCCATCTGTTCACCTGACCATGTGCCTCCCATCCCATGCTCCTTTTTCCTCCAGTCTGATCCCCTGCTTCCTTTGGGAAGTGGAACGGCTCCTTCCATTCAATGATAAGAGTGTTCATACTTGGTCTTACTATAACATATCACAGAGATTCTGAACTTTTATATGTCATCACCCAAACCTCCATTACCCATCTATTACCTCCCAATTTCTTATTCCCTTCCCTCTCAACCCTCCCACCATAAAGTTCCAACCAAACACTACCCACCCTTTTCACTCTCCCCTCCAGAATATCTATTCCATAGGCAGCCTTCATTCTAAATCTTTTTCTCTCCCATTCCTTCCATCTTCTGGGTATTAATGAAATCTGGATCCCCACAATGACACATTCTCCCTGGCCACCTTTCCTAGTTCTGGTTTTAACTTCATTCATTCACCTCAGCTCATTGGTCGAGGCAAGGGAGTTAGAATACTTGTTCTCAATGCCACTTTGAGGTTCTCCTCCTACCTCTGTCACTCAGTAATATTTCCACCTTTGAGATTCATGCTATTTATTATTACCACCAAATCAAAATCCTGGTAGCTGTTGTCTATAAACCTCCAGGTCACTCCCCTTAATCCTACAACAAATCTTGGTTTTTTCCTCCTCCCCAACTTCTGCAGAAGGGTACATATATACTCATATATACAAACGTGTATACACTGATAATCATTTAATATAAATTTGGGGCTTTAATAAGGGCCAGAACTTGAAGAAGAACCTGGATCTAACAGTCTCTTTGTTCTCTGAAGTAAACTCAGAAAATACCCCTTCCTATGTCTACAAAGTCAGATAGGGCTGACAGCATTCCTTATGAGACCCTTAACCCTAGACACTTATTTTGAATAATGGGATTTCTCCATGTCTTAATATTTTGTGGATATATACTATGTCATGGCTTGTTAATGGTAAAGAAAACACAGATATCTTGGGTCATAATTTCAATTGAAATTTTGTCAACTCTGTCATCTTATTGTATTTACAACCTATGCAATTAAGAAATTGCTTTCTCATAGTATGGTTAAACACATACGGAGACCATAAATCTGAAGGACGCAGATAACCTGGATTGTCCAAAAACAGATTTAAGCCTGGTCATTCTTGTATTAGTCAATCAGAAGTTTTCCTGGCTCCATGATCGTGTAACCACCAGCTTTAAGGGAATAAAAAATATGCAGTTAGCCTGTTTGCCTTTTTTAACCAAACTTTCAGGTCAACAACACACACACACATGCACATACACACACACACACACACATATATATACATTGTACCACTTCTATATTCAAGAATTCTGAAATCCCCTTACAGAACTTTAATTTATTGTCTTTTTTCTTATTTCTTTGCCTTCCCTTACCAAATCTTGCTCTTTATCCCACATCATGATCTCCAATCCCTTGACCTTTCACCCATGCATTTATCATTCTCTCCTCTTTTCCCCAGCTTGATCCTTTGGTCAAGAAAATCAACTCTACACTGTTCCCCTCTCTTTAATCCTTAGTTCCCTTATGTCACTGATATGTCATCCAAGCCTCACCCTTGAATCACTCTCATCTTTTATTGCCTTTGCTCTTTCACATATAGTACTGAAGAAAGGTAGAGAATAATCATACAACTACTATGATTGTTCTACAAATATATTTTGCACAACCTTAACTGGGCCTTCATTGCTGCTAAGTAACCCTACTATATCATTCTTATCAATTCACTATCCCACTCTTTACAAAGGTTCTTTAAATTTATTCATCCTTTCCCAAACCTCTCATGGAGCCCCCTTCTCCACCCCTCTTAGATGAGAGTCGTGTCTCATATGTGGTGGAAAAAAATTGAGACCATTCTCCATGGTCTCCCTCCTTTCCACTATTCTTCATCTCATTATTACTCATATGCCTACTTTCAGTATTTCCTCTTTCACCCCTGTCTCATGTAATGAAGTGATCTGATTCCTTACCAAGATTAACCCCCATTACCTGTTAAAGTCATCCCATTCTATCACATCTCTTCTAAAATATTGTCCCATCTCTTGTCCACACTCTATCATTTATTTTCAATCTCTCCCTATCATCTAGCTCATTCCTTATTGCCTACAAACATGTCCATGTCTCCCCTCTACTGGAAAAAAAACCATCACTTAACTCTTCCATCCCCACTATCATCTTGTGTCTCTTCTGTCCTTTGTGACTAAACTCCTTGAAAAGATCATCTATACTGTTATATCTATACCATACTATTTCTCTCCTCTCACTCTCTTCTTATTCCCTTACAATCCAGATTCTGACTTTAAAATTCCACAAAAACTGCCCTCTCCAAAGTTGCTAATGATCTTAGTCATTTAATCCAGTCTTTTCTCAGTCTTCATTCTCCTTGATCTTTCTGCAGCCTTTGACATTGTTTGACACTATTCTCTTTGATGCTCTTTTCTTTCTAGATTTTTAGGACATCACTCTCTTCTGGTTCTCCTATCAATCAGATTGCTCCTTTTCAGTCTGCTATATCATCATCCAGTTTAAACTCTCTAACCATAGGTGTCTCATAGGTTCTGTTTTGGGCCCTCTTTTCTTCTCCCTCTATATTATTTCATTAGGTCATCTCATCAGCCCCCTGGATTTAATTGTGATCTTCTCTATGCTGATGATGCTCAGATCGATTTATTCTACCAATCTCTCTGCTGAACTCCAATCTCAAATTTCTAACTGTCGTTCATACATCTCAAACTGTATATCCAACAGACACCTTAAACACAGCATGTTCAAACAAAAATTCATTATCTTTCCTTCCTACACTCTCCCTACCACATACCTTCCCTAATACTGTAAAGGGCAACACTATCCCCCTCAGCCCCTGAGGTTTGCAACCTAGAAGTCATTCTTGACACCTCACTATCTCTCACCCCCCCATCCCCAATTTGTTGCCAAGGCCTGTCAATTTCACCTTTGTAACATCTCTCAAATATGCCCCTTTCTCTCCTCTATTACTGCCACCACTCTGGTACTAGTGACCTCACACATGCACTCTTACAATAGGCAGGCAATAGGAAATCACAATAGGCAATTACAGGACAATCTGCCTGCCTCAAGACTATCTCCATTTCAATCCATCTTCTAGTCAGTCACCAAAATGATTTTCCTAAAATGTAGGTCTGGTCATGTCACCTACCTATTCAATAAATTCCAATGACTCTAAATGAGTACCAGGATAAAAAATAAAACTGTTTCAAAACACTTCATAACCTAGTAACTTATTATGATAAGTTACTGCAGGAATATCTGGTCACTGGATTCAGTTGGCTCTGGAGGAGAAGTGAGGCTGGTGACCTGAACAGCCCTCCCTCACTCAAATCAAGGTCAAGTGCAAGTCATGTCATATTTCTCTGATGGCATGGTCTCCTTTGGCAACAAAGGATGAACACAGCAACAACACAAGTTACTGCAACAGAAAGCTAGAATTATTTGCAATGAGAAAACTCTAATTGTTTCCAAATAAAATGCAAAAGGAAAGCATGTATCCAGCTTTCCTTGTTAGTCAACATTGATACAGTTATGCTACTAAGAGCAGAAGGGCGAAGAGAAAAAGCATTAAAGGCATAAACATATGTAAAGAGGAAACAAACTTGTCCCTATTCATGGAGTTATACAGAAAATACCACAGAGTAAGTGAAGAAAATAAAAGGCACAGTTAGCTAACAAAAAGTTATTTTATAGAAAATAATAACAAAAATTTTAAGAAGAACAAAGATCTGAACTATTGACAGAAAACAAATAGTATAGCCAGTGAATAAATTTTTTTGTCTAAAGAGTTTACAGGAATAATGAATGTAGCCATAAGAAAGTTAAATATCATGTCTTTTCTAGAATTAATGGCAGTATTAATTTGATTACTGAGGCTAGATTGGGAGCAAGATGTACCAAGATATTCAGGGTAGATGGATATCAAATTGGAACTTCTAAGAAAATTAAAATAATCCCCATTCCCATGGATATAAGTCCTGGGGTCCTTTTCCTTTTCTAACCAGTAACGTACTGGAGTCACCTTGTGTGAGATCCTGAGAGCTGACTTCTAAATCTTCAGTTTGAACATTTATACTTTGGAAATCATCAGAGCTTGATTTATTGTTTTGTTGATTGTCAAACACTTAATAAAGCGTTTGATAAAATGCAGGTTAACATAAAAGTATTCTCATTCTTAAACATTTTCTAGCATACTGTTGCATACCCCTCACCCTTCATCCATAATATCATCTGCTAATATCATCTATATCAGACTACCATCTACTGCCTACTGATTGGAGGACTACAAGGCAGAGAAAAAAGAAATCCTCACAAAGCCTACACTTAAAGAGGACTCCCATCTTCATTTACTACTCAGCAACACTCCTATGGATGGATTCCATCATGCTCCTATTGGATACCTTCCCTCCCCCACTGCTTTTCAGCTTCCTTTTGTGTGTTATCTTCATTAGATTAAGAGCTTCTTGAAGGCAGGGACTGTCCTTCTCTTTTGTATTTATATCCCCAGCACTTGGAATGGCAGATACACATAGCAGGTAATTAACACATATCTATTGACTGACTGATTACTCTAATGAGTTAGGTTCCCTGAGCTCAGTTACTGTATCTCCTCAGAGTTATGAGGTAGCTGAGAAGTTCAGGGTGTCTTTCTACTATTTTGTAGCTTAATAATGGCCCCTCACCAATATATTTCTCATCCTGATTGTCAGTTGATTATCAGTCAGCCATAATGAATTAGCTTTTAGATAAAAGTTTTTACTCCAGTATTATGATAAGAACAGGCAGTATAAATCATCCTCCCTGCCCAATGTCTATGAAATATAAACTTCCACCAATACATAGAGTCCAAGGACAATTGAGTTCAAGCTAAGAGAGCATATACGGAAAAGGGTGACTCACAGTTCCAGGTTGCTGAAAATTCTTTTTTCCCCTTTGTAGTTACTCAAGAAGTTGCCCTTAAATTTGCATGAACTGATGCAAAGTGAAATGCCCAGAACCAAGAAAACATTGTACCCCATATCAACAACATTGTGTGATGATCTTCTATGATTGATTCAGCTCCTCTCAGCAACACAGTGATCCAAGTCAAGTATAAAAGATTCATGAAGGAAAATGCTATCTGAATCCAGATAAAGAACTGATGGGCTCCGACTGCAGATCAAAGCATACTTTTTTCAGTTACTTTTTATCCTTTTTTGTGTTGTTTTCCTTTTGATCTGTTTCTTCCTTCAGAAATACTACTAATACAGAAATACGTTTTACATGATAATGCATGATAATCTAAATTGTACCATTTTCAAAAGAGGGATGGGGTGGTAAGGGAGAAAAATGTGGAACTCAAAATCTTACAAAAATAAATGCTAAAAATTGTCAACATATAATTGGGAAAAAATAAAATGCTATTTTTTTAATTTAAAAATAAATGTCCCCTTAAGCAGGATGTAACTTTACTGGAGTTCTTGTAAATCCACAAATTTGTATCCAGTATGTCCTTGTTTCCTAAAGCAGTAACTTCTGCCACCTATTCAAGGCTAGGATACCAATGGGAAGGTGTGTGCATCCTTCATTGCCGAAGAAGACCATGCCATCAAAGAAATAGTGACATGACTTGCACTTGCCTTTGTTTGGAGTGAGAGAGGGCTGTGCAGGTCACCAACCTCACTTCTCCTCCAGTACCATCTGAATCCAATGGCCAGATATTCATCAGAATGACTAGAGATAACTCAGGATGAGGCAACTGGGGTTAAGGGACTTTCCCAAGGTCACACAGCTAGTGAGTGTCAACAGTCTGAGGTGAGATTTGAACTCAGGTCCTCTTGACTCCTGCATTGGTTCTCTATCCACTGCATCATCAGTGGTCTAGGCATTTGGATAGTTAGAAATGGCAAGTACAAAGTTACCAATTTTAGTGACTGGTGTATCTATTATCATGATAAAGTTACTGAAGATCTGAATATGAGTGTGAAGAGTCCTGTGGGATAGATAAGAAAAGTGTTATCATCAATTTACATGTAAAGAAAGAAGTTGAGGTTAGGATAATTTGTCCAAGGTTTCAGTGTTAGTGAGTGGTCAAGCCAGGAACTAGAACTTTTGACTTGTAGCTCAGTGTTCTTTCTAATAGACCACATTCAGAGCTGGTTCTCCCATCCCAATGCCCCTGTTGATGGATTAGCCTCAGAATTCTTCATCGCAGAAGAGTCTAAGATCCGTTGGCCAATGTATTCATTTGCATCCCTGGTCACTGATCCAGCTAACCTAGAATCAGGAAACATTTTGTTAAAATAAATAGCAGTTTACATAGATCACTTTAATTCCATGAAATGACTGCTATATATAAAAAACATAACACTTATCCCTGGGCTGACAGTAACTTTCCCAATTCAAGTATAGAATTCATAAAATGCATAACAGTTGAGAACTATAGTAATATAACCAAAGACAACCAATGATCACTAGATACCATTTGAGTGGGGGTCTTCTAAGGACCACCTTTTTATGTGCTTACTCTCAGTAAATGTATTCAAAGCTACAAGGATCTAAAGTAACAGTCAGTACACATGAATGCAATGAAGGAAATCAAAGTGTACGCCTCCTAGAATTAATATAGGTTCTCAAAGCTTATTATCATAGTTAGCAGCTTTCTACGCTAACAACAACATAATGTAGCCACTCCCTCACTGAAGCAACCATCAGTTTTAATAATAACCCCTTAGGGAACTTTATTTTTCTACAACGCCAGGATTCACTGAGCCTGGAACCCCCTGGTATCAGAACCATGTACAGAAGACTTCCTTATTCTGGAAGACATTTCATTATTTTAGCTTTTTGACTCAACAATTCCTTCTCAAAAGATAGATCTGACTGCTATAATAAATAAATCCCTGAGGGAACTTACAAGTCAGAACAGACTACAATGCTGATGAATCATAATGAAATATTCATTAATGAGTATGAATGCAAAACTCCTAAATAAATTGCTAGCTAAAAGATTATGTTTTACGAAATTTGGACATTATGACCAGATAGGATTAATACCAGAAATGCAAGAATTATTTAATATATGGAAAACTATTGTGCTATAACAAATGATGAGCTCAATGATCTTAGAAAAATGTGGATAGATTTGCATGAAATTGTATTTGTTTTGGCAGGAGTACTCCTAGGTATTTCATACTGTCTAGAATTAATTTAAATGGGATATCTCTTGCTAGCTTTTCTGGGGGTTTTTGGTGATGTGTAGGGCTGCTGATGATTCATGTTGATTTACTTTATATCCTGCTGCTTTGCTAAAACTATTGTTTCAATTAACTTTTTTGGTGAGACTTTGGAATTTTCCAAGTATATCATCATATTCTCTGCAAAAAGAGATACTTTTATTACCTCATTCCCTATTCTGATTCTTTCTATTTCTTTTTCTTCTCTTATTACTATTGCTTGGATTTTCAATACAATATTGAATAATACAGTGTTGATAGTGGTCCTTGTTTCACACCTGATCGTCCTGGGAAGGCTTCCAGCTTATCTTCATTACAAATAATGCTTGCTGATAGTTTTAGGTAAAAGCTCTTTAATCAATTTAAGTAAAAATCTACTTATACCTATACTTCTAGGTATTTTTTAAAAATAAAAATGAATATCATACTTCATCAAAAGCTTTTTCTGCATCTTTTGATATAAAATATTATTTTTCTTACTTTTATAATTGAAATCAAATTAAATTAGAATTAGAATTAAATAAATGAAGAACAAAATGAGCAGAAACTAAAGAATATTGTATACTGTCAAAACGTCAGATGAAGTGCAGGTGCTGTGACTTACTTGAGTCTAGTCAGAAATTATACATAATATGTTTAGTGTAAAGGCAAGTATATTTGTCTAGGGCCAGGGATGGTGCTGGACAAGACAGAGGAGAGCTGTCTGCCAGCTTTCCTCAAGTATAAGAGTATGTACTGGCAAGACCAGATTGTCCTCCCCTTAGGCAGTCAGGTGTGCTCCCCATCCCTCTAGTGAGTCAGCCTTGTTGACCAAGCTGGCTGGTCTGCCCTGGCTAAAACTGGCTAAGGAATGGACAAAATTATGGGGTTTTATATAATTATTCAAAAGGTTATAGGCTTGTCTAAGAGGAGGGGTTGAAGTTTACTTCAGGTGAATGGCAGGGTAAGTTAAGGTAGAACCTTGGGGTGACCTAAGCTTATCTGTATGAAACTTATACCTTGCTGGTGTAACCAGTGGGTATGACTATGAAATTTAATGCTTCTTTATACTAAAAAAGGAATTATTTTGCAAAGGTGGTGGGAACATGCCTTGCAGCACATTCACACAGAATATGGGGACTTTAGGAATTTAATCAAGTTCTGAAAACAGATAACAAGACAACTTTTCTGTTGTACCCATTGCTCTCTGCTGTTTCCACAGTGTAGGCTTTCTAGATATTTTCTTCCTCACATCTGATTGTCAACACTTTTAGTGAAAGAGGTTTCACAACACAGTAACAACAGAATTGTTTTAAAAACAACTTTGAGTGACTAAATCATTTTGTCTATTATAAATAGCTAAATCTACTACAAAGGACGAATGGAGGAAAATGCTATCTGCATTCAAAAAAAGAACTGATAATTAGAACTAGGTATAGAGTGGTTTTAGATATTAATGCATATTTATGTCTAAGAATAGTCTTCTCTAGGATTGGAGGAAGAAAAAAGGGGAAAAAAGAAAGTTACATTTTTAAAGTTGTATCTTTAAAAGGAATAGCATGTTGTACATAATAGATTTGGAGTTTCATGTACTATCATCTTTTTCTTCTATTCAATTATGTTATGGGAATGCTTATTTTATTTCTCAAGTTCAGAATAAAATACACTCAAAAAATTTTAAAGCAGAATGGGTACTTCTCAAGAATGAAATTTAGAAGAAACAAACAAAAATAATTCCATAATTGAAGAAAAAGGAGAGTTTTCTAAAGAAAATAATATGGATACACAGAGATTTCACCAAGCAACTTTCTTTTAAGATTATAAAAAAGCACTTGCCAATGACAGTACTGTCCTTCTGAGGATGCACAATATATTCTGCCTCAAGCAATTTCTCACATCACCTTCAGAGCATCTGCAGCTGATGAACCAGAACCCAGTATGCCTACCACAAGGGTTAACCAACTAAGTCAATATCTCTTTTTTTTCCCTCAGGGTCATTAAGTTATGAAAACTTATGCAAATGTCCCGGTGGGAAAGATGTGGTAGGAATGGTGACAGCAGCCTTCTGCTACCAATTGCCTATCTTCTTATAGGGACCATCTTCCTATGGCATGAACTCAAGTTCCTTTACTATCCTGCTTACACCCCTCAAGATACTGCCTGCAGTATTTTCTCCTTTACTTGATAGTTCTGGAATTTGGCAACAATATTCCTTGGTGTTTTTAGTTTGAGGTGCCTTTCAGGAGCTGAATGGTGGATTCTTTCAATGGCTATTTTGCCCTCTGGGTCTAGGATTTCTGGACAATTTTCCTTGATGATTTCTTGGATGATATTGTCCAGGCTCTTTTTTTCATCATGGCTTTCTGGTAGGTGAATTATCCTTAGATTTTTCTCTCCTCAATCTATTTTCCAGGTCAGTTGTTTTTCTAATTAGATATTTTACATTTTCTTCTATCTTTTCATTCTTTGGATTCTGTTTGACTGATTCTTGATGTCTCATAGATTCATTAGCTTCAGCTTGCCCAATTCTAATTTTTATCAAATTGTTTTCTTCAGTTAACTACTGCATCTCCTTTTTCATCTGCCCAATTGCTCCTTTTAAGGAATTATTTTCTCCAGTGAGGTTTTGTACTTCCTTTTCCATTTGTGCAATTGTCCTTTTAAATTCTTCTGCGATTTCTTTTTTCATATTTTTAAAGTCATTGATCAGTTTTTCTATTTCTCTAATTTGACTTTTAAAATCCTTCCTGAGCTCTTCCAAGAAGGCTCTTTGTGCTTCAGACCAGCACACATTCCCTTCTGTAAGGGAATTCCCTTCAATGGAAATCCATTCCATTCAGATGGGAGTGCAGTCTCAATACTGACCACTTTGGTATTTGTGTTTTGGTCCTTGTCCCCATAGAAAAATTCTATGGTCTTTTCTTTTCTTTTCTTCTTTGCTTCTTACTCATGGTAATCATTTAAAGTAGGTCTCTATATCTGGGGCACAGGGGATCTCTGTCCCATAGTTCTTGTGCCTAAAATTTGAGGATTTGTGTGTTGCGGCCTCTGATTCTTTCAACTAGAAGCTAAAATGTTGCAGCTTACCTGGTGCTGAGCTGACTGGGGTTGGAAAACAGAGGTTAGATGAGGACTTCTTGGGTTTCCCCCCAGTTATCCTGGAGCTAGCATGTTAAGTGTGGGGGATGGGTGGTCTGGCCACAGGAGGTCTCCTCTGCTGAGCTAGAGCATAGGCAAACTCAGTGGTTTGTGATCCCATCTGCACTAGTGTCTTCCTGATTCCCCTGGGGTGCTGAGGTACGCCTGGGGTCCTGGTGTTGGTGGTTGCAGGCTTCACCCCCTGGGGCTCAGGATCTTCTCCCAGTTTGTTCAGGTAAGGCTGTCTGGGATAGCTCTGGGACTGCACTGGTCCCCTTCAGTCACAGCAAGAGAGATTCTCCTTATTAATCTTCCTAGCCTCACATGCTAAGAGTCTATTAACCCTTTCAGCTGCTCCCACTGTTCCAGGGTTTTTCCCGAGGAGATATTCTCTGAGCTCATCAAGGTCACCAAGGGCCGAGAGATAACGATTACTGATCACTCCACCATCTTGTCTCTCAGAACTGGAAATCTAATCCAGTGCTTCCTAAACTGTTGCCAGTCATGACCCTTTAAGAAGTGCTTCCCTAGTCCATCATCCACTCAGCTGGCAAATTAACCTTCTTAAAGCCCAGATCTGACCATGTCATACATGCCAATTACTAAACTCCAGTGGTTCACGTTCACCTTCAGAATCAAATAAAAAACCCTGTTTGGCATTTAAAGTGCTTAATGATCTGAACACCTCCTACCTTTCCAGTATTCTTACACCTTACTCCACCACCACCACCATGTACACTGTGATCCAGAGACACTGGCCTCCTTGCTTTTCCTGGCATAAGACATTATCTCTAGACTCTGGGAATATTCACTGGCTGGTCCCCATACCTGGAACACTTATTTGTTATTCCTGGCTTTGCTGACTTTCTTCAAGCTTCAACTAAAATCCTATCTTTTATAGAATACTTTCTTGCCTCCTCCCCCTTAATGGTAGTGGCTCTCTTCTATTGGTTGTCTCTGATTTATTCTGTGCATATAATTTGTTTAAAAATAGGTATTTTCATGTTTTCTCTCCTATTAGACTGTGAGCTTCTTGAGAGCAGGGGATGTCTATTATGCCTTTTTGTTCCCAGTCCTTAGTACAAGACCTATCATTGAATAGGCTCTTAATAAATGCTCTTGGGGGACAGAGCCAAGATGGTGGAGTAGAAAGATGTGTATATTCTAGTGTTTCCTACACAGCACGTATAATACCTGTAAAAAGGATTCTCAACAAAGTCTAGAGCAACAGAAGCCACAGAACAACAGAGAAAAAGAGATTTTCAGCCAAAGTTAACCTGGAAGGCCAACATGAAAGGTCTATCTCACAGGATGCTGAGTGGAGCACAGCCCTAGCCATGTGGCACTGGGAGGAACAGGATGTGAACAGACCTCTGGGCAGAGTTCCTAGCAGGGAAGGTCCCAGATACCTCAACCCACGAGTGACAAAGAAAGCTTCAAAGGTCAGTGGGGGAGGGCTTTCCCAGCTCCACAAGAGGAAATAGCCCCAGGTGAAGGCAGAGGCCATGGAATCAGATTGTAGACAGCTATGGAGGCTGGGAAGCAACCTGGCTCCATTGTTCAGGCAGCTCAGCTTAAAGCCTCTGGCAGTAGGGAGCAGCTGATCTAAACTCCAGCCCTGAGTGACGGCTCTGCCCCCACTCCCACCCAAAGCCCAGGGGAACTGAGAAGTCGAGTCTACTCTCTTGACAAAGGATTCAGAAGTCAAGTAATTGGCTGGGAAAATGCCCAAAAAAGGGAACAAAATAAAACCATAGAAGGTTACTTTCTTGGTGAACAGGTGTTTCCTCCCATCCTTTCAGATGAGGAAGAACAAGGTTTGCTGTAAGTTAAGACCCCTGCCTCCAGGTCCTCCAAGGTGAACTTAAATTGGAATCAGGCAATAGAAAAGCTTGAAAAGTGAGTTAGCAATTTGCTAAAGGAGAATCAAAAAAATGCTGAGGAAAATAACACCTTTAAAAAGAGGCTAACTCAATTGGAAAAAGAGGTCCAAAAAGCCAATGAGGAGAGGGAGACTTTAAAAACATAATTAGCCAAATGGAGGAGAACGTTCAAAAGCTCACTGAACAAAACAGTTCTCTGAAAGAGAGAATTGAGTTCAGGGAAATGAATGACCATGACATAAAGCAGTTAGAAAACAAAACCAAAGTTTAAAAATATAGAAGATAATGTGAAACAACTAATTGGAAAAACAACTGACCTGGAAAATAGATCCAGGAGAGACAATTTAAAAATTATGGGACTAGCTGAAAGCCATGATCAAAAAAAGAGCCTAGATATTATCTTTCATGCAATCATCAAGGAAAACTGCCCTGATATTCTAGAACCAGAGGGCAAAATAAATATGGAAAGAATCCACTAATCATCTCCTGAAAGAGACCTAAACAGAGAAACTCCTAGGAATATTGTGGCCAAATTTCAGAGTTCCCAGATCAAGGAGAAAATACTGCAAGCAGTTAGAAAGAAACAATCTGAGTATTGTGAAAATACAATCAGGATAACACAGGATCTGGCAGCTTCAACATTAAGGGAGCAAAGAGCTTGGAATATGATATTCCAGAAGTCAAAGGAACTGAGATTAAAACCAAGAATCATCTACCCAGCAAAACTGAGTATAATACTTCAAGGGAATAAATGGTCATTCAGTGACATAGAGGACTTTCAAGCATTCATGTTGAAAAGACCAGAACTGTATAGAAAATTTGACTTTCAAACACAAGAATCAAGAGAAGCTTGAAAAGGTAAGCAGGAAAGAGAAATCATAAAAGGCTTTCTAAGCTGAACTGTTTACATTCCTACATGGAAAGAAAATATTTATAACTCTTGAGACTTTCCTCAGTATTTGAGTAGGTGGAGGGATTGTACATACACACTTATAGGCAGAGAGTACAGGCTGTGTTGAATCAAAAGAGATGATATCCACAAAAAAAAGATAGAAAATAAAAACTAAGGGGTGAGGGAGGAAAATACTGGGAGGAGAAAGGGAGAAATGGAATGGGGCAGGCTGTAACTCATAAAAGAGATAAAGAAAAATCTTCTTCAATGGATGAGAAAAGGGAGAAGGGGAGAGGGGGAAAGTGAAGCTACTCTCTCCTCATATGACTTAAGGAGGGAATAACATGTTCACTAAATTTGGTATGAAAATCTATCTTATACTACAGGAAAGTAGGGGAGGAGGTGACAAGTGGGGTGAGAGGAATGATAGAAGGGAGGGTAAATGGGAGAATGGAGTAACTAGAAGTAAACACTTTTGGGAAGGAACAAGGTCAAATGAGGGAATAAAAAAATAAGGGAGGATAGAGTAAGATAGAGGACAATATACTTTGTATTACACAACATGAGTATTATGGAGGTCTTTTGCAAAATGACATATATATAGCCAGTATTGAATTGCTTGCCTTTTCAGTGGAGATGGGGAGGAAGGGAGGGAGGGAAAGAAGATGGAATTCAAAGCATTAGAAACGAATTTTGAAAATTATTATTGCATTTAACTGAGAAATAAGAAACACAGGTAATGTGGTATAGAAATTTATCTTGCCCTACAAGAAAAGAGAGAAGATAGGGATAAGGTAAGGGTGGGGTGTGACAGAAGGGAGGACTCATTGAGGGAAGGAGTAATCAGAATGCAAGGTATTAGGAGTGGAGGGAGGGGAGAGATGGAGAGAAAAGTTGGACGTGTTACAAAGTGATGCAAGAGCAATTTGTATTAAAACAATTGACTGAATTAATTGCTGAAACTAAGTCAGAGATATCTTTAGTTTGGGGAAATGAATTTTAGTCTAAGTCTCCTAGAGGCAGGTAACTTGGGGTAAAATTTGGCATTGATGGAAAAGTTAAGGTTTTAATGGTAAATTTTATTTTATGTTATTTATGTAGGAACTAGAACAGGTATAGAAAGGCATGTAAGCCACTTAAGACGTGCCTCAAAAGATGTTCCTTAACCAAAATGAAATTATAGTTATATCTGAAACCTGGTTATTGGAACTTGCTAGTTCCAAGCAGCTAGTTAAGCTGCTATGGGACTATTAAATGACTGTTCTTCTGAGTCTAACTCCAAATATAAAAAGCAACAAAAAACAATCTGAGCCTCCACTCCATGATGCCAGTAAGACTGTGGGATGCTGATATGAACTGAAAAAGTGATCTCATGGGAAGTGTGGGAGAGCAGCTGTTCAGCCTGGGGTTAGATAGGATTCTCCTGACTCAGTTTCCCCACTGACACCTGGCAGACTCTAAGCCTGACTGAGGTCAAGTCTAAAATTAAGCTGTTATGCTCAGGACTTTAGACCAACAACAGTAAGTTAGGGTCCTTTAATTCTTAGTAATACTGTGGAGACAATTAGGTCAAGGGTTTATGAAGTTTAGTTATTATTTGTGTCTTACTTGGTTAATGTTAAAAAAAAAATCTGTTTGTGGTCTATATTGTAAATACTTTAAAAGAAATATCACCTGACCAAAAGCTAGAATTGTGTTATGTGATATGAACTGTGTTAAAAATGAAAAATAAATTTAAAAAAAATTAATAATAAATAAAAAATGCTCTTGACTGACATTACCCATCTGGCCATTCAGTGCAGAATGCAGAAAATTCAGAAAAAGTAGTAACAGAAGATGGATATCTCCTCCCCTTGAATGGAGTTGACCTAGGAGGGGTGAGGAACCTGCAGCCTTGAGGCCATATATGGATCTCTAGGTCCTTAAGTACAGTCCTTTGACTGAACCCAAACTTCACAGAACAAATTCCCTTAATAAAAAGATTTGTTCTGTAAAACCTGGCCTTGAGGCTGCAGGTTCACCATGCCACCTCTAGGTCCTAGAGGGTGAATAGAAGTGAAACTCAACTGAGACAGAGTAGCCTATGTGTTTGAACTGGAGACGTTGGGGTAGTCAAAATGGTAACCACTGAAGGTCTACAGGACAAAAATTCCAAAATACCCTATTGTGACTGCCTCCAAGCCTACATAATGTCTTGCTCCAACCCCCAGAGACTCCTGATAGAGTAGCCTAATCGGGGCCATAATATTTCTGTTCTAATTGGCAGTGTGGCAGGGTCACATCTTGGCAGTCTGGGGAATTAGGCCTTACGAGTCCCCAAACTCCAATAGAAAAAGCATCTTGTTTAGCAACGGCTAAAACTAATTGGCCATAATTTGACAAACTTTCTTCTTTCCTTCATTCTAGGAGCCATACTGGGCTAGGTCATACTATCTTTCAGGTATCTGTAAGCGACAACCAAACTCTTAAGAAGCAAGCAAGATCAGATAGCTTCCCAGGGATCAAGAAAAGTGATATCTCAAACTGAGCCAGGGTAAAGAGAGGAGAACTGGATGTTTAGGAGGATATCACAAAGAAGGTCCCACAGGTAAGATCTGATCCTGTTCTCCTAACATTATTCTCTAACCTTACCAAAATCTTCCGTTTATCATTTGAAATCAAGGGGAAAACCATTCACTGAAACCTTATGCTGACCCAATGATTAAAAAATTTACTCACTGCATGTCTATTCCAGAAACTCTTTTGTCCATTTCCTGTACTCTGGAAAAGCATATATGCCCACCCTGAATAACCAGACTCTCTAGTGCTCTTCATAGGTGGTATTTAATTACACAGATAGATAGCATGTATTTACGTATATAATCTATGAAGTGTATGTTTATTTTTAACTATATTATGATTAAATTTAGATTCAATTTTAAATATATTTATATTTAATTTCAAACATGTATTTGAATATAGTTTTATACTTAATTTTGCATATATTTATGTTTAAATATGCATTTATGTTTAAGTAAATATATTTCTATTTAATTTTAAATACATTTATTATTAAATATATCTACATTTAATTTTAAATAGATTTATATTTCAATAAATATGTGTATATTTAATTTTAAATATATTTTATTTAAGTAAATACATATTTAATCTGGTGTACAGGCCATCTGCAATAAAGTTATGACATGGAAGATGTTTAAAGTAAAGGACAGAGAAATAATAGGCAGATGGCAAGATTTCTCTCCCTGACTCTATGGCCTTTGTCACTTTCTTCAGACAAATCAAAGTCCCTTGAATAATTTACCTTCAATAAGCTTCAGGAACTGAGGATTCTATCCAAATCAATTCAACAAGCATTTATCCATGGCTCATCTATGCAAGGTACTATGCAAGGCAATGAGGCTATAAAAGCAAAGCTGACAAATAATCCCTGCTTCAAAAAGTTTTATTCTACTGAGGAATAAAACACATAGAAGGATAAGTAAATAAAGGATAATTTGAGGAAAGTACTCCTGACAATTAGAGGGATTCTGAAAGGCTTTCTGTAGGAGAGGGCACACGATCTATAGCTTGAAGCAAACTAGGAATTCAAAGAGACAGTGAGGAGGAGGAAGGATATTCCAAGAATGAGGCACAGCCCACGGAAAGTTAGAGATGCAGAGGATGGAATGCCAAGTTTGGGTAACAGCAAATAGTCTAGTAAGGTTGAAATGTAAAGTAGAGGAAGAAAAGTGGTATCAAATAAGTCTAGGAAAAAAAGGATGGAACCAGCCTGTGAGGGGCATTAAATGCCCTTTGTGTTTTGTCCTGGAGACAAAAGGGAGTGACTCCCTTTTGTTATTGAGCAAAAGAGTAACGTAATCAAAGCTCTGCTTGAGGAAAATTGTTTTATAAACTTATTAGGACATTGTTTTATAGAAGTAAAAAACTAGAATTAGTGAGACCAATTGTGAATTTTTTAATAATCCAAGTGAAAGGTGATGGGGGTGTGGGGGTGTGGAAAGAAGGGAAAAGATGTGAGAGATGTTGTGGAGATAAAATGTCAAGATTTGATAAATGATCAACACTGGAGTGTCAGGGAGAAGGAAGAGTTGAAGATGATTCTTGTATTTCCAACTTAGGTGACCAGAAGATTGATGGATTCATCAACAAAAACAGGGAAGTTAGAGAACTGTCTATTATAACATGGAGCCTTCAGCAGAATTGAACTTCAGAGATAATTTTTGTATTGGAGATTTTAGAGACTTCTGATCTTGCTTCTATAAGTAAATTTTATTAACATGACAATTTAGAGTTGGAAGAAACTATTGAGGTCCTTTAAACTAATCTCTTCATTTTACCAAGGAAGAAACAACTTCCAAGAGGTTAATGAACTTGGCCACAGTCATATAAGTAGTGATAAGACTGAGCTCAAAATCCTCAAAAACTTCAATGCTTTTCTTACTGTATTGAATACCTCCCATTCATGTTTAGCCCAGAGTTGAGGTATTTATAGAAAAAACCCTAATTTGCCTCTTGAAAGTCTCTTGGGATTTTAGAGAGAGGGAAGAAAGGTTTCTAGGACTATAGGGGAGGAAATAGAATCTCTGGGAGACACTTAATTTTTCCAGTCCCTCACATGTTTGATTATAAGGAAGGGAATGAGATGACTCTGAATGAGACTAAAACTTGAAAAACAGGAAAAATCTGAAATCGATATTGGGGGAGGACAACCTGTTTGGAAGACTCAGGGAAGGAAGGACAGTGACAGGGTTTCAGTGAAGGACAGCAAATTATTTTATTATTATATTCCCCCATATCCTCTCCTAACCCACCCCCATTCTCTTCTCAGTCTCTTTCCCTCTTCCCAGTGATAGTTTTTTCTTTCTCAATCCATCAACTCCGTTTTCACTATCCCTTTTTGTCTCTCTGCCCCACCCTTTTACTGTCTCTTTTCTTTCCTTTGATCTTTCCCCTCCTTCCTTTCCTTCATCACACCCTCCCTCCTAAACTTGATTATTCCTTCCCTTCTTGTATTCCTTCCTCTTGCTCCCAGTCTAATACCATTTAATTCCATTCTATTTAACAAACACATACTAACTCCTACAGTGTTCCAGGCACAATGGCAGGCACTTGAAATAAAGCATAGTCTCTGCCCTTAAGGAATGTACTTTTTACTGAGGGAGACTTGGCTTTCCCACCATTTCCTCCCAATTATCCCATTCTCCTAGATACTTTTGCTCTCTCACTCACAGTTAAATAGAATCCACTTTCTTAATTCTTTCTACAACAAATTCAAATTGATATACAAAAAGAAACACTGATTAAGTGTATACTGTTTGTAAGGTACTGAGATGGGTATCAGGGACACAAAAATAGATAAAGGAGTCTAAAGAGACTTACAGTTCAGTGTGCAGAGGGGAGGAATGACAACCTAGTCTAGTGGGGGAAATCATTTAATCTGGAGTTTAAGGACCTGAGTTTAAATCTAGGCTCTGCCATTCATTACCTGTGTGACTTTGGACAAGTCACTTAACCTTGCTGGACCACAGATTCCTCAGCTGTAATTTGATAGCCTATGAGGTCCGTTACAGCTCTAAATTTATAAGCTTGAGTATTTATTTACCAAATCTGATTGACTGGTTGATTAGAGATTTTGCTCTTACCTAACATAGAAGGATTGACAGGGGAGAAAGGTTCTAGCTTGGAAAGGGATGAGCATATGTTTAGCTTTTGCCATCAAGAGAGCCACTTCTTCCACTGTGTTTGGAAGGAAGGGAGAATAGTTGACAAAAATCCTTAAATATTTGAAGTTTGTCTTATAGAATCTAGATTATACATATTCTACATAACTTGATATAAGGAGCAACTTCCTATTTAGACCTGTCTAAAAATGGGACTGACCACTTCAGAGGTCAGTGAACCTTCAGAGGGTTGCAGGCTCCTTAGGAGGTTTTCAAAGCAGGAACTAGTTAGACACTTGTCCAAAATTGTTGGGGTGGGGATCATGGACAGTCAGGTGCAGAACAACCTTAATTAAGTGTGGAAAACTCTCAGCTAGAGTAACTGGATTCCTGACTTTCCCTGGGTTCTAACTGCAGAACCTTTCAGCAAACTAATTCTCCTTGCCTGCCTACTCAGAGGTTCATTCATCTTCCCACAATTACACCCACTTGAAAAAAAGGAGATAGGTCAATACACTTCTACGGTTCAATCAATGGGCAGAACAAATCCATAAATTAAGATATTTTTTCATTTTTAAGACTGTTTGTATTTTTAGTGAGTTGAAGTCATTTGATGTCCATGAATAAATGAAAATACACTTGCAAAATTCACAACAGTGTTTGAATTTTAAACTCATGTTTCAAAGCAGGGTCTTAAGTTTACTCAATTTTTTGTGGCAAAGACTCCTGTGTCCAAAGTATAAAATCTTACTTATTTAAACTGTATCAATTGTGATGGCTAAAATACCAATATGCCTTCTTTCAAAAAATAAATTTAATGTAAATTTTCTTTCTGCTGCTCTAACAGGAGCACTTTCTTGTTGCATTCAGAGGTTGAAAATTTCAGGTTTTGTAGGTAACTGGTAGTGCAGTGAAAAGAGTTCTGTGCCTGGAGTCAGGAAGACCTGAATTTAAATCAAAACTCAGATATTTACTAGCTGTATGACCTTGGAAACTCACTTCACCTCTGTCTGCCTCTGCTTCCTCATCTGTAAAATAGGGACAATAATAGCACCTACTTCCCAGATTTATTATGAGGTTCATATGACACAATATTTGTAACTCAGTTGTTGTTATGTAACAGCACAAATACAATCTAAGACATGCTTTCCGATATTTGTGTTGTATTCTTTATTTTTTTAAACCCAGTTCTTCCAAGTATATTACAAGATCTTTGAGGACAAGGATTGTGTCTTATATTTTCTGTCAGACCCTTCTTATCAAACAACACAATGCAGAATTAAGAACTCTAAAAAGAACCTTTGAGCAAAGGGAACAATTTAGGGTGGGATAACATCTGGAGTCTAATCATAAAAATGATGGATGTAGAGGACAAAATCAAGCGTGAGTTAGAGTCCAAGTAGCAAACAGCAGGGGATGGTGCGTTTACAGGTTTATAGGCAGGAATACAGCCAATAGAATAAACTTGGTTCCTTGTCTAAAAAAAACAGGGATAATAAAGCTTGCTCACTCCTTTGGGAAAAGGAAACACATATACAAAAGAGAGACTCAAGAGCAAGTAGCAGAGAATAAATACAGTAGGGAAGATAAACCCTGAGAATCTTAAATACTAGGCTGCTGTCATGCTCCCTATCCTATCTAATAGTGGCTTGGGGCAGAATCTCCCACTGCCCAGCCCACTAACTTCCACAGACTCCTGAACATTTGGTTATAAAGTAATGTTTATATTTATGTAGAAGTTAGGTTGTTGTTTTTTTTTTTTTTACTTCACAAAAACCCCATGATGTAGGTATTACCTTTTTATATGTTTTACACAGACGACATCTGCAACTTAGGGGAACTTCATAAAGGGAGCTTAAATGTGGTTCAGTGAACTTCCTGACTTCAAATCTGGTCTCAGACACTTATTAATTGTGTGATCCTGGGCCAGTCAGTTAACCCTGTTTTCAAATGAGCTAGAGAAGGAAATGGCAAACCACTCCAACATCTTTGCCAAGAAAACTCCAAATGGGGTTGTAGAATCAGACACATATGAATAGCAAAAGAGTCAAATAGTATCAGAACCAAAACTTAGATCCAATTCTTCTGACTCTAATTCTAATGCTTTTTCTACTTTTAGTACTTATCTTGGGTGTTAGCTTTCTATTAAAATTTATTCATTATTCTATTTTTATTATAATAAAAAGATTATTTAACTTAGAAAGGAAAACAATAAAATAAGTTGATTAATTTATCTCTATCACCCATTCATTACGATAGCATGACTTCATCAAGCAATACTCCTGTCTTTTCCCTGATTCTCATTTTTCCCCAATATGCGAGGTTTTTTTGAAAGCTTGGAGTTGTTCTTAAGTATTCCTTGCCAACTTGTTGTTGCTGTTGTTGAGTCATGTCTGACTCTTCATGACTCCATTGAAGGTTTTCTTGGTAAAGATGCTGAAGTCATTTGCCACTTACTTTTCTAGCTCATTTTATACATGAGGAAACTAAAGCAAACAGGGTAAAGTGACAGAGTCACACAGCTAGTAAGTATCTGAGGTCATATTTGAATTCAGGACTCCAGACCTGGAACTCTATCCACTGTGCCACCTCAATTCATGTTAAGCACAAACGCTTCTAATGCTAACACCATGCCATGCTCTTGTATGTATCCTCTGCTACTTATGCTTGAGTCTGTCTTTTGTATATGTGTTTCCTTTTCCCAAAGAAGTCAGTAAGTTTTATCATCCCTTCTATTTTTAGACAAGAAACCAAGTTACAATATCCCTTCACAAAGCAAACATTTTCTACAAATTGCATCTTAATTAAATGCTTATTAGAAAGATTGTTGAATATCAACATGCTCTCTTGGAAAATAACAATAACCAAGTAGTACTAAACAACCATTGAACTAAAAGTTTTAGTGGATTTTTAAGTTCTTAAAGCATTTTTGTAACACCCTGCATTTATACTTAAATAAATTCATTTCAGTGCCTAAAAGTGCCATGTAATCTCTACATCTGATCTAGGATTCTTTTGTCCAGTCTTTTGCATTTGCTTTTCCTTTTATAAGGTAATAATTAAGGTATACTCTATTATATTGTTTCTGCCTTTTTTCTTTATGTTATTTCACAAACTCTTTTTTAGATTTCTATATATTCTTTATAGCTCTCATTGTTATTGTAATTGTTTTATTCCATTATATTAATGTGACATGATTTATGCAGTCATTTCTCTAATGTTAAAAATTTAGGTTGTTTCCAGTTTTTTTGTTGTACATTTTCTGTTTTCATTTTATTTTGTTTTCCATTGCATATAAAACTTCTCTGGAAAATCTTTGAACAGGCAGTTCTTTTTCTCTGTCTTTATTAATGCTCTCCAAGTATATTTCCAATAATGCAATTACTTGGTTAAAGGGTAGGATTGTTGTTGGTAACTTTTACTGAGCATGGTCATCTTGATCAACAAAAAAATTCTACAAGTTTGTAATAAGACCACCAATGAATAAATATACCTGTTTCTCTACAACCTTACCAACACTGAGTTTCATTACTTTTAATGATTTTTCCAGGATTGAGGGTGTAATGTAATATCTGAGAATTATTTCAATTTATATCTCTTTGATTTGGTACATTTGAGCATTTTAAAGTGATTATTGAAGTTTCCTCATTTGGAAATTGGCCATATCCTACAACTATTTATTGCAGGCAACAGTTATCCATTTTTAACTATTCCTCATATATTTAAATGTCAAGATTTTAATTTGCATTATTTGTCACAAATGTTTCACAATTTATTACCTTTGTGTCAATTTCATTAGTTTATTTATAGAAGTTTCTAAGCAAATCAAGAAAAGTGGAAGGACAGTCACTGCTCTCAAAAAGTTCACACTCTAAGGGGGAGATAATATCTGATCTATAGTCTATAAGCTTTTATAGCCAGCTACTGTGATAAATTGTCATGTCAAACTCTAAATTGTCATAAATACTTGTTGAGTTATGAGCTAATTATTAAAAAGTTACATGTAAATAATATTTTAGCATATTAAAATATTTTAAAAGACTAAAAGAATCATATAAGAACGATCTTCAATTTGGGTAAAGGTGCCCTATCCAATAGGACGGTAGCTAATTGAACACACATATTCTTGTCCCAGGCCCACTACTCTTAAATTAACTCCACAAGTTCCAGTTACTATCTCATGACTACAGAATGTATGCATGGTATGTAGACAGGCTGGCTAGAGTGATTGATGTGTTTGATGACCAAACCAGAGCTTTTGTATAAATGTTTGTACTTACAGATTGTAGTGTCCAGGAGCATAAATTAAGATGGAGTTAAACCTATTATAAGATAAGGGCTAGTAGATGTGGAGTATATTGAGCTGCCAAGTAGTCAGAAGGTACTCCAGGTTTTTATGGTCAGTGTAGACAAGAGTAGAGTGTCATACCCCCTCAAGGGGATGTCTCTAATACATCTTTAATGGTGAAGAGCTGTTTCTTCCAAATGGAAATTGTTTTTCAACAGTAAATTTATGAGGGGAAATATGAGATGAGGGTATTTAAGGGGGAAAAAAAGGGTGGTTTTTGAGAAATTCTATATAACCACAGGAAAGAGGACCATATTTGAAATCCTGGGACTGAGGCTTACTTTTTGTGTGATCTTGGATAGGTGACTTAACCTCTCTGGGTCTTAGATTTTTCATCAGCAAACTGACAGGGTTGACAGGTACTCTCCAAGGTCCTGTCCCGCTCAAAATCTATGATGCTTTCTTTGCTCTAAACTCACTGCTGGCCTATTCTGTATCTCTACCACCTCTATGATCAACTCCTCTGATGCCTTAGAGGATCACAGTTTGGAATCTAGAAGACATCTTAGATGATACTCAATCCAACCCCCCCATTTTACAGATGACAAAACTGAGTCCCAGAGAAGCTAAGTGACTTTTTGAAAGTTGCACAGGGGAAAATCAGAGAGACAACTTGAACCTGGATCTTCTAACACTAAATTCAATGCTCTCTCCCTTGTACCATTATGTTTTTCACTGAAACCAGACATGCAGTTCCACTAAGGTAGGAAACCTCCAAAAGGTGGAGTTCTATCAGTATAAGTCAACAAATTCTCTGCAACTCATAATCTTAGACAGTTGCCTGTGTTCCTGAGAGTTTTTAAGTAACCTGCCCAGCATCATACCCTACTATTACCAGAGGCAAAACTTAAACATATGTCCTCCTGCTTCAGTCTAGTTCTCCATTCATTATACTATGTTGCCTTTCATATGATTTTTAATTACTTGCAATTTTCCTTCAGAGGATTATTTGGCTAAATGTTTTGTGCATTTACAGAAAATGGCTCTTGGTCTAATATATTTGGTCCTTGTATATTTAAATATCAGACCCTCATGAGACATAATAGAATCACAGATTCAGAGATGGAAGGGACCCTAGAGGCCATCTAGTCAAGCCCTTTCTTTTTATAGATAAGGAACCTGAAACCCAGAAAGATTAAATTACTTGTTCAAAGTCATACAACTAGTGGGTTTTAGAGTCAGGAGTCAAACTTGCATCTCTTGACTTGAAATTCGGTATACCTTTAATTCTACCATGCTGCCACAATATATGATGCAAATATTTTCCCCTTATTTACAGCTTTCCTTCTTGTCCTAGTTGCATTGATTTCGTTTGTGCAAAAGATTTTCAATTTCATGTAACACAAATTATTTTATCTTTTATGATCACTTCTATCCCTTTTCTGGTTAAGAACTCTTCCCCCAATCATACCTGTGAAAGGTATCTTAATTCTATCTTTTTAAATGTTTTTCTGACATGACCTTCAAATCAAATATCTATTTTAAACTCTTTGTAGGCCAAATTCTTTGTTTGCCATATCTTTGTAGGATATGGCATAAACTATTGAACTAAATTGTCAATATAATCTTAAAGCTTGGGTGGGAGAGGATGGGGGTCAATTATATTATATTATATTCAACAAGCATTTATTAAACATCTGCTATATGCCAAGCACCATAAGAGGTACTGGGATTCAAAGAAAAATGCAATTCTTGCCAACAATAAATTGACATCCAATTGGCCACAATCTGGGTCATGAGGGGACTCTCATGCAGAAAATTGGGGAGTCTATGCCAAAACCTCACCTGTAATAAGTTTCATACTAGTCATAAAATCAAAAATTATTTAGATTTAGATCATTTCAATTTAGAGCTTAAAAGGATGTTAAAGGTCATATCATTCAATGTCTTTGGTTTTTGGATAAGGAAACTGAGACCCAGAGAGATGACATGCCCTAAATCACACAGATTAAAAAAAGCTAGCACATATTTGAACCTTAGGTTCTCAGATTCCAAATACAGCCTACTTTTTAAGAATTGGAAGTGACCTCATAAGCCTTCTTTTCCAAACCATACCTAATCAAGAATATATTTCACAATATATCCAAGAAGTCACATAGCTTGAATACCTCCAGGGAGAAGGAATGTACTACCTCCTAACATGCCTCATTACCCCTTGGGACTATTCTAATTACTAAGAAATATTTCCTTATATTAAACCTAAATGTGTTTTTCTATGATTCCTACCTACCACTCTTCGTTCTATTTTCTGATGTCAAGCAGAAGACTAGCCAAAGACTGGCTCCATCTCTGACTGGATAGAATAGCACCTCCCCAAAACATGCAACCAGATCTCAAAAGATGAGGTAGGTGACTGACTGGGGTGCCTTTGCCCAGTTTTGGGGGGCTGTATAAAGGATATATATGCATAAAGAACTTTCATAGGACCCCTAACGCTATAAGTGCTCCACCTATAAAGGAAAAAACCTATAAAAATGGTAATTTTTCCAAAACTAATTTATATATTCAATGTCATTCCAATTAGATTACCAAAAATTATTATACTGAACTAGAAAAGCTAATAATAAAATTTATTTGGAAAAACAAAAAGTCAAGAATATCTAAAGAAATAGTGAAAAAAGCCAAGAGAATTGGTTTTCACCTCAATGTAACATCCCACAAAGTTGAATTCACCCATGAATAAAAAAAAGATGGACTTTGATCAAGAGAGGGGGTTTTGATTTGTTTCTTATGCCAGAGGTAAGCAAGGAATTAAACATGCAGATTCATCAAATGGAAGAAAGCTAGAATAATAAATCTGTGAGAGTCAGCACAGCATACATAATGTGATAAGAAGTTTGACCTCATTGTCAGGAAGAGCCAGGCTCTGGTTTTGCTCTGACATGTACTAATATCTGCCCTTTTAATAGTCAGTGAGTCAGTTTCCAGTACCCCAAACAGCTGTCTAAAACTTTACATGGCAGAAGAGTTACAGGTCTGCATCTTTGGTGTTAGTTCCCCAAACATTTATCAAATCACAAATTCAGACTAAAAACAAAGTCCATTTAGAAAGGAAAGAACAAGCAGTTAAACCAGTGCGTAATGCTCCTTCTTCTAGAGAGGGCTATTTAAAAAATAACTATAAAAATAGTGAAAAAAAAATGTAAAGGAAGGAAGTTTAGCAATACCAGAACTTAAACTGTATTATTATGAAAACTCTCTCATACTGGCTAAGAAATAGAAAAGTAGATCAATGAAATAGAGTAGGCGTACAATTTACAGTAACAAATAAACATAATAGCTTTGTATTTGATGAGTGTAAAGACAAGATTTGGGGATAAGAATTCATTATTTGATAAAAATTTGGGGAAAACTGGAAAACAGTATAGTGGAAATTGAACCTGGACCAATTTCTCAAACCATTTACCAAGATAAAGTCAAAATGGATACATGACCTAGATATAAAGAGAGATTTTACAAGAAAATTGAAGAACATGGAACATATTACTTATCATAATTGAGGGCAGGTGAACGATTTATGAATAAACAAGGGATAAAGAGCAAAATTGATAATTTGATAATTGATAATTTCAATTACATTAAATTTAAAAGGGTTTCTACAAATAAAACAAATATGGCCAAAATTATAAGGAAAGCAGAAAATTGGAGGGGGAGGATTTAATAAACAGTTTTTCAGATAAAGTCCTAATATCTAAAATATATGAAGAACTTTTATCAAATCTATAAGAATGCAAGTCATTTTCCAATTGACAAAATGATCAAAGGATAAGAACAGGCAAAGAAGAATTCAAAATAATTAATAATTATAGGGGGAAATGCTCTAAATCATTATTGATTAGAGAAATGCAGATAAAAACAACCCTGGAATATCATTTTACACCTATCAAATTGACTAAAATGACAGAAGGGTAAAGTGACAAATGTTGGGGAGGATGTAGAAAAATTGGGACACTCATTGTTGGTGGAATTGTAAAATTATCTATTTTGGAGAGCAATCTGAAATTATGCCCAAAAAGTTATTAAACTACTTATACCCTTCCACCCAGCAATACCATTAGTTGCTCTATTTCCCAACATGATTACGAAAAAAGGGAAAGAAGTTATATGTTCTAAAAATATTCAAAGTGCACTCTTTATAGTGGCAAAGAACTGGAAATTGCATGGATGCCCATAAATAAGTTGTGGTACATGATTGTGATAGACTACCACTGTGCTATAAGAAAAGATGAGCTCAATGATTTTAG
This sequence comes from Bettongia penicillata ogilbyi, assembly GCA_023548195.1. Lineage (NCBI taxonomy): Eukaryota > Metazoa > Chordata > Mammalia > Diprotodontia > Potoroidae > Bettongia > Bettongia penicillata. The sequence goes on from JAJHZJ010000198.1 coordinate 2,240,326, forward strand.
AAAAACATGGAAAGACTTGCATGAAATAATGATGAGCAAAATGAGCAGAATCAAGAAAATATTGTATACAATAACAGCAATATAGTTTTAAGAAAGATTTTGAGTGACTAAGTTATTTTGACTATTATAAATTTTTGTATTTATAATATATAATATTTGTAAATAAAAATTATTAAAATTGTATTAAATGCAAATATCATTATAAATTACTCTCTCATCTGGCCACCTAGCCTTCAGTATTCTATGTTGTGTATAACAATTTTTATTTTCTAGATCTAGGACCCTCAAGTGAAACAGAATGAGGGGAAGAAACATCACCAACATCAGTGAATTCATTCTCCTAGGCTTCCCCACAGCTCTGTGGCTCCAGTATCTGCTTTTCCTTGTCTTCCTTTTTGTTTATCTCTTTGTCTTGATGGAAAACTCCATTATCATCTTCACTGTCTGGGTCAACACCTCCCTTCATAAGCCTATGTACTATTTCCTAAGCAACATGTCATTCCTGGAAGTTTGGTATGTCTCTGACATCATTCCCAAGATGCTGAGTGGTTTTCTCTTTCAGAAAAAAAGCATATCATTTGTTGGATGCATGACTCAACTGTATTTCTTCATTTCTCTCATCTGTACTGAGTGTGTCCTTCTTGCCTCCATGGCCTATGACCGCTATGTGGCCATCTGTTACCCACTCCGGTATGGAGTAATCATGACCACAAGGCTATGTGTGCAACTGGTGGCTTTTTCCTATGCAACTGCCTTCATCATCTCTGTGATCAAGGTCTACTTCATCTCTCATGCCACATTCTGTGGTTCCGGTGCCATTAACCACTTTTTCTGTGATGTCTCCCCTATCCTTAAACTAGCTTGCACAGACTTCTCAACAGCTGAACTTGTAGATTTTGTATTGGGATTCATCATCCTGGTGTTCCCACTAATTTCCACCATGCTGTCATATGGCTACATCTCTTCAACTGTCATTCGAATCCCATCATCCACAGGCCGCTGGAAAGCTTTCTCTACATGTGCTTCCCATCTCATTGTTGTGATAATTTTCTATACAGCCTTGATCTTCATGTATGTCCGTCCCCAGGCCATTGACCAAAAGAGTTCCAACAAACTGATTTCAGTCATATATACTGTTGTAACCCCAATTGTGAATCCTTTGATCTATTGCCTGAGAAATACGGAATTCAAGAATTCCCTGAAAAAAACTATGGGCCTAGCTCATACTTTTGAAAAGTGAACTTTATGCTATCCAAGAATAAAATATATCAGGACCTTAACCATGGCTAAAATATCTATAACCATATTATACTAACTGGTAGTACTAATAGAAGAAGCAGTGGTAGTAGTAGTAATGGTGGTAGTACTGATGATGGTAGTGGTGGTGATAGTGATGATGATTATAATTTTGTTTTCCAATCCTTTTTCAGTCATGTCTGACTCTTTGTGACCCCATCTGGGATTTTCTTGGCAAAGATAATGAAACTGTTTTGCCATTTCCTTCTCCAGCTCATTTTATAGATGAAAAGCTGAGGCAAACAGGGTTAAACAACTTGCCCAGGGTCACACAGCTAGTAAGTGTGACATACATACAACATAACTAATTTGTGAATTTATTTTGTTGGACAATACAAATTTATTTTCAGACTTGCTAATTATGAAGTGAGTCAGCATGGTGTCCGGAGGTATCAAATTATCAGCTTGGCTGAGTGTGGCCTAAGCAAGATTAAAATGTAATTGGGAAATATTTCACAAAATAAATAAAAATATAACACAGTATAGATAGTTAATTTGTGATTTTTTTTCCCCTGTACTTTGGATATTGCTCAGACTCTGCAGCTAGCAGTCTACCTCTGCTCTAAAAATTGATCTAATTTTCTACACCTCTCATTACCCAGATCTCCAGTACAAATTAGGGGCTGTGTATTAACTACTGATTCCAACTTAGTTCTCAAGGCCTGCCTTCTTTAGACTTCCTGAGAACTTCATCATAATCCCCTACAACTTCAGAAAATGAATTAGATACTGAAGGAAAACTGAGCAATCTTCCCCCAGACTGTGTCTTTGTCTACATAAAGAAGGTATGTAAATAGGTAATTGTAAACAAGTAGAACACTTGAAAGTGATAACATTTAATATCATTTTTTGGACTTTTAATAAGGACCAAAGCCTGAACTAATCAATCAGACTGCTTCATTTTGCTCTAAAAATGCCCTTTTCTGTGTCAGCAATTTCAAAGACCTGTTTACAGCAGGATGCCTGCAACCAGAGTGGTGGGATTCTTACTTATCTTGTTTCACAGAGATATATGCTATATAGAGGAAACTCAGATTTCTTGGAATCACAAATTCCAACAGACATTACCTTGTTAATTATCTTGTCTCACTGAATTTACAACCTATACAACTAAGAAAATTCCTTTCTCATAGTGAAGTATATTTAAGCCTGGCCTTTCTTGTATCAGGCAGTCAGAAGTTTCCTTCTGGCTCCATGATCATGTATCTGCTAGCTTTAAGGGAGCAAACAATATGAATTAGCCTGTTTGCCTCTTTTAACCAAACTTTTGGGTTGACAAAAGACAAAGATAGAGGCTGAGTTATGCCAGGAAGAAATCAGGTGGGAAAATGCTTCTTCCTCTTTCTACCAAAGTAGGCCCTTTAGTTAAATAATTGGCCAGTGTATGGCAGTACCATAACAATTAGCCCTGGGACCATGGAGGAAAATTTACCTCTTATAATTCAGCTGCATCAACTGATGCTTCCAATATTAGATTCTGCTTTGATTTTCCAGGGTTCTATCATGTAACGTACAAACTGTCTTAGAAACTGCTCCATTTACATGAGAAAATTTGATGCCTAAAGAGAGAGAAAAGATATTTTTAACAAAAAGAGTTATGTTAGAGATTTTCAAGAGACAAGATGGCAGAGTAAGCAGGAAATTGCCTTAACTCTCCTCCAAATATTTACCTCCAAATAACCATAAAATAGCACCCCATAAAAGAATCCTAAAACAACAGAACCAGCAAAAAAGATGGGTGAAAGAACCTTGGAAGGTCAGGAAAGATCTGTCTCACTCAGGTAAAAGGAGAGTTCAGTCCAGCATAGAAAGCATCCAGGTAAGCCAGCAGCAAGCCCCACCTCAGCCAGCCAGTGGGAGGTCTTTTTCCCCAGTGCAGCAGACCAGGAAAATGATGACAACACCAGGACATCCCATGTGCCTCAGTGTAGTCAGTACTGGGACAATAACCATCTCACCCACCAAGGGCCTCAGCATAGCCAGGGGAACTGGCATGGGCACATGCTAAATACTTCAGCATAGCTCTAGGCACAGGCAGACACCAATTCTGGGACCCCTCATGTAGCCCAGCATAGCCAGGCAAACAGACAGGCACCAGCACTCATACCACACCCACAGGTAGATGCCTATACCAGGATCCCACAAGTCTCAGTACACAGGCAAAAATACAAGCAGTGGGACTGAACCTCCCTGGGACTCAACTTAGCACTAAGTAAGCTGCCAGGCTCCTATGGCCTCCAGCAGCACCAGTCACCCCTCACCATAGCCCTTAGTGCAGCATCAGACACAAGGGGTGTCCCATGGTTCTCAGGGCAAGACCAGGGAAGCACCAGGTAAACAACCAGGACCTGTGAGCCCTGGCACAAGAAGCTTGGGGCAGTGCCCTTCCACCCCAGAAACAGAACTCAAATTTAAAAATAAGGGAAAAGGCTGAAAAAGAGGAGTAAAAAAAAACAACCAAAAAAACCAGATTCTGAACAAAAATTATTATGGTGACAGGGAAGAGTAAGACACAAACTCAGAAGAGGACAACAATGTCAAAACATCTCTGGGCAAAGGTCCAAAGAAAAATGGGAATTGATCTCGAGCCCAGGAAGAACTCATGGAAAAGCTCAAAAAGGAATTTAAAAATCAAATAAGAGAGGAAGAAGAAAAATTGAGGGAAAAAATAAGAGTGATAGAAGAAAATTATGGGGAAAGAGTCAACATCTTAGAAAAAGAAAACAACTCTGTAAAAAAGTAAAATTGGCCAAATGGAAAAGGAAATACAAAAAGCTAACTGAAGAAAATAATTCCTTAAAAATTAGAATTGGGCAAGTGGAAGCTAATGATTCTGTGAGACATCAAGAATCAAACAAAATCAAAAGAATGAAAAATAGAACAAAATGTACCTCATTGGAAAAACAACTGACCTGGAAAATAGATCCAGGAGAGACAAAATCAGAATAATTGGACTAGTTGAAAGACATAATCAAAAGGAGGAACTGTATATCATACTCCAAGAAATTGTTTTAAAAAACTGTCCTGTTATCCTAGAAGCAGAAGGCAAAATAGGTATTGAAAGAATCCATCAATTACCTCTAGAAAGGGATCCCAAATGAAAACCCCATGGAACATCATAGTCAAATTTCAGAAGTACCAGATCAAGGAAAAAAATATTGCAAGCTGCCAGAAAGAAACAATTCAAATATCAGGGAACTTCAATGAGAATTACAAAGAAATTAGCAGCTGCAGAATTGAAGGACTGGAGGTCATGGAACATGATATTCCAGAAGGCAAAGGAATTAGGACTGGAACCAAGAATCAACTACCTGGTGAAATTGAGCATAATACTTCAAAGTAAAAAAGATGGTCATTCAATGAAATGGAAGGATTTCAAGTCTTCATAAGGAGAAGACCAGAGGCTGAATAAAAAAAAATGTGATTTTCAATAGCAAGACTCAAGAGAAACATAAAAAAAAAAACATGGGATTCAATAGGGCTAACCTGTTTACATCCCTATATGGAAAGATGATACTTGTAATTCTTCAAAAATTGTATCATTCATAGTGCAACTAGAATTTTAGGGAATGACATAAAAAAATTAAGGGATGAGAAAGAGTAGTACACTGGATACAGAAGGAGGGGAGAGGTAGAACAGGGTAAATTATTTAACATAGATAAGCACAAAAGACCTATTACAGTGGAGGGGGAAATGGGAGGATGAGAGTTGGGCATCACTTGAACCTTACTCTCATCAGAATTGGATCAAAGAGGGAAAAATGTACACAATCAGTTGAAGTAGGAGAGAAGAGGATTAAGTAGGGGGGCAAGGACTGACAGAAGAGAGTGCAGAATAGGGGAGACAGTGGACAGAAACAAAACACTAGTGCAGAGAGAAAGTAAAAGGAGAGAGAGGATAAACAAGAGGAAAGAAAAGATGGAGGGAAATATACACTTAGTAATCATCATTGTGAATGTGAATGGAATAAATTCTCCCATAAAACAGAGTGGATTAAAAGTCAGAATCATGCAATATGTTGCTTGTAAGAAATACACTTGAAGCAGAGAGACACACAGAGCAAATAAAAAGAGCTGGAGCATAATCTATTATGCTTCAGCTGAAATACAAAAAGTAGGGGTAGCAATCCGATCTCAGACAAAGCAAAAGCAAAATTAACTCTAATTAAAAGAGATAAGAAAGGAAGCTACATCTTACTAAAAGGTACCATAGACAATGTAGTAATATCAATACTCACCAAGTAGTATAGCATCCAGATTCTTAAAGGAAAAGTTAAGTGAGATATAGGAAGAAATAGACAACAAAACTATACTAGTGGGGGACCTCAATCCCACCCTCTTGAGTACAAGATTAGTTTTTTTCAATGTCTAACACAGGAAAATATAAGTTATAGAAATAAAATGTGGAACAATCAAAGACGTAACTTGTAATATAGTCTTAAAGGCTACTCAGTCAATGCCTTCTCCTTGATCCCAAGTAACACAGTTCACTCAGCCATAGTTAAACCCTGTTCTAGGTCAGGAACAAATCAATCAGCCAATAAACATTAATTAGGTGCCTACTACATGCCAAATGCTGTGCTAAAAGCTGGGGAAACAAAAAGAGTCAAAGAACAATCTCTACCCCCAAAAAGCTCACAATATAATGGTGGAGAAATAAGTAAATATACACAAACAAGCTACATACAGGACAAAGAGGAAATAATTAACAAAGGAAAGGCACTAGAATTATGAAGGGTTTGGGAAAGGCTTCCTGCAGAAGATGGAATTTTAGTTAGGACTTAAAGAAAGCAAAAGAGGGAAAGCATGACAGGCATGGAGGACAGCCAGAGAAAAAGCCTGGAATTGAGAGAAATAGACCAGTGTGACTGGATGGAAGAATATGTAATAGAGAATAAGGTATAAGAAGCTGTAAAAGTAGGTAAAGGTAGAAGAGAGTACAGGTTAGAGTACAGGTTATAAAGGATTTTGAATATCAAATGGAGAATTTTGTATTTGATCCTGGGGCAATAGGGAGCCACTGGAGTTTCTTGAGGGGCAGGTGATATGGTCAAACATACACTTTAAAAAATTACTTTGATGGATCAAGGGAGGCTAGATTGGAGTCAGGGGAGACATGAGACAAGCAGACCCACCAGCAGGCTGTTGCAATAGTCCACGTGTGAAGTGATGAAGATCTTCACTAGAGTGGTAGCAGTTACTGAGGAGAGAAGGAAGCATATTGGAGAGATGTTGCAAAGGTGAGATTGACCTTTGACCTCAGAAAAAGCTTGGCTATAGGGGGTGAAAGATAGTGAGGAACTGAGGATGAAACCTTGGTGCTGAGCCTGGAGGACTGGAAGGATGGTGGTGCCCTTAACAGTAATAGGGAAGTATGTATGGAGAAGGAAGAGAGTTTAGGGGGAAAGCAATAATTTCGGTTTTGGACTTGTTGAGTTGAAGATGTCTTCTGGATATCACGATGTCTGAAAATCGGTGGAAGATGCACGATTGGATGTCAGTAGAGAGGTTGGGGCAGGATAGGTAGATTTGTGAATCATCATCAGAACAGAGATGGTAAATAAATCCTTGGGACCTGATGAGATCACCAAGTGTAGTGTTAAGGAGGGAGAATAGAGGGCCAAGGATGGGGCCCTTGGTATACCTACAGTAAGAGGCTGTGATATGAATGGGGATTCAGTAAAGACTGCTAAGGAGTGGTCTTAAAGGTAGGAGAAAAAACAGGGAAAAATGAAGGTCCAAAAACCTAGAGGGAAAAGAGTATCAAGGAGGAGAGAGTGATCACTAGTGGCAAAGGCTTCAGAGAGATCAAGGAGAAGAGGATTAAGAAAAGGCCATTGGATTTGGCAACTAAGAGATCATTGATAACTTTGGGGAGAGAAGAATTTGTATTATTAATTTATTTATTTGTAGTTTTCAACATTCACTTCCATAAGATTTTGAGATTTAAATTTTCTCCCCTTCTTTTCCTCTCCCCTCCCCAAGATGGAGTGTAACCTACTTATACATCCATATTAAACATATCTTCACATTAGTCATGATATAAAGAATAATTAGAATTAATGGGAGGAGCCATGAGAACGAAGAAACAAAACAAAATAACAAAAGAAAAGAAGAGCAAATAGTATGCTTCCATCTGCATTCAGATTCCAAATTTCCTTTTCTGCATGTGGATAGCATTTTCCATCAAGAGTCTTTTGGAGTTATCTTAGATGCTTGCATTGCTGAGAAGAGCTAAGTCTATAAAAGTCAGTCATTGAACAATGTGGCTGTTGCTGTGTACAATGTTCTCCTTGTTCTGCTCATTTCACTCAGCATCAGTTCACATAAGTTTTTCCAGGTGGGGAAAGTAGATTTTATGGAATAAGGTGAGAAGCCAGATTAAAAGGGGTTAAAATGGGATTGCAGAGACAGAAAGTGAAGGTACCTATTGTAAATCAGATTGATTTGCTAACCTCATCAGTACCAGGTTCCATTAAAGAAGACCCTCAGTAAGTCAATATTTATTAAGGGGCTATTTTGTATAAATCACCGTGCTTAAATGTGCAAAACAGGCGTCAGAAGTTAGGGTAATGGCAGGTGCTTAAAAACCTATGATTAAAAAAAGAAAGATTTAAGAACTCTGATCAACCGTGATTATAGAGATCTAATGATGAAAGAGTGCTACCCACCTCCTGATAGAGTGGGAATTTGCTTTGTTTGATTATGAATATTTGTCTTTTTTAAAGTTTTATTTCTTTTTTTCTTTTCTCAAGTAGGGGTGGGAAATGCTTACTAATTTACAAAAAGCATTTATAGAGGAAGACTGACATAATAGCAAAGTAGAAATATAGGCAAAGGGTGGATGAGATCCTTCTAAGAGTTGTTTTGGGGAGGAAGTGGAGGGTTTTGTTGTACAAATGACAACTGAATTGCGAAGGACATTTTCATTTTACCAATGAGGACAATGAAACCTAGAGATGTGAAATGAGCTAAAGTCAAACTGGAGATAAAAGCTGAGATTTTCTGACTCAAAATCCCATGCTTTTCCCTCTCCACTATCCATCAATTCAAAGACGGAGAGAATGGCGACTCCTGGGCACTGAGGAATACCAAGAATACCGCAGTGGGTGATAGGGGAATAAGGAAAAAAGGAAAATCCACCAGCACTTCCCTAGCCACAGTATGCTGGCTAGTCGCTGGCATCTTTACAACTATCACTGAAAAGACAAAGCTGATGATTACTCATTCCCTCCTCCAGATGGACAGGACAATGGGAGGGTCCTTTACCCCTAAGAAATCTTCTTGGCCTTCCTTTGGGTTCACCCATCTCTGATTTGGGTCACTGCCGGCTCCTATTGACTACTCGAAAATGAAGTTATAACGGGCGAGCTCGGAGCTAGTGCCACTTTGCTTTGCTTTCTTCCCAGGTAAGGGAGCAGCAGGGATACTCCCATCTCCTCCCAGCGTATGAAAAAGTGGGAAACTGAGATACTGGTCCAGGTAGCTCAAGGGATCTCTGGCGTGAACAACGTCATCCTGGGTGACTTTTCCCTTCCTAACTCTTCTTCGATTGTGCTACAATTACCTTCTAAGTGGGGACGTGCCAGTTTGGGTGCATCTGTTTCTCTGTTCTAGTGGGAAAGTTTCGGTCGTCACCCTAGCTTGTTGGGGCCCAGCGGGGCAGCTTCTATTGGCCGAGTGACCTTTGATCCCTGCGAATGATTAGGGTCTCGGCAATTCGTCCCTCTCTTTTCTGCGGGTCTGGAGCCTACGACCTTCTATGATCCTCCTTCTAAGAGCCTCCTGCTCTTTACCCCTTTGTCAGCTGCTGTTTTGATCTCTGGCCAGAGTCCGGTTTCTCAGGCTGCACTTGACCCTCATCAAGGACCATGTAACTAGTCAGTCGGAACCTCTTCTGTCTAAAAGTAGGTTGTGAAGCGCGTCTTTAAAGTGGTGCCTCTAAGTGACCCGATTCTAATTAAGTCCGCTTCCCTCCCCTCGCCGCCTTGGAGCCAAATGCAACAACCAGCGGCTCAGGAAGGCGGACAAAGGCTGGCAAACCTTAGCCCCAACAGGGTTTCTTTCAGAGGCAGAGCGTTTCTGATCCCTCTACTGAGCCTTCCTTTCTTCTACAATCGCTGCTGCCTCGGTGGCAATTTTGCCCCCAGGCTCTACGGAGATTCTCGGACCAGAAAGGGCTATTCCGAGTATCTGCTCGAGGATGAGTTTACAAATGCTCTCAACAATTATGCTGCCCTTCTGTTGAGGGAGGACACAGGATAGGCGGGCTGGGAGGCGCCGGCTGTGGGGGGTCTCCAGCAAAATTTCAAACAAAAGCTAATAAGGTACTCCAATTCTCTTTCTCCCTTTCCTTCGCCCCACCTTTTCCTTTTCCCCTCTCCCCTTTCCCGCTTCCCCCACCCCTCCGTGCGGGCTTTATTCTGTGCGTGGGAAGAATCTTTAACCGGAAGATTCACGGGTTGGTGTCCTCTTTCCTTGGAAATACTAATGCCAAAGCCGGTCTTGGTTGTGGGGCTCTGGAATGATTTGGGGACTGGCTCAATCTTTGAGCTGAAAGTGACGAGACGCATTTGGCATGGGTTCTCAGATGAAGAGCAGGGAAGTCTGACTCCCCAAATGTCTCCTTATATAATCTGCATTCTGCCTGCATACTTTGTGACAGACCTGATCTAATTCAGCAATTCCTGGTCAGAAATAGAGGTTTTCATAACTATTTCTCTTTTTTTCCCAAGTACCCTCTTTCCCAGTATTTCTTTAGGGACCTGGGAAGATCTCTAGGTTTCAACCAGCTTACACAAGTACCAGCTACATTCAAGAGTCCTCAACACTGTATAAAAACGATTCAGCGGTGTCCTTATCACAGATCATAGATACCACTCCCAAAACCAACAGCTTTCATGAAGGTGCAAACAACATAGCGTACCAGTTCTCCAACTGGGCGGCTGTGGAAGTCATTCGCTCCACAAGGACCCTTAGGCTCAAGCCTGCTCCATCTTTGGTAGTAAATATATTACAGAGAAAGCTAGTTGCCTGGTAGAGACTTCTGTCATAGGAATCCCATTAGAGCACCACCAACACAAGAAACTTAGAGTCCTTTCTACCACCCCACCACCAAAAAATGTCTTTCCATATGAGTATATCAAAACGTAATCTGTGTGTTGATGGAGAACAGAGGTGCAACCAGTGTATCCGTGTTATTATTGTCCTCATTATATTCTTATTTCCTATTCTTGTGATCTTAAACAAGTCACAAAACCTCCTGAGGCCTCATTTCCATTATTCTGAGAAAACTAGACTAGATAGCTTCTGAAATCCTGTCCAATTCCAAATCGATAATCTTATGGAGTAATCATAATATTCCTGGCTACTACATCTCTCTGGGAGATGAGATGAAGAGAACAAGCCCAGAAAGAGAATAGCCTTTAGAATATTATCCGGAAGTACTCCCCACTATTCCCAGTCTGCTCAGGTCCCATGTTGCTTGGTCATGTTCCTTCTTGGTACACATGACTCTCCTCAAATGCCTTCAGAGACATTTACTGCCTTCCACTGTCCACATCAAATCCAAAGAACAACAGTGTTGTTTCTCCTCTCCTTTACTTGGAGGGCTTTGAAACAAGAAGCTCCTGCCCTGTTAACAGCAGTAAACTATCTCCACAATGCAGTTAAATGAAGCACTGGGGCCCACTGTTCTCTGAGGTGTGACCAGTGGGCACAATACTATCATTTTCTGAAGGAATGCTTAGTTTGGGATCAAAGAATTCCAACCCCTTATTAACAGAAAACTCTCTCTTCAATCTGGCACATGATTCAGAGCCCATTTTCCTCAAACCTTTTATTCTGACTAGAGACAAAGAGGGTAAGGACATATTCTCTCCTCCTCCCTCACACACACACACACACACACACACACACACACATATGTGCACGCACACACTAATCAAAATAGCTAGAAAAGTAACATGGTGTCGGTTATAATTGTAAGTAAACAGGTAATTATCAGGGTCAAGAATCCTAAAATCTAGTGTAGACTTAGTTAATGATTGACTAATGATTTCAAGTAGGTCTCTTCCCTCTTGGCCTTCCTTTCCTTATCAGCAAACATGAGATGTTGGACAAAATGATCTCCAAGGTCCCCTCAAGCTTTATATTTAAATATCCTAATAAGAAATGCTCTCCAAGGTCCCATCAGTTTCAATTCAATTTAATCCAGTAAGTGTTATTAACTTCCTACCCATCTATGTGCAGAGAACTGTACTTAGCTTGGAGGAGATATAAAGGGTAATAAGACATAGCTCTGTCCTCATGAAACTCACAGTTTACTAGGGGGATACAGTACATACAGCAGTTGCTAAGACACAAAATGGATTGTAATAAGTTTACAAGAGAACTCTAAGGAACATGCTACATAAGATCCAAGGAAGGCAAGAACATAATCTAGTTGAAGGATCAAGGATATCTTTATGGAAGCAATGACACTTGAACTGAGTCTTAAAGATTCAATAAATTTTCAACAAGTAGAAGTGGAAGGAAGATATCTATAGCACCAAATACAATGTAAGTAAAAGGCAAGGGTAGGAAAGTACAAAATACAGTTATCCCTTCTACATTGCATGAGTTAGGGGCACAGCACCCCCACAATCTGGAAAATCCATCCAAAAGTTTTTGACCCTCTCTTCAAACCAGAGAAGAAGTTTGAATTACTATGGTATTAAAAGATAAAATATGCTGATACTATATAATACTATACAAATATTTTATGAATTTCTGAGTTTCTAAACTTTTTCTGTGTCATCTTCCGGTTTTTGCATGTTATCTGCAGCTTTCACAAAATTCTCCAAGAAATTCTCACTTAATTTCATATGCATGATATATTGTAACTACAATGGAGAAAGCTGTGGAGTAGAAAGGAAAACTGTTTATCAGGTGGGTAGAAAGTAGTGTGGTCTGGCTAGAGAAGATTAGCATATGAAGGAGAAACGTATGAGCTAAACTTGAATAAGGTGGCACCAGATTGTGGAAAGTTTGCATGCCAGGTTAAAGCATGTGGCCTTTTATTCAGTAAATTGTAGGGGGACATCGAATGGTTTTGTGAAAAGAAGTGATAAGATCTAACTGTGTACAAAGAAGCTTAATTTAACTATAGCTGAGCAAAAGATTGGCAGAAGTTAGAAACCTACTGCAATTATCCAGACCTGTAAAGTGGACTGGAGAAGGAAATGGTAAACTGTCCCAGTATCTTTGCCAAGAAAACCCTAAATGGAGTCACAAAGAGTCAGACATGACTGAAATGACTAAACAGTAATGAGCAAGTTGTGGTAAATGGTTGGGATGGAATACCATTACGCTCTAGGAAATTTTAGGGAGATGGTTTCAGAAAAGCCTGGGAAGATTTACATGAATTTATGCACAGTGAAATGAACAGAACCAGGAAAACAGCGTACATAGTAAAAGCAATATTGTAATAATGACCAACTGTGAAAGACTTAGCTACTCTAATCAAGACAATAATCCAAGACAATTCCAAAGGACTTTGAGTGCAGGCTGAAACATGCTTTTTCACTTTTCTCTCTCTCTTTTTTGCAACATGGCTAATATGGAAATATATTTTGCATTGCTTCAGATATGTAACTGATATCATATTCCTTGCCTTCTCAATGGATGGGGGAGGGAGAGAACTTGGAACTCAATATTTCTTTAAAAGAATACTAAAAATTAATAGATAAGCAAATAAAGAAAAACGGAGAAAAGAAAGTATGATGACCTTTGCCAATGAAAATTTAAATATACTACTGAATTTGTACTGACTGTAAGTTAATAAAATTGGAATTAATAGTATATATGTGTGTGAAAGAGAGACAGAGAGAGAGAGAAAGAGAGAGAGAGAGAGAGAGAGAGAGAGAGAGAGAGAGAGAGAGAGAGAGATGGGGGGGGGGGGGGGGGGCATGGGCAGGGAGAGAGAGGGAGGGAAGGAGAGAGAGACCCAGCCCAGGCTTCGGAAGTGGATATTCAATCAACAGTTGACATCTCCACTTCTCTGAGATGCTACAACAGACTTTCCCTGACCTCCTTTCCCCACATATTTATAGTAACTATGGAGTGAAAGACAATTTATCATAGTAAATGGTGACCTGATCTTAAAGTCAGAAAGACCTACGTTCACATCCTTCCTCTAACACATACTGGCTATGTGATCCTGGGCAAGCTACTAATCTTGTGCCCTGGGTATCTAACTCTCAATTGTAAAGAAGATGCCAATATGCATTTGTAGAGGGAGTTTCCTTGTCCCAGAAATCCCTATACCAATGAAATCATAGGTCCCTATCCCTAAAGACTGAAAAAAGGTGATGAAGTGATGAGTGTCTATATGTGATTCCATTTATATGTATGTTTCTATATGAACAGTGATGATGTTTCTAAGTTCTTTGCTACCTACTAACTTGAAAATCACAATTTCATGTCTCATACTATTTGTCCTGAACTATTCACCTTCCAGACTCATCTGTAGAATTATATTTTCATTTCCCAGGTTCATTAGACACTTCATAGTTGACTAAAAGTAAGTAACCCAACAGGATTTTTGATAGAAGTGTGCCCAAGCCTGGTGAAATAAAAGTGTTTACTTCATAATCATGCCTAGTAAAGAGGCCAGGCATGTTGGCACACCTAGTCCATGCTTTATGCTCCCCTGTGATTTTTTCAAAATGAGGAATTGGTGCATGTGGTAGGGACAAACCTGAATGAGTGAGAGATGAGATGACTTTGATCTCATGGGAAAAGGTGCCATGAAATCCTAGCTCAGAAAATCGGGGGATGGAATCTCAAAAGGATCAGGCTCCTAGCTCCATTGACATGTCAAAGACTATTAAGATTTTTTGTAACTATAACTGTTGATTACAGAATGGTTTAAACTTTAATGTATACATTGTGTTGTTTCAGTTTGTCAACAACCCTATAAGATTGGTATCACTAACCCCATTTTAGAGGTGAGGAAATTGTGACTGAGAGGTTAAATGACTTGACTGTGGCCATACAACCAGTATGTAATAGGGGCAGGTTTCGAAGATATGTCTCTTCAACTGTAAGTCTAGCTCTCTAGCTCTCTTTGTCTCCCATTGTAACTTCCTCTGTTATTTTTTCCACTGTTACCCAGTATTTATAAACAGGGGTAAAATACAGAACTTAGGTTGTGTTTCAGAGAATAAAGCAGAGGGAGAGAAGCTAGGAAACTATTCCAAGGAGAAAGGAACCCAGGTGGAAGAACCCATGGTACCAGTGAAGAAGGGAAGAAATGAGACAATCTCTGGGATCCAGAGATGATGAAAGAAGGGGATGGCTTGAGGGACTTTCTAGGAACCAGAAGTGAGAGAATTTACTAGTAAAAGATCACCAAGGGATTCTCCAGTGTTCTGAGGAAGAATCAAGCTAGAGTTGGGAATCCCTGGACCTACAGAGAACTAATGGAGTTTGGGGCTGGGGAAAAGAAGTCAAATAAATGCAGAGAATACAGAAAAATGGAAACTAACAAGTAGTATAGAAAAAGACAGAGAAATGTGTATGAATCTATTGTCTTGGGTATATCTTTCTGTCTATCTGCAGTGATGACTGTGTTGTATATTAGAGATTATGTGTGGTCCCTAACTATATTAAGTTATGAATTAGATTGACAGCAGCCTCCAACATCTATAGCCAGGACATTGTGAACTTTTCCCTCTAGGATGTCCCATTTCTGACTGAGAGAAGAGATATGTCCACAGTTGAATTGCAGGGAGATTATTGAAGATTCTTATGTCAGCTGCCATTTTGCACCAGGGTGAGGGGTAAAGGAGCACTGGGTAAGGAGAAGCACTATTGATTCAGAAGCTAAACATCTTCATGGGTCGGTTGCCAAACGTGAAGATTCAGGATAAGTCCAGGAATTCAGTACCCTGACATGCTCTTAGCGAATAAAACAGCAGATTATACCGTTATTTATTGTCCTCTGCAAAGAGAAAATCAACAGTTTTTGAGGCTTCAAGGAACAATATGAATATTACTACAAAGCAAAGTTGCAAGAAAATTATTAAAGAAAAAGAATATGGTATAGGAAGATTAATGCTCTTAGATATTAGAAAATGAGGAAGAGGGGATTAAAAAGTAAGATTTTATTAAGGAGTAAAATTAACCTTTGGAGAGTTAATGGCAGCTCTTGAGTTGGGAAGTGGCATAATGAAACTTTGTTTAAGGAAAGGGACCCTTGGTCATGCTATGCAAGATAGACTGACGGGAATTAAGACTGGAGGCAAGTGACCTGAGTTGATGTAAAGTCAGACTAGAGTAAAGACAATAGGCATGGAAAGGAGGGAACGGATGGGAGAGAAACTGAGGAAAGGAACGGATGGGAGAGAAACTGAGGAAAGGAAACAAAGGAAGAATTGAAGCAATTGGTGACTGAGTATGCAAAGTACATAGAGAGGCTGAGGGAAGAGGCAAATGTGGCTCCAAAGTTACAGGTCTGTGACACTAAGAAGATGCAACAATATTGGCAGCAATAGAGAATAGAGAAAATTCTTAGAGCGTCTCTTACGGGAAAATGGGTCCATCTCATTTGCACCAATAGTAGGGGAAGAGTGAATGGATGTTCAGTGTTTCTGCAATCAGGGTTAGGATTAGTCTTCATTGTTCTTTGGTCTTTCTGTCAGATCACTCTACTAAAATTCTCCAAAGTCACCTCCTTCTCGTCAAATCCAATGACCTTTATTTTGTTCTCATCCTTGGAATCCGGGTGGTGGGTAGAGGCAGCCAGTGGCTCAATGGATAAAGCACTGGGACTGGAGTCAGGAAGACTCATCTTCTTAAGTTCAAATCCAGCCTCAGACTTACACTAGTTGTATGACCCTGGGCAAGGCACTTAACCCTGTTTGCCTCAATTCCTCAACTATGATATGGGCTGGAGAAGGAAATGGCAAACCACTCCAGTATCTTTGTCAAGAAAACCCCTAATGGGGCCACAAAGAGTTTCATACAACTGACATGACTGAACAGCAAATTACTCATCTGCATGTATAAGATCAAAAGATCATAGATTCAGAGATGCAAAGGGACCCTGAGATTATCTAGTGCACACTATTTTAAAGATCAGGAAACTGAAGCCCATCAACCCCATGGGATTTGCTCAAGGTCACATATGTAGTAAGTGATAGACACAGGATTCAAACTCAGAACCTTCAATTACATCTAGCACTTTTTCTTTTGCAGCCCTCAGCTACACTGAAAGTTGAACTCCCCATTCCCACCCCACTCCCAGAGAACATGATCTCCTCAAAGGCAAGGACTATTCAGAGCCTAACATGCCCTGCCCTTAGAGGTAACTTAATATGTTTTTCTTTAATTGAATGGAATCTTTGAAACTTCCCTCTCCATTACATACACTTTTAATCATGCGATAAGTATTATCATTTCTATCTCCTCAATATCTTTCCCATCCAACCGTTCCTCCACACTCCTACTGCAACCAGGTCAGATCAGGGCCTCATTCTCCTCATTTATATCATTGTAATTGCCTTCTAACAGGTCTTGTGCTTAGGCTATCCCTTCTCCAATTCATCCTTGATACCAACACCTAAAAAACTTTCTCATGTATCTCTCCTTTACTCAAAAACCTTTGATGTCTTCTAATTACCTACCAAAAATTTTAAGCTCCTGACTCTAATATTCAAGGCATTCTATAATCTGGTTCCAACCTAATTATTCAAGCTTTTTGCTACTTATAAGTAGTACTTACAGAAGTACTTATAGTGTTATAGTCTGTATTCCAAACTGAAATATTCTCCATCCCTCTGGTCTTGCCTCAATCTAACTCAAATGAGATAAGTTACATAAAGTACTTTATAGACCTCAAAGTACTATATAAATGTAAATTGATATTGTTATCATCATTTTCATCATCTGTGACCTTCATACACCTTTGAAATAACTCCTTCAAACTATCTGTTAATACCCTTCCCTTCCTTTAAGCCCCAACTCAGTCCCTGAGAGGAACATTCTCTCAGCCCTCTTGACAAGTGAAAACAATTTTTCCCATCTCAAATTTCCAATAATACTTGATCTAGACTTTTCACTGTACTTGTATCACACTTACTTGGGTACATCCTAAATACTTCCCTGCAATTAGAATATAGATTACTTGAGCGCAAAAAATTGAGGCATTTTTTATTTTGTATTGTTAGTGCCTAGCTATTATATAGTGGGTACTTAGCAAATGCTTATTGAATTGAATTCTGGGTCACTTCTGGTTACAGAAATGAACAAAACCCATTGGACTATATCTTAACCTTCATACTTTCAATAATTAAACTATATTTACTTCCTCCTCTGAAACTGGAATGAGGGTAGCAGAGCTGAATCATAAGACAGTGGATGACTCTCTTCACTTTCAAAAATTGTATAAAGCCCTCGCTGAGTTAGTCAGTGTCTGGGCTATGAAAGAATTCAGAAAGAATTTTAAGCTTTGGATGGATGCATACAAGTACAGACAATTACACACACACACACACACAATTAGAATTACCACAAAGTTGACAACAGCATCCTTGTCTTCCTTTGTCAGCTTTGAATCAACACAGGCTTTCAGTATTCTGGCATTTTTTATAACTACTTTGGTCTTTGTTTTGTTAGTTATCATATCTATGTATTGTTCAGATGTGCCTTTAATAAATATAAAGAAGTCCTCTGTCACAGGTGGGCATACTGCGCAGTCTGGAAAGGATAACAAACTACCAGTTAGTCTTGTGAGGGGATCTGAACACACTTTATCCATCATTAGGATTACTCTTAAGTCAAATGTACCTGGCCCCAGTCTGACAGAGTCCCACTCAAACACACACACACATACACACACACGTATACACACACACATACACACACACAAACACACACACACACACACACACACACACCTCTGTCAGCCCCTTTTGCCAAGTTTTTCTCTGCCTTGGGAGCAGGTGCTACTTGTGAAGTCCGTTCCCATGAGCACTTACCCACTATGAACTCCAACAGCATAGCAATGCCACTGAGTATCATGAAGACCACTGCTGATTTCATGGTGCAAGTATGAGTACATCCCTATCCTCTCCAGAATCATATATACCTGCACAGCCCATGAGGAGTGATACAACTTGTGCCCCTTTCAGGATTTCCTTGAGGCCATGGACAGTAAAAAAAACAATGACTGGCTATGGAAACCACTCTGAGATAGCAAACAGATGAATCCTTCAGTCAGCATCACCGAGTTCACTGAGGACTATCTAATTTCCTATTCTAATAAGGAGGGATACACTGCGAAAGGAAGTGACTGAGCTATCAGAGGTGGAGGCTTTGGGTCAAAGACTTTTCACTGTGAGGATCCCCACCCTGGATCCACCACATACCTGCTAAAGGACAGATCCCTCTACCTTCCTTCAGCATCTCCCACCCCTCCCCACCCCTTGCCCCCCACCTCTCTACAACGAAAACAACAATGGAAGGGGAAAGGGGTTGTGTATTTCCCTGACTTCCTGGTGGGAAGTGTGAATATGAAATACAGGCTAAGCTGTCCAGGAGAGGAGGTTCTGTCTCCCTTACAAGTAAAAAAAATTAAGCCTCCCACAGATTGAGAAAAGCAACTAGGGAACTTAATTAGAATCTAGAAAGTGAGATCACAAAGACCAAAAACAAATAAATAAACCAGAATTATTCCCCTAAACTGGAGGTGAGCTCCACTAAGAATGAGGTAGGGACTGAGGAGTGAAGGGAAGATACAGTGATCAATATGGTAAAAATACCATTTGAGGGTCAGGTAAAGGAACTAGGGCTATTTAACCTGGAGAAGAGAAGACTTCGAGGGGGCGAAATGGCTGCCTTGGAGTATTTAAAGGACTGCCATATGAAGGAGAAATTAGACTTGATCTACTTGACCAGAAAGGGCAGAACTAAAAATAAAGGTCAAGAGTTACAGAGAACAGGGCGGATATTGTATATTAAAGGAAAAAATCCTTCTCAACAGTTAGAACAGTCTAAAAAATAGAATGAGCTGCATCAGGAAGTAGTCCATTCCTAATCACAAGAGGTGTACAAATAAATGTTGGGAGAAGCCTTGTCAGGACTGTTGTAGAGGAATTTCCATGCAGGCATGAATTAGAGTACCTCTGTGGTGCTTTCCAATTCTCAAGATTCTGTGAAATAGGAACTCATTTTCTAAAATATCTCCCCTCCATGACTTCCCTGTCTCTGTCAATGTTGTGAGAAAGAATGCCCTTTAAATCAGTTAGTATTGATTATTTTTCATTTGATTGTAGGACTAAGCTCTTTTCTTTTTTTTTATTAATAAAAATTTATTTATTTAACTTTTTATATTCATTTTCACAAAATTTTGGGTTCCAAATTTTCTCCCCATTTATCCCCTCCCTCCACCCCAATACACCGAGCATTCTAATTTTCCCTATCACCAATCTGCGCTCTCTTCTATCATCCCTCCCTTCTCTTGTCCCCATCTTCTCTTTTGTCCTGTAGGGCCAGATGACTTTCTATTCCCCATTAACTGTATGTCTTATTTCCTAGTAGCAACAACAATACTAAACAGTTGTTCCTAACACTTTGAGTTCCAAATTCTCCCCATCCCTCCCTCCCCACACATTCCCTTTGGGAAGGCAGGCAATACAATATAGGCCCTATCTGTGTAGTTTTGCAAATGACTTCCATAATAGTCATATTGTGTAAGACTAACTGTATTTCCCTCCATCCTATCCTGTCCCCCATTGTTTCTATTCTGTCTTTTGATCCTGTCCCTCCCCAAGTGTTGACTTCAAATTGTTCCCTCCTCCCACTGCCCTCCCTTCCATCATCTCCCCCCTTGCTTACCTCCTTCTCTCCCACTTTCCTGTATTGTAAGATAAGTTTTCATACCAAAATGAGTGTGCATTTTATTCCTTCCTTTAGTCAAATGTGATGAGGGTAAACTTGTTTTTTTCTCATCTCTCCTCTTTTTCCCTCCACTAAAAAGTCTCCTGCTTGCCTCTTGAATGAGATATAATTTACCCCATTCCATTTCACCCTCTTTCCTCCCACTACATTTCTCTTTCACCATTTACCTTAATTTCTTTTAAGATATGGTCCCATCCTATTCAATTCACTCTGTGCTCTCTGTCTCTGTATATGCGTGCATGTGTGTATGTGTGTGTGCATGCACACATGTACGTGTGTGTGTGTATGTGTGTGTGTGTGTGATCCCACCAACTACCCAGATACTGAAAAGTTTTAAGAGTTACAAATATTGTCTTTCCATGTAGGAATGTAAACAGTTCACCTTTGGTAAATCCCTTATGACTTCTCTTTGCTGTTTACTTTTTCATGCTTCTTCTCATTCTTGTGTTTGAAAGTCAAATTTTCTTTTCACCTCTGGTCTTTTCATCAAGAATGCTTGAAAGTCCTCTGTTTCATTGAAAGACCATATTTTCCCCTGAAGTATTATACTCAGTTTTGCTGGGTAGGTGATTCTTGGTTTGAGTCCTAGTTCCTTTGACTTCTGGAATATCCTATTCCATGCCCTTTGATCCCTTAATGTAGAAGTTGCTAGATCTTGAGTTATCCTGACTGTATTTCCACAGTACTGGAATTGTTTCTTTCTAGCTACTTGCAAGATTTTCTCCTTGACCTGGGAATTCTGGAATTTGACCACAATGTTCCTAGGAGTTTCTCTTTTTGGATCTCTTTCAGGCAGTGATCAATGGATTCTTTCAATACTTATTTTGCCCTCTGGTTGTAGAATCTCAGGGCAGTTTTCCTCGATAATTTCATGGAAGATGATGTCTAGGCTCTTTTTTTGATCATGGCTTTCAGGTAGTCCCATAATTTTTAAATTGTCTCTCCTGGATCTATTTTCTAGGTCAGTTGTTTTTACAATGAGATAGTTCACATTCTCTTCCATTTCTTCATTCTTTTGGTTTTGTTTGGTGATTTCTTGGTTTCTCAGAAAGTCATTAGTCCATCTGTTCCATTCTAATTTTGAGAGAACTATTCTAATTTTGAGAGAACTATTCTCTTCAGTGAGCTTTTGAACCTCTTTTTCCATTTGGCTAATTCTGCTTTTGAAAGCGTTCTTCTCCTCATTGGTTTTTGAACCTCTTTTGCCAATTGAGTGAGCCTATTTTTCAAGGTGTTATTTTCTTCAGCATTTTTTTGGGTCTTCTTTACCAAGGTATTGACCCATTTTTCATGCTTTTTCTTGCATCTCTCTCATTTCTCTTCCCAGTTTTTCCTCCACCTGCCTAACTTGATTTTCAGAATCCTTTTTGAGCTCTTCCAAGGCCTCAGCCCACCAGACATCCACCTGGGATGTCTGGGATACAGAGGCCCCGACCTCCAAGCCTTTCCCTGATGGTAAGAATAGTTCCTCATCATCAGAATTGAAAGGCGGGAACATTTGCACCCCCTCAAAGTAGCTCTCTATAGTCTTATTTTTCTTCCCTTTTCTGGGCATTTTACCAGCCAGTTACTTGACTTCTGAGATTCCTGTCCACCCCTGCCTATATCCACCCAGCTAGTGCTTGGGGTCTGAGATTCAAATGGGCTTTCCGGGCAGGCACGGCTGCTATTCAATGTGAGCTTAAGTTCTGGTGCTGGGGTGGGGCAGGGCCACCTCCGAGGCTCAGTTCCCTCAGGGGCTTTATGCAGAGACCCTCAGTAATGGGGCAGGTGGGGGCAGGGATGCCTCCCAGGCTCAGCTCCCTCAGGGGCTTTATGCAGAGACCTGAACTTCTGCCTGCTGCTCTGGGAGTCCCGGGCCACCACTGCTGCCTCTGCCGCTGCCTCCGCCGCTCCCTCCGCCACTTCCTCCTGGGGGGGGGGCCCAAGCCATGGAGACAACCCGCTCCCCTCTCAGACAGCCTAGATGTCTCTCTCACTGACCTGGAGCATCTGTGGGCGGAGGGACCTTCCTGGCTGCTGGAGGTTCCGTCCCTGAAGCTTGCTCGGATCTGCTCATCTCAGCCGGGTGGCCAGGGCAGCTCAGGGGTGGACTCCACTTTCCGGGGCGCGACGGACCCTGGGGACGGCTCTCCAGGGCTCTCTGGAACGGAAATCTTTTCCACTGTGTTTCTGCGTGCCTTGCGTGATCCAGAATTTGTGGGGAATTCTTCTTGCAGGAAATATATGGGCTGTGGGTTCGGAGCTAGCATACATGAGTCTTTCTACTCCACCATCTTGGCTCCACCCCCGACTAAGCTCTTTTCTTTAGGAAAAGCTAGTCCTAACAGCTAAACCAAACTAACAGATATTCTCTTAAATCTAGATTACCTATATATTTAGTGAATGGATAGATTGACAAAATTCTATCATTTAGTAGCAGATAATTCAGAGTAAGACATATATCTTTGTAGGAATAAAATAGACAAAGGATTATAAGACTTTTTAAAGGTATCTGAAGAAAGGGGGATTGAATGACATTAAATTCCATTTTCCAGTCTTGGAGGAGAAGCTCCTTTTTTCTTTTTTGAGCTAGAGATTAAGTATAAATGGAGTAATGTGACTTTCTAGGATTGTTTCCCTTTGTGGCAGCTAGAGGAATGGGTATGGGAGCAAGGAGTGACTGATAACTACAAATTTCAAGCTAATCTTTCCCAAACTCAGTTCAAACTACAGGCCCCTTTAGAGTAAGCTTTCTGGTTACAAAAGGCATCAGTTGCAAGGCAAGGACCTCTGGGGTAACCTCACTTTGTCAGCTAACTGTTACCAGAAATACGAATATAGGTCAAGAAAGCCTGCGGGAAGAGAGCTAGCTAGATGACCTGCCTTGTCCAACTGACTTGTGTTCAAAAGAAGTTTCCTAAAATTGCTGCAATTTTTTATTCCTCTTTTCTGTTGTAAAAATAAGTTCTATAAATCACTCTTTTGTCACTACTTACTGATGGATTAGCTGACTTGACTTAATGGTAACCTATCATCCATTACTATTAAATCATTATTTACTCAGAAACTTCATACCTCAGAATTATTTTCTGTTTTCTATGACTGTGGTGAGACTTTAAAGTGTACCTCATAATTATGCATGTGCTAATAGGTAGAGTTTATATATTTGATGCGTTTGGTCTCCAGGAAAGACTCCAGATCCCAACTTGGATGCTGGGTAGGAGACAGGACATATTTTAAAAAGAAGGAAGAACAAAAAACTATTAAACTGTACATAGCCTTTTAACCTAGTGGTACCACTGATCTATGATCTCGTCAAAGAGATCAAAGAAAAAGAAAAAGGACCCATGTGTATAAAAATATTTGTAGCAGCCTTTTTATGATGGCAAAGAATTGGAAACTGGGATGCCCATCACTTGAAGAATGGAGGAATAAATTATACTGTATGAGTGTGTTGTAAGGAATTTCTTGCTAACTTATCTTAGATATGTTAACAAAGATGGTAAGGAGAGAAAATAAATTGCATTTATTGATAAAGTAGTTCCCCAGAGAGGGAAAGGAGAGAATCACATTTAATCTGATCTCTAGTTTTCTCTCTTATCTGATTTCTCTGCCTTATCCAACTTTTGCTTTCTGGACCCCTGAGTATGATCTATAAATGGAATATGAATATTTACTGGACTTCATGGCTCGATAAGGACTTTATCCCATCTATGTCTCTCTACCGCATCCACCAGCCTATGCTAGACCTAGACATGACATCCCTTAACTTTCTTTCCTCTTTGCTCACATTAAAAATGATTTTAATAAATTTCAAGAGGGATTTATTAGCATTCAAAAGAAAATGGGTGAAATCAATTTACAGGCCCTTGCCTTACCATGTATTTCATCCAAATGGAACAACTCACCATGACTTGAACAGGTGATGTCCATGCCTATCTCTGTTTTTTCTCACTCTGTATTTCTGAATTGGAATGCTACCTCGCCATTGTTCTATCAATCATTTTTTTCTAGTCCCAATACTGAATTTTTCTCCTCCAACCTTTCCTGGATTGATCTCACCTTTGCTTTAAGGATGCCATTAATGTACTTCCAGGCAAATATGCTTATATTAGACGATGACATCACAGAGAACAGAAGTCAAGTCTCTTTCCTCACACCAATCTAATTCCTATGACAATGCCCTACATCAGGGTAAGGTCCTTTCCTCCCCAAAAAATTAGGATTGACCTGGGGACAAGGGCAATATTCTCCCTATCAGCCTCTCCAAACATGTCATCTATACTTTCATCCAAGTCATTCCTTAAGATGTTAACAGAGCCAAATACATAATACACTAGATAGATACCTTTCTCAAAGTTAACACCAGCTCATCTATCAAAAGGCTTTGGTCCAATTATCTAACATTCTCTTTTTTTAATTATATTTTTTAAATCAGCAAAAATCTACTTTCTTACCCTTCCACCTCAAACCTCACCATTGAGAATGAAAGAAAAAATCCCTGTTGCAAACATATATGATCAAGCAGAACAAATTTCCACACTAACTACATCCAAAACAGAAAGAAAAAAGTCTCATTCTGCACTGTCAATGAATATTTATTAAAGCATCTATGTGGAAGACACTATGCTAACAGCAAGGATGCAAAAAGAAACAAAAAACTCCTTGCCCTCAAGGAGTTCATAATCTAATTGGGAATACAACAAATAAATATATACAAGCAAGCACTATACAGGATAAATGGGAAATAACAGATGGAAGGCACTCAAACTAAGAATGCTTGGAAAAGTCTCCCTGTAGAAGACAAAATTTTAGTAGGAACTTGAAGTAATCCTGGGAAACCAAAAGGTTGAGATGAGAAGGTAGAGTATCTCAAGCATGGGAAATAGCCAGAGAAAATTCCCAGAGTTAAGAGACAGGATGTTTCATTCATGGGAAAACAGGGAAGCCAGCGTCACTGGTTCTAATAATATGACTTGGGTAGTACAGTGTAAGAAACCTGGAAAGCTGGGAGGGAGTTAGATTATGAAAGATGTTGAATTCCAAACTGAGGATTTTTAAATGCAAAAAGAGGATTTTTATAGTTAATCCTGGAGGCTATAGGGAGCAACTAGAGTTTATTGAATAGGGAGGTGACATGATCTGGACCTGCAGTATAAGAAAATCAGTTTAGTGGTTGAATGGACAACAGAATAGAATGGGGAAAATCTTGAGACAGGCAGACCCATAAGCTGGCTGTTACGATAGTATGGTCCAGATATGAGGTGATGAGGACATGAATTAAAGTAATTGCAGGGTCAGAGAGAAGAGGACATATTTGAGAGATGTTGCAAAAATCAAAACTGACAAGCCTTAGCAACAAATTGGATATGAAAGGTAAGAGATAATGAGGAGTTGAGAATGACTCCTCCTTAGTGAGCCTGGGGGACTGGGAAGATGGTGATGCCCCCTCTACAGCAATAGGAAAGGTAAGAGACAGGGGTAGTATTTAAGGGAAAAGATAATGAGTTCTGTTTTGGATATGTTGAGTTTAAGATGTTTACTGGATATCCACCCTGAGATGTCTGAAAGGCAAATGGAGATACAGGATTGAAGGTTAGAAGAAAGGGTAGGGCAGGATAGATAGATGTGAGAGTCATCAGAATAGAGATAGTAATTAAATTCATGGAACCTGATGAGATCATCAAGTAAAGTAGTATAGAGGGAGAATAGAGGGCTAAGGACAGAACCCTATGGGACACCTATGGTTAGAGGGTATGGTCTGGATAAATATCCAGCAAAGGAGACTGAAGAGTGATCTGAAAGGTAGGAGAAGAACCTGGAAAAAGGAGTGTTTAGATAGAAAACCTCAAGAGAAGAGAATATCAAGGAGAACAGGAGGCAGAGACTGCCTAGAAGGGATAAAGAATTAGAATTGAGAAAAATATCATTGAATTTGGCAACTAAGGGACTGTTGGCAACTTTGGAGTTTTCATGGAACAAGTTCAGAAGCCAGATTATAAGGGGTTAAGGAAGATGGTGAGCGATGAGACAGTGGAGACACCTATTGTAGATGGCCTTTTCAGTGAGTTTAGTTACAAAACAGAAGAAATATAGGACTATATAACAGGGATGAAAGGGTCAAGTGAGGATTTTTTCCAGGATCATGGAGACATAGGCATGTTTGTAGGCATTAGGGAATGTAGACAGGGAGAGATTGAAAATAAATGGCTCTGAGTCCTTCAACTTTCTACCAGGAGGTAGATAGCATGTTCAATTATCAGCCTGTTGGTGTTGCATTTGGTGATTACTTTGATCAGAGTTACTAATTCTTCCCTAGCCCTTATATAATCTCCATCTTGCCCTAACACAGCTTTTACAAATTTTCTTTTCAAATTCAATATGTCCCAAAACTGAGTTCATTTCATTTCCCGAAAATCCTGCAGACTTCATTTATCTCTGCTAGTGGCACAACCAATCACCAGGCCTCCCAAGTTGATAACTATGTTATCTTCAGTTCTTTCTTTCTCAGGCAGGCTGGAAGACCACCATACCAGAAGCATGATGCCACTAAGACTGGCACCTTGGAGCAAAGACCTAGTCATCCTTAGTTAGTTACTAATCCTGACAAAACTGAATACACCAATCATGAGTTGTCTACATTAGAATGAACATAGAGGGCCAAGCCTGGATAAAATGTGATTGCCTACCACCACAAATACTCCCTGTTATTGCAAACCTCTGTAACTGAACATCCTCCTTCATTCATTGAATTTTTACCACACTATAAAAAATCATCTAGAATGCCAATTCTTCAAGGCAATTTTGCTTCATCCCCACTCCACCCCAGTACATAGCAGCTTTCTTCCTCAGACCTAACATAACCTTTTTTAAAACCTCTTTAATGCATTTCTCACATACCCACTGCATCTCCCACAAAAGTCATCTAATAGCACTTTAGCATGGCATGGAAGTCACTCTGGGTTCTCAAATATTCTGCTGGCAGAACACTAACTCTTGAAAGATCTATCAGTGGGAAAGACTTCAGTGGACTCAGTAATAAATTGTATTTCTATTGTCAGAGGGCCATCCTCCCCAGCTTGAGATAATATCTGTACAGAGCTTAGCACATTACCCAACACACACTAGTGTTTAATAAAATTGCAGATCCTCAATAGATTGATCTGTTGTATGCTATTGCTATCTGTAGTGATATATGCTGGAAGCCCCATGAAGGAAAGAACTATGTATTAGCTAAATGTTGTCTCACCTCCAGTGTGCAGCATAGTCCTCTCGAGAAAGAAAGGGATTACACTAGTTATTTCACTGATATAGGAATTTCTAGATGAAGAAATTCCCTCTACCAATTCAGGTTGACACTCTGAAATTAGACTCTTAGATAATGCTGACAGGTTAAGGCATTTGTCCACGGTCACACAGAAAGAATGTATCTAATGTATGTCTTGAACCAAGACCAAGGTCTTCATAGCTCTAAAGCCAGCTCTCTGCTCATTCTACCATGCTTACAGAGAGACAGATAGATTGGTGGGAGACAGAGAGGGTGGGGGAGAGAGGGAGAGAGGGAGAGAGTTTTGAATTTAAGATGCTTTATGTTGTCTTTGATTGATTTTTTTTCCTATGGGGCAGTGGCACTAGACAGGAGAGGGTTCCATGCCTGGTACAGTTTGACAAGTGTTCATGAATGAGTTCTGAAATGCCAGTACCAGAAATTACCATCATCCATGGGCCACAACTGCCCACCTATAAAATGGCAGTTCATCTTCATCTACCTAAGATCATAGGGGTTTCAGGCAAGGTTGACCACTTTCTAACGGAAAGCCTCTTTGAAATAATATGTCCTGGATTTCTGGTCCTGGGAGCCAAGATGGTGGCGTGATCAGTAATTGCTATCTCCCTTCCCTTGTTGACCTTGACAAGCCCAGAGAATATCTCCGTGGAAAAAACCCTGGAACAGTGGGAGCAGCAGAAGGGGTAAACAGTCCCTTAGCCTGTGAGTCTAGGAAAATCGCTAAGGAGGGTCCATCTTGCTGTGGTTGAAGGGGACCAGTGCAGGATCAGAGCTTTCCCAGACAGCCCCACCTCAGCAAACCAGGAGAAGATCCTGAGCCCCAAGGGGATGAAGCCTGAAACCATAAACACCAGGACCCGGCATGCCTCAGCACCCCAGGGGAATCAGGAAGACACTAGTGCAGATGGGATCACAAACCACTGAGCTTGCCTATGCTCTAGCTCAGTAGAGCTAGTGGTCAGACCACCCTTCCCCCACACTTAACAAGCTAGCTCCAGGGAAACTGTGGGGAAACCCAAGAAGGTTTCCTGACCTCTCCTGTCCAACACTAGCCCACTCAGCACTAGGTAAGCTGCAGCATTTTAGCTTCTACCTGAAAAACCAGAGGCCACAACACACAAAGCCTCAAGTTTTAGGCACAAGAACTATGGGACAGAGCCCCATGTCCCCCAGATGCAAAAATCTACTTTAAAAGCCAAGAAAGGAGTGATTATCATGAGTAAGAAACAAAGCAGAAAAGAAAAGACCATAGAATCTTTCTATGGGGATGAGGACCAAAGCACAAATACCAAAGAGGTCAGCATTGAGAACTGTACTCCCATCTGAAACTACAGAAGGGAATATGAACTGGTCTGAAGCACAAAGAGCCTTCCTGGAAGAGCTCAGGAAGGATTTTAAAAGTCAAATTAGAGAAATAGAAGAAAAACTGATCAATAACTTTAAAAATATGAAAAAAGAAATCAGAAGAATTTAAAAGGACTATTGGACAAATGGAAAAGGAAACCTAACTGGAGAAAATAACTCCTAAAAAGGAATTTGGACAGATGGAAAAAAGTTAACTGAAGGAAACAATTTGATAAAAATTAGAATCAGGTAGGTAGAAGCTAATGACTCTATGAGACATCAAGAATCCATCAAACAGAATCTAAAGAATGAAAAGATAGAAGAAAATGTAAAATATCTAATTGGAAAAAACAACTGACCTGGAAAATAGATTCAGGAGAGAAAATCTAAGGATTATTGGTCTACCAGAAAGCCATGATAAAAAAAAAGAACCTGCACAATATCATCCAAAAAATCATCAAGGAAAACTGCCCAGAAGTCCTAGATCCAGAGGGAAAATTGTCCTCAAAAAGAATCCACTGTTCACCTCCTTAAAGGGACCTCAAACTAAAAACACCAAGGAATATTGTTGCCAAATTCCAGAACTATCAAGTGAAGGAGAAAATACTGCAGGCAGTCAGAAAGAAACAATTCAAATATCAAGGAACTACAGTCAGGATCACACAGGACCTTGCATTTCTACATTAAAAGATCAAAGGAATTGGAATACAATATTCTTTAAGGCAAAGGAACTGGCACTATGACCAAGGATTAATTGCCCAGCAAAGTTGAGTTTATACAATATTTCAGGCAAGGAGATGTACATCCAATGAAATAAGCGATTTCCAGATTTTACTAATGAAAAGATCAGAACTAAATAGAAAATTCAATCTTCAAGTGCAGGTCTCAAGAGAAGCAAAAAAAGGTAAACAGGGAAAAAAACTTGTTACTCAATATGGGCAAGCTGTTTACATCTCTATAAAGGAAGATGATTCTTGTTAATCATGAGAATTGTGAAATAATATTCCTTGTGTTGATTATTCTCAAGACAGTCACAGTCTTCGTGATTAAAGACCCTGGCACTGATTCAGAATCCTGTGGTTCTGGGGTTTGAGCCAATAGTAGTTACTGGACATAGGATCCAGCTACTGATCTCAGAAAAGCAAATGAAACATAACAAAATTAACCTGTGTTCTATCCATCCCTGGGCAAGGCATCCTCTGGAATTACCACTATGCAGAACTATTGTCTTCAGTGTTACTGTCACCAAGGTTCATCATCCTTAGAGATCACTATATTCTTGGGGTCACTATCTGGTATCCTGGTTATAATCCTAAAGTGTTACTATCCTCTGAAGTCACTGTTTTCTGGGACCTTTGATCACAGAGGTCACCATTGTTTAGGGTCAGCATCATGCTGGTCATTCATTGTTGCTCTGAGTACCTATCACAAAGACCAGAAGCTCTTGCTTCATTATCTTCCTGTCAACCAACTTTGTGTCATTCCAGGAAGAGCTGAGATTTTCAAGGATCAAATTTTGAGGTGGTGCAAAGAC
The DNA here is from genome assembly GCA_023548195.1 of Bettongia penicillata ogilbyi. Classification (NCBI taxonomy): domain Eukaryota; kingdom Metazoa; phylum Chordata; class Mammalia; order Diprotodontia; family Potoroidae; genus Bettongia; species Bettongia penicillata. The sequence continues at coordinate 2,270,712 of JAJHZJ010000198.1, forward strand.
AAGATTTATCCTCACTTATTGATCTCCTTTTTCCCCCAGGCAAATTACCCCTATTTTGACCATACTCTTTCCCCTTCTCAAACCTCAAGTTACTCTTCATCTTTTCAAACAAATTCAAATCTATACTATCTTCTACTTTTAAAAATATTTCCATTTACATTTAAAAACTGTTTTAACATCTTTTTTTAAAATTCTGAATTCCAAATGCTCTCCCTCTCTTCATACTCTCCCTGCTCCCTGAGATGGCAAGCAATTTGATAGAGGTTACACATGTGCAGTTGCTCTAAATGTATTTCCATATTAGTCATGTTGTGGGGGTGGGGGGAAGAAACACTGACCAAAAATAAAAAATTAAGTGCTTTGATCTGCATTCAGACTCCATCATTTCTTCCTCTGGAAGGGGATAGCATTTTTCATCACAGGTGCTTAGGAATTGCCTTGGATTTTTGTGTTCCTGAGAATAGATAAATCATTCATTGTTGCTCATTTGTACAGTATTGTTTTTACTGTGTATAGTGTTATCCTGGTCTTACTTTACTTTGCCCCAGTTTTTATAAGTCTTTTCAGATTTTTCTGAAGGTGTCCTGCTCTTCATTTCTTATAGTACAATAGCATTCCATCACAATCAAATACCACAACTTGTTCAGCCATTTCCTAATTGATGGACATCCCCTCAATTTCCACTTACCACAAAAAGAACTGCTTTAAAATTTTTACATATAGGTCGTTTTTCTTTTTGTTTTTTTTATTTCTTTGTGATGTCGACATATGTCTTCTAATCTTGAATCCCTTGTGTTCTTGTCCTATTGCCACTCACATCTTGAATTATTACTTCTACCATCTACTTCCTCCTATTCCCGTGCTGCTAAATGTAATTGAAGGAAGGCACATAACTGCATCAACTAAGTCCACTGAAAATATGTTATCTAATCTGAAATGGGCCTTCATTGCATTAAGGAAATATTAGTTGATTCTCTCTCATTAATTATTCCAGACCCTGACTTCTCACCTCAAGTCTCTCATGGCAGTTCATCTCATCTTTTTTAGCTAAGGTCCTCTCCTAGTATTGGGTGGAGAAAATGGAGGACATTTGCCACAAATTTTTTTTCCTCTCCTCATCTCACAATTTCTTAACTCCATTTCCTGAAATTTCCTCCTTTACTTGATTCTCTGATGAAGAGGAAGTCCTTCTCTTCACCAAGACCAATCCTTGTACATGTTTTCTTGATCCCACCGCACTATCATCCCCTCTTGCTCTCCAATATTCCCTTTCTCCTTGTCTAATGGTTCCTTTCCTGTTGCCTTCAACCTTCCCTTTTGGATTCTCTTGATATCGTTATCCCCTGCTTCTCCCACCCTATTCCTTCTCTATTCAACTATTCCTTCTCAGTCTCCTATTCTTAGTCATCATTAACATCATGCCCACTAACCATGAAGGTAACCCAAGATTCTGTTCTGAGTTCTCTTCTCTTTTCATTCTAGATTTTCTCTTGCACTGTTCTCATCACCTCCATTGGTTCAATTATGATCATCAAATCTAACCCCAGGTCCTTTCTTGAGCTTCAGTTGCAGATCTCCAACTTCCTATTTGTATATTTCAAACTGAATATCCCATAGGTAGCTCAGATTCAACATATCCAAAACAAGTCATTTTCTTTCCCTTGCCACCCTTCTGAATTTCCCTGCTGCTTCTGAGAGCATCATCATCATTCCAGTCACCCAGATTTTCAGCCCTGCTATCAGGCACCTTACTCTTCCCACATATCCAATTGTTTGCCAAATCTTGTCTCTATATCTCATCTCTCATGCTCCTCTCTCTTTTCTCACAGCTGCTACCCAGTTCAGGCCATCACTTCTCACCTATACTATTGCAATGGCCTCCTAATTGATCTCTGTGATCCAAACTTCTCTCTACTTTAATCCTTCATCTATTGCTATGTCAAGTTGATTCTCCTAAAGCATAGATCTGTTCATATCATCCCATACTTGCCAAGCTCCAGTGACTCCCAGTTGCCTCCAGGATCAAGTAAGAACTTTTCTATTTGTCCTTTAAAGCTTTCCATAGCCTGGCCCCTTTCTGCATTTCTAGTCTCAAGTCACTCCCTTCAACTTGCTTTTCTGTCCAACCATTCTGATCTATTTGCAATTTCTCACAAATAATGCTCCATCTCCCAATTCTGTACATGTCAATTGGCTCTCCTCCATGCCTTGAATGCTTTCTTTCCTTATCTCTACCTCGTAGCATCTCTGACTTCCTTCAGGAGTCACTCAAGTGTTGCCTATCACAGTGGGCTTTTCCTGGTCTTCCCAGATACCAGGATCTTCTCTTCCAAGGTTACCTTGTATTTGAATTGTGTATGTCATTTATACCTGTATATGTGCTTGGTATCTTCCTCATTAGAATGTAATCACCTTGAGGTCAGAGACCATTTTGCTTTAGTCTTTGGATCGCAGCATGTAACACAGAGTCTGACACATAATAGGCACTTGATAAGTGTTTGCTAATTGATTGATCGACTTGTGGAAGAGCTCTTTTCATATAGGGGTATAATCAAGCTTGGTCATGCAACCACATTCCTGGAACATGCTCTGTGTCTGTCATGGTTGAATTGGACAGTCTCACTCTCTCTCTATAATCCTAAAATGAAAGGTAAAAATTTGGTTCTAGCAAAAGATTGAGAAAGGGACTTCTCAGATGCTCAAGCCTGACAGTCCCCAGGCCAGTAACTCTTGGCTAGTTAGGTCCTGACAAAGTTAAGTTTTCTAGGGATAAAAGGAGCTAACTCCCCACTTGCATTAAACCAGTGTTCACTTGTTTGGCCATTTATCATCATCATCATCATCATCATCGTCATCAAGAAGCAATATGGTGTAGTAGATAGAAAACTGGTCTAAGAGTCAGGATGATCTGAGTTCAAGTCCTGCCTTTGACACATACAAGCTATATAATCATAGACAAGTGGCTTAATTTCTCTTTGCTTTGAACAACTGTCCAAGAGTATAAATTACATAGGAGTTGGCAATCTGTATAAAACTCAGCCACATACTACAACATCCCTCTAGCAAATGAGATAACATATGTAAAGTAATAAATAAATGCCAGCTAGTAGTGGAAGTAAATGAGCATTTATCTAACACCTACTATGTGCTAGGCACTGGGCTAAGCTTTTTTTTGAAAATATTGCCTCATTTGATCCTCACAACAACTCTTTAAGGTAGGTGCTTTTATTATCCCCATTTTGCAGTTGAAAAAGCTAAAGCAAACAAATATGACTTGCCCAGGATCACACAGCTAGGAAGCATCTGAGATAGGATTTGAATTCAAATCATTCTGATTCCACTGCCTCTCAGGAGTAGTTGTAGGAGTAGAAGTGTCACCAAGACTTTGGGGCAATGAACAGAATGTGATAAGCATATATTATAGCTGGAAACCAAATGATAACAAACCTAATTTAGGAATCTGACAACCTACTGGCCTAGAAAGCCCTATAGTACTATGTCTACCCAGTTCAGAGCCAGTAGAAGATTGAAAGGTACCCAGTGATTTCAGGCAATAAAGATGGTTAAGCCTAAAAGTAATTTAAGCTGAAGCAAACTTTGGGGGTGAATTATGCAGAATCTCAGAGGTGTTAAACATTCTCAAGGACAGAAACCTTGAGTGTAGCCTGAACCAGATTAAAAAAAAAATGGGTAAATGTGTAGCAGGATATGTAAAAATACAATAAAACACGAGTATTGTTAATTTGTAGTTTTCTAAATTTCTATTTGAGTTTGATGCTATTGATACAGATTAGGATAGATGTGGGGATTTAACCTAACATTGCACCTGACTGACTCCCTGATGAAGAATTCTGGGTGAGGTTAACTTGGGAAAAGTGAGGAAGATAGGGTAGACAGAAGATTCTAAATATATCAGCTCCTAGTTATCTGATCAGGCCCAGATTCCCTGGTGGCAGGAGAAATAAAGCTACACATGCTTTCCTAGGTCCAAAAGCCCTGAGTCTTGCTAATTACAAAGGATTCATCTCATTCTTAAGTATTTGTTCATTGACAGGGCATTGGCATGGCATCAAGCCTCACCAAACTTTGAAATTGGAGAGCAAATGCTAACTTGGCACTAGGTAAAACCATGGAAAAGGAGAAATGTTTTCCTTCTCTCTCTGCTCCTTTCTCCACAGTCAGCCCTCCCCTCCTTCTGGCGTCCTCTGTTGGCAGAGTTGTGCAAGACAAGGAAGGGTAAAGGGTGGAACTTATCCCATATTAACTGATGGCAACCCAAGGTGAGCTTATCTTCAGCTGGAGGGTTAGAGGGAGCCACCATGAAGATTACAGTTATCACATTTTTCTTGCTGTTGGTCTTGGCCCTGTGTAGCCAGTAAGGTGAGACCTCTGGAATAAAGGGGAGGTTTGCCCCAAAATATCTCTCTCTCTCTCTCTCTCTCTCTCTCTCTCTCTCTCTCTCTCTCTCTCTCTCTCTCTCCCTCTCTCTGTCTCTCTCTCTTTCTCTCTGTCTCTCTCTGTCTCTGTCTCTCTCTATCTGTCTCTGTCTCTCTCTCTCCCCTCTTCTCTCTCTGTCTACACGCACACACATACACACACACAAACACACACACACACACGAGAAGGATAATACTTTTTGCCCTTGTCATCTCTTTACACCTTTGTATAAGTGATTTTATTTTGCTGTTTGAAGAAGGAATCTGAGGATCAGAGATTTAAAACTTGAGGGGATGCTTTCAAAAGCAGAATTAGCCAAATGAAAAAAGAGGTTCAAAAGCTCGCTGAAGAGAATAGTTCTCTCAAAATTAGAATGGAACAGATGGAGTCTAATGACTTTACGAGAAACCAAGAAATCACCAAACAAAACTAAAAGAATGAAAAAATGGAAGAGAATGTGAAATATCTCATGGGAAAAACAACTGACCTGGAAAATAGATCCAGGACAGACAATTTAAAAATTATGGGACTACCTGAAAGTCATGATCAAAAAAAGAGCCTAGACATCATCTTCCATGAAATTATCAAGGAAAACTGCCCTGACATTCTAGAACCAGAGGGCAAAATAAGTATTGAAAGAATCCATCGATCACCACCTGAAAGAGATCCAAAAAGAGAAACATTGTGGCCAAATTCCAGAACTCCCAGGTCAAGGAGAAAATCTTGCAAGCAGCTAGTAAGAAACAATTTCAGTATTGTGGAAATACAATCAGGATAACTCAAGATCTAACAGATTCTACATTAAGGGATCGAAGGGCGTGGAATAGGATATTCCAGAAGTCAAAGGAACTAAGACTCAAACCAAGAATCACCTACCCAGCTAAACTGAGTATAATACTTCAGGGGAAAATATGGTCTTTCAGTGAAACAGAGGACTTTCAATCATTCTTGATGAAAAGACCAGAGCTGAAAAGAAAATTTGACTTCCAAACACAAGAATGAGAAGAAGCATGAAAAAGCAAAGAGAAGTCTTAAGGGACTTACCAGAAGTGAACTGTTTACATTCCTACATGGAAAGACAATATTTGTAACTCTTAAAACTTTTCAGTATCTGGGTAGTTGGTGGGACCACACACACACATGCACATGCATGCACGCACACACACATACACACATGCACACACACAGAGACAGAGAGCACAGAGTGAATTGAATAGGATGGGACCATAGCTGAAAAGAAATTAAGGTAAATGGTGAGAGAGAAATGTAGTGGGAGGAAAGAGGGTGAAATGGAATGGGATAATTATATGTCATTTAAGAGGCAAGTAGGAGACTTTTTAGTGGAGGGAAAAAGAGGAGAGCTGAGAAAAAAACAAAAAAAAAACAACTAGTTTACCCTCATCACATTTGACTAAAGGAAGGAATAAAATGCACACTCATTTTGGTATGAAAACCTATCTTACAGTATAGGAAAGTGGGGGAGAAGGAGATAAGCAGGGTGGGGATGATAGAAGGGAGGGCAAAAGGAGGAGGGAGCAATTTGAAGTCAACACTTGGGGGGGAGGATGGAAGGGAGGGCAAAAGGGAGGAGGGAGCAATTTGAAGTCAACACTTGGGCAGGGACAGGATCAAAAGACAGAAGAGAAACAATGAGGGGCAGGGTAGGATGGAGGGAAAATTCAGTTTAGTCTTACACAACATGACTATCAGGGAAGTCATTTGCAAAATTACACAGATATGGCCTATATTGAATTGCCTGCCTTCCCAAAAGGAATGGGTGGGGAGGGAGGGATGGGGGAGAATTTGGAACTCAAAGTTTTTAGGAACAACTGTCTAGTATTGCTGTTGCTACTAGGAAAGAAGATATACAGTTAATGAGGAATAGGAAAGTCATCTGGCCCTACAGGAGAAAAGAGAAGATGGGGGACAAGAGAAGGGAGGGATGACAGAAGAGAGGGCAGATTGGAGATAGGGAAAATTAGATGCTTGGGGTATTGGGGTGGGGGAGGGGGGTAAAAGGGGAGAAAATTTGGAACCCAAAATTTTGTGAAAATGAATGTAAAAAGTTAAATAAATAAATAAAAAATTAAAAAAAAAAAACCTTGAGGGGCCCCTCAGAGATCATCTGACACAACCGAAATGACTTGTCAAAAGTCACACCAGTAATGCTATGTTCCTCGCTGAGGTCCTCTGACTCCAAATCCAACAGTTTCCATTAAAGCAGCTGCTCTGGGTCATAGATAGTTTCTTGGTGGAAAAAGAGACAGAATGGGAAGTTTTGAGCAGCTGGGGAAGCCTGAGGGCACTGAGCATCTATGGGACTGAAGTTAGTTGAATGCCCCAGGAGGGGTCAGAAAAGACTGCTAACTCAACCATTTTGTCTCCGGTTAATCCAGGGCTGTCATGAGGCATAAAGGCCAGGAGGTGGATCTGTGTCTGTACCTTCTATCTGCCATTGAGAATGCTTAGATCCCCATTCCCATCTTCCATCCTTCCTTCCACCAGTTGTTGTTCAGTCGTGTTTGACTCTTTGTGACCTCATTTGGGGGATTTTCTTGGCAAAAGTACTGGAGTTTGCCATTTCCTTCTCTATCTTACTTTACAGATAAGGAAACTGAGGCAAATGGGATTGATTAAGTGATTTTCCTGGGTCATATCATTAGTAAATGCCTGAGGCTGGATTTGAACTTGTGAAGAGAAGTCTTCCTGATTCCAAGCCCAGCATCATATCCAATGTACCACCTAGCCACCACCCAGTCCCTACATTAGTGAGTTCTATCATGGAAGGTTCCACTGGGGGCCACTCTCATTTTACCTAAAAGTGTGGCATAAATGAGAAGCTAGAAGGGGAAAGGAAGGAAGGAAATTTTTGTCACAGGATCACAGATATAGAGTTGGAAGGAATCGAGAGGCCATTTCATCTCCCACTTCATTTTACAGATTGGGAAACTGAGATCCAGAATGTTTAGATGAATTGCCAAGTCATAGAGGTAATAAGTAATAAAACTAGAATTTGAACTCAGGTCTTCTGATTAAAGGGTTAGAGCTCTTTACATTGCCTCTTACCTCACCCTAAGGATCAGTCATGAACATGCATTCATTAAGCACTTATGATGGGTTGGGGGCAGTGGATAAAGCACCAGCGCAGGAGTCAGGAGGACGTGAGTTCAAATCTCACCTCAGACACTTGACACTCACTAACTGTGTGACCTTGGACAATTCACTTAACCCCAATTACCTCATCCTGGGTCATCTCCAGTCATCCTAATGAATATCTGGTCCCTGGATCCAGATGGTTCTGGAGGAGAAGTGAGGCTGGTGACCTGCAGAGCCCTCACTCACTCAAAACAAAGTCAAGTGCAAGTCATAACATCATTTCTCTGATGGCATGGTCTTCTTTGGCAACAGACACACACACACACACAACTATGGGTCAGACATAGACGCCGGATATACAAGCGCAGAACTGAAACAGTCCTTGCCTTCATTCTAAGTCACTGCTTACATCCTACTTTTTTCTTCTCTTCTTCATAAAAACAACGTGTACATACATAAGGATATACAAGGTACAAACAACGTAAGTAACAAGTGCAGTGCAAAGATATTAAATGCACAGAAGTAAAAAGTGCCAGGATACAGAGATGGAAGGTCACGAAGAAGACGAGGCTGACTGGGCATTGGAGCAAGAAAGGAAAGAATAGTTGGAAGGAGAGGTTGGAGCCAGCTGATAAAGGGCTTTAAAAGCCAAATGGAATTTATAATTGATCTTAAAGGCAATAGGGGGCCACTATGGTTTGTTGAGTAATAAATGACCAAAGGGAAAAGTGTCATGGCAACTTCTGTGCATTAGGAAAATCAATTTATTGGCTGTATGGAGGATGGATGGGAATGGGGAGAGATTTAAAGCAGGGAGATCAATTAGGGAGCCATTGCAATAGTCCAGAACAGAGGTCATGAGGCTTGAATCTAGTGGCAAACATGTGAATTGAAAAAAAGGGGTCAAAGGCAAGGGATGTTGGGAATGGAAGCAACAAGATTTAGAAATTAGTTGAATATTTGAGGTGAGAACAGGCTATCAAGAATAATGATGAAGTCACAAATCTAAGTTACTAAAAGGATAGTGTTGCCCTCAAGATAAATAGAGAAGTTGAAAGATTAGGAGGGGCTAGGGAACCTTGAGAGAAAAGTAGAATTCTGGTTTGGAGATAGGAAGTTTGAAATGCATCCAGTGTGACATTTCTAGTAGCCAGTTGGAGATCCATAACAGAAGTTTAAGAGAAATTAGGGTTAGATAGATAGACTTGGAAGTCATCTGTATAGATTCATCTGTATATTGAGCTCATGGAAGTAAATGAGCTCACACAGTGAGAGAGCATAAAAAGAGAAGAAAAGAGGGTCAAGGACAAACTCGGTTAGTAAGCATGATATTGATGATGAACGAGCAAAGGAGACAGAGAAGGAGCGGTCAGAAAGATGGAAGGATAACAAGAGAGAGTCATGTCATGCAAATTCAGAGAGGAGAGCATATCCAGAAAGAGAGGATAAAGGAGAGCGTGATAAATGCTTTCTAGAGACCAAGATAGGGACCAAAAGATCTTGGAATTTATGACATCCCTGGTGACCTTGGAGAGAGAACTTCCAGTTATGTCATGAGTCTAGAAGCCAGGTTGTTGCTCAAGTCTTCTCACTTCACTTCCATTTCACTACTGCATGAAAGGTTTCTGGGTACGTACTAAAGAGAGACCTCAGGCGATCCAAATGAAGAGGAGTCTCTGGGTAAAGGATCACAGCTCCCAGGGTAGAATTAAGGGGTCATAGACATATGAAAGACTTCCTATGGCGCCCTCACTCTCTGACCACTTCTGAGGATAGGTTTCCAGTCACATCCTAACCTTGATGCTTCCTGTTTGTGTTTCTAGCTGAAGTTGCTCCATATTTTATATCACTTACGGTGTCCTGGTCAGGGGGAGTCCTGCCATACTAGAAACAGACCTTGCTAAATATCATACCACTAAAGCTCAGAGTCAAGGTTTCAGAAAGTTACAGAAGTGTTATAAAGAAAATCCTGTGAAATCATCAATCCCAGATGCATTTTTCCTGGTAAGGAAAGTTCCCTTTCTTCCCCTCAGCTCCAAGTGGCCAGACTTCCTTCAGTGCCACACTCCCACCCCTGACACAAGTGACAGATGTCACACATGCACATGTATACACAGCAAGCTCCAATGACATACATAGGGCATGTATCTTATAAGGAAGTATAAGATTTGCCTCAAATGGTGACAACAGACAGCACAAGCAACAGAGACCAAGGGAATCAGTCGTGGCCCCTCCCACAGGCCTCCTGGGCTTATTGGCCTCTTTCCTCATTCATACTATCCATCCCAGCCTACCAACCCTCCAGCCCTCACCCTGAGATCCCTGGGATTCATCCCAGCAATGATCTTGAAGGCCTAGAAAAAAATCAGCCACAATTGGAGTTGAGAAAAGGGGCACTTTGGAGGTCAGACTCCAGACCAATCACCAGACATGTGATTACAAGGAAATTCCACCAAAATGAGAATCCCAGGAGCTTTGTTCCTACCCATTCTCACCCCCCACCATAAACAAGATCTTAATCCAGAAGCCCTATTCTCCCCGCCCCCAGTCCAGATGGTAAGGGGTAAGTTGTATTCCCCTCCACACTTCAACCTGCAGCCCAGAGGGACAGAAGATTTTTCACAGGGTTCAGGTTTGGGGATAAGCTGGAGGTAGGGCATAAAACCATTCTCAAAGCAGCTCCTTGACTCTGGTCTACATCCTATCCTTTTCTTCTCCCCAGACGGGCTTCAACCTAACCACTAGATGGTTGGAAGTAGTAAATAATTTTATCAGAGAGTATTAATGATGAATCCCTGGATTTCCTCTGGACAACAAACCGATTACTGCCAATTCTGCTCACTTTGTGCCTATTCTGGGCCCAGCTCAGCTCCTAGAGAGACCCTAGGCCCTAAGACCCTGCCCAGAAGGGATGATTATAGACCCTAATTATTCTAATAAAGCAAATGCACCTCAGATCTACCTGTGACTGTGTAATTGCATGAGCTACTGAGTACATGATGTGTGTGCCACTGCATGATTCAGGGAAGATTTGGAAAATACCAGAATTGGAGTTCAAGCCCCAGACTAGAGTACAGGTCCTAGCTTTTCCCCTTACTACTCGTATGACCTTAGACAAATTATTCTCATCCTCAATTTCCCCATCTGCAAAAAGGGCTTAATTAGATGATCTCTAAGGCTTTTCCCAACTTACAAAATTCTGTGATTATGCATCACAGAATTAAGTGTCACTGTGTAATTGTGTTTGACTATAATTGTGTGTCATGTTGTATGACTGTAATTATGGCATATTATTGAATATACTATGTCACACACTGTGCAGCTTTCTTGCTGTTACTGTGTGCAATTGTATATCAACTAGATATGTGACTTGGATGGGCTTTGCATGTCATTATGTGACTCGGAGTGGCTTTGTATATCACCTTGTGTAACACTCACCATCATACCCCAATGGACCAAGGTCCATTTTGTGAAAACTAACTAGTCTCTTATACATGCACAGACCTACCTTTCCTCTCTTTCCTCCCACCCAACTCCTCCCCAGCAAGACAATTCTGAGCCACATGCTCCAATTGCACACTCTGGAGGGCACTAAAACTCTTTCCTTCTTGATACATGAGCTGAGCTGGGTTTGAACCTTTTCCAGGGGAGTAACATAAGGACCAAAGACACAAAACCCAACTCCTGGTTCATCTTCCTCTGAGGATCCTTTTTCAGTCCTAGAGACCTCTGCCTAGGTCTCAACCCAGTCCCGTCAATCTCCTCTCTAAGTTCCATTTCCACTGAATCTCTTTCCTTATCCCAGCTCCTACCCCAGTCCTCCCTAGACCTTTTTTTAGGGTGTTTCTCACTTCCCTTCTCTGTCTATCTTTCTCCCTCATGCCTCTCTGTCTCCCCCTATGTCTATGTTCCTGTATCACTGCTCTTTTACCACCTCTCTTTCCCCCCTTTATCTACAGTTCCTTCTAATCTTCCCCCATTTTTCACTTCTCTCATTTCCCCAATCCCAAGAAGATCTTGCCTACAGACAAACCTTCCCCCACACCCAATCACCCAGTTCCTTGACCCCACTAGAGCTTCAGAGTTAACCTGGTTCTTTCAGACAATGACAGCTCCCTTCCAAATGCTTGTCCTCTTTAAGTCAACATCATACTGACACATTCTGCCTCATCTCTTGCTCCCTTTTTCAATCCTTGGATACTTCTCATACTTTCTATAAGGTCATAGTGGGACTTGGTCATGAAAGCTTAAGTTTAATCACCCTCAATCTATCCATATCTAAAGCCCACTAGCACCCATAGCCCCAATGGCTGAGAAGTCACAAACACCAAGCAATCAACCCAGAGGCAGAGAAATAGACCCATAAATGACATATCCCTGGCCAGGGACAATGGGGACCAATAATCCAGATAAAACCATGGGATAGGATAGAGGCCAGGGTCTGAACATAACTGCAAGAACAAATTTGGTTATACTATGATCAGGAGATAGAGACATAGGCTATAAGGTCAAAACCAGTAAATTGGGGCATGGTGGAGAGGCAAAACAGGTATAGTCATAGAATCTCAAAGCTAGAGGGAACTTCAAAGTCCAATTTCTTATCTAATGCAGGAATCTTCTTTAAAATATATATAACTGGGGGGGGCGGAGCCAAGATGGCGGAGTAGAAGGACAAATGTTTACAAGCTCCGAAACCAAAGCCCATAGAATTAATGTAAAAAGAGTCCCCCATAGCTTCTGGGTGAATACAAGGTGTGCAGAAGCAGACTGGAAGAGATTTCCGTTCCAGGGAGCCCTGAAGACCCGTCCCCAGGGTCCGGCGCGCCCCGGAAAGTGGACCCGACCCCCAGCGCTGTCCTGGCCGAGGCCCCAGAGAAGCTGATCCAAGCAGGCTTCAGAGACGGAAGCTCCAGCAGCCAGGAAAGTCCCTCTGCCCACAGAAGCTACAGGTCAGTGAGAGAGGCTGGGCTGAAGGAGAGGGGAAGCGGGGCGTCTCCGTGACTCGGGCCCCCTCGGGAGGAAGTGGCGGCGGCGGGAACGGGGGCAGGAAGCAGCAGAGGCAGAGGCGTGGGCGGCGGCTGAGGCGGCAGCGGACCGGGACCCAGGAATCCCCCAGCGGCAGGCAGGATCTTCATTACGGAAGATTCCCGCATAAAACCAGACGGAGCTGAGCCTGGGAGACGGCCCTGCCCCCACCCCGCTCTGTTACTGAAGGCTTCTGCTTAAAGCCCCCAAGGGAGCGGGATTTGGGAGGCAGGCTCCCCACCCCGCCCCTACCTGTTCCATTCCTGAAAGTCTCTGCATAAAGCCCCCGAGGGATCAGTCTCGGAGGCAGCCCTGGCCCCACCCCAGCACCTGAACTAAAGCTCACTGATTGACAGCCGGCAGGAGGAAAGCCCATTTAGATCTCAGAGGCCAAGCACTAGCTGGGCAGATCCAGGCGGGGGTGGAAAGGAATCTCAGAAGTCAAGTAACTGGCTGGTAAAATGCCTAGAAAAGGGAAGAAAAATAAGACTTTAGAGAGTTTTTTCCAACAAATGCAAATGATCCCGACCTTCGGATCTGACAAAGATGAGGACGTATTCTTGCCATCAGGGAAAGATGTGGAGGGCGGGGCCTCAGTACCCCAGACACCCCAGGGGGGTGGTGGATGGGCTCAGGCCTTGGAAGAGCTCAAAAAGGATTTTGAAAAGCAAGTTGGACAGGTGGAGGAAAAACTGGGAAGAGAAATGTCAGAGATGCAACAAAAGTATGAAAAACAGGTCAATACCTTGGTAAAGGAGACCCAAAAAAATGCTGAGGAAATTAACACCTTGAAAAATAGGCTCACCCAATTGGCAAAGGAGGGTCAAAAAGCCAATGAGGAGAAGAATGCTTTCAAAAGCAGAATGAGCCAAATGGAAAAAGAGGCTCAAAAGCTCACTGAATTTAATAGCTCTCTCAAAATTAGAATGGAACAGATGGAGTCTAATGACTTTATGAGAAACCAAGAAATCACCAAACAAAACCAAAAGAACGAAAAAATGGAAGAGAATGTGAAATATCTCATGGGAAAAACAACTGACCTGGAAAATAGATCCAGGAGAGACAATTTAAAAATTATGGGACTACCTGAAAGTCATGATCAAAAAAAGAGCCTAGACATCATCTTCCATGAAATTATCAAGGAAAACTGCCCTGACATTCTAGAACCAGAGGACAAAATAAGTATTGAAAGAGAATCCATCGATCACCACCTGAAAGAGATCCAAAAAGAGAAACTCCTAGGAACATTGTGGCCAAATTCCAGAACTCCCAGCTCAAGGAAAAAATCTTGCAAGCAGCTAGAAAGAAACAATTCCAGTACTGTGGAAATACAATCAGGATAACCCAAGATCTAGCAGCTTCTACATTAAGGGATCGAAGGGTGTGGAATAGGATATTCCAGAAGGCAAAGGAACTAGGACTCAAACCAAGAATCACCTACCCAGCTAAACTGAGTATAATACTTCAAGGGAAAATATGGTCTTTCAATGAAACAGAGGACTTTCAATCATTCTTGATGAAAAAACCAGAGCTGAAAAGAAAATTTGACTTTCAAACACAAGAATGAGAAGAAGCATGAAAAAGTAAACAGCAAAGAGAAGTCTTAAGGGACTTACCATGAGTGAACTGTTTACATTCCTACATGGAAAGACAATATCTGTAACTCTTAAAACTTTCGGTATCTGGGTAGTTGGTGGGACCACACATACACATGTACACGCATGCACACACATACACACATGCACACACATACAGAGATAGAGAGCACAGATTGAACTGAATAGTATGGGACCATACCTTAAAAGAAACTAGGGTAAATGGTGAGAGAGAAATGTAGGGGGAGGGAAAGGGAAAGGGGTAACTATATGTCATTTAAGAGGCAGGTAGGAGTTTTTCTTAGTGGAGGGAAAAAGAGGAGAGCTGAGAAAAAAAAAAAAACAAGAAGTTTACCCTCATCACATTTGACTAAACGAAAGAGTGAAATGCACACTCATTTTGGTATGAAAACCTATCTTACAGTATAAGAAAGTGGGGGAGAAAGAGATATTGCAAGGGGGGGGGATGATGAAAGGGAGGGCAAAGGGAGGAGGGAGCAATTTGAAGTCAACACTTGGGGAGGGACAGGATCAAAAGACAGAAGAGAAACAATGAGGGGCAGGTTAGGAGGGATGGTAATCCAGTTAGTCTTACACAACACGACTATCAGGGAGGTCATTGGCAAAACTACACAGATATGGCCTATATTGAATTGCCTGCTGTCCCAAAGGGAATGGGTGGGGAGGGAGGGATGAGGAGAATTTGGAACTCAAAGTTTTAGGAACAACTGTTTAGTATTGTTGTTCCAACTAGGAAAGAAGACATACAGTTAAGGAGGAATAGAAAGTCATCTGGCCATACAGGAGAAAAGAGAAGATGGAGACAAGAGAAGGGAGAGATGACAGAAGAGAGGGCAGATTGGAGATAGGGAAAATTAGATTGCTTGGGGTATTGGGGTGGGGGGAGGGGAGAAAAGGGGAGAAAATTTGGAACCCAAAAATTTGTGAAAATAAATGTAAAAAATTTAAATAAATAAATAAATTTAAAAAAAATTAAAATATATATAACTGCTTGAACACTTAAATATGCGAGACTTAGGAAAGTCTCCTTGTCAAGAGGTAAGAGAGCAGAAGAATACTATATAGAAGGGAAGGAAATGAGAAGCCAACTTTTAGAGCAAAAACAAAACTTGAATGGGGAAATAGGGGCATCAGTGGGAGGATAGGATCACCTGGGCAGATGAGGCTACTTGGAGATTGCAGTAAGTCAGAGTTTTGGATTAGGAAAAGGACTGGGTCAGTAAAGGGGCAGAGAGTTTGTGATGAGGAGAAGGTATGAGGTCATGGGTGGATGTGGTGAGTGGAGCAGTACAATGAGGAAAACTCACTAGTGAGGAAAAATCTCATATCCCTTAGACTGTAGTTGAGATCCCTAGGAGATGAAGAGGACTTCAGAGCATCTGCTCCCACACCCAGACACAGAGAGCTACAAACAGGTACACACACACACACACATACACACACTCTCTCTCTCTCTCTCTCTCTCTCTCTCTCTCTCTCTCTCTCTCTCTCTCTCTCTCTCTCTCTCTCTCTCTCTCTTTCAGACTACAACAGAAAGAATGCTCTCAGTTCCAAAGATTGCTGACATTGACCAAATACTCATATTCATACTCCTCAACTGAAACTTACCTTCTTCTTCTACCCAGATATTTAGCTATCAGCCCACACAGTCACTCCCCCAGAGACCACAAGATGGCAGTGGAAAGAGGAAGCAAAGAGATCACAAGGGCTTACACCCTCAGATGTTCAGCCTCAGTCAAGAGAGGGACTGTCATTCAGATGGCCCTGTTGCTGGCCCTCAACAGAGTTTGAATACCCCAAGGTAGAATAGAAGGGACAATGGATACAGATCATCACAGAAAAGTGTCACAATATTCTGGATCATCAGATAAAATACACGCATTTTGGTCTACATGTCCTAGAAATATGACATCTGTGCCCTTGTGAATAGGGCTCATTTCCTAAAGCCAGAGTTGCTCCTGGGACCTGTTATCAAACTCTACCATAATATCTTTTAGCAGACTCCACAAATGCTTTTGCAAAACAACCACGAAAGAAAAGTGAGGACAGCCCTTGTGGTGTATGTTGTGTCTGACTCTGTGTGTATATGTGTGATGCATTGTGGGATATGTGGAGAGAGACAGAGAGAGAGAAAGTGTGTGTATGTGTATGTGAGAGAGAGAGAGAAAGTGTGTGTGTGTATGTGTGTGTGTGAGAGAGAGAGAAAGTGTGCATATGTATGTGTGAAAGAGAAACTGTGTGTGTATGTGTGTGAGAGAGACAGACATAGAGAGAGAGAGACAGAGACAGACAGAGACAGAGACAGACAGACAGAGAGACTACATGAGTCTAAGAGACACCAGCCTAGACTTCGGCTCTCCCACCAGAGGGCAGTATAACCCCTTTCTGACACAATTGAACTGACACACAGGCAATGGCTTAGACCAAAGATTCCCAAACTTATTTGGTCTACTGCTCCTTTTCAAAAAAAAAAATTATTCAGTACCCCCTGGAAATCTACTTCCTTTAATCTTTTAATTTTTAAAAATTTGCATCATTTCAAAAAATGTTTTTAAATGACACAAATTTAATAATTCATTGTAAATGTGCTGGGTTTATCCTGCATTGATGATTCATACATCATGAAACTATATAGTACTGTATAGTAAAAAAGTCATTATATACACATTCTGCAGGTGCATGCTGGACTTCCCGATAATGCACAACATGCTTGCCTGCCAACACTTGCTTGTTAAGACCTTTGGATGGACTTGACCACCGATCAGTTATAACTTGCATTTTGTATGTTTATTTGGAAAATAATGTAGTTGCTATGACTTTAAATATGTTACACAGCAGATGAAATATGTATAAATAGTTTTTCAAAATTTTCATCTCTTCTTTCCTTATTCTTCTTCTGCCCCCTTGTTTTTATTCAGCACTCCCCAATTACACCTGAGGCTACTGCCACCCTCCCCAAGATCGTTCCAGTGCCCCCTCAGGGGGCAGTATTGCCCATTTGGGGAGGTAAATGTGTTTGAAGAAAGAAAGGAAAAGGAAAAGAAGGTGTGAATGTGTTTGAGAGTTCTGCATGAGAATGATAGAAAATTGTGTGTCACAAGAGAGGGAAAGAGAATGAGCATTTATAAGCCGCCTACTATGTACCAGGAACTTTGCTAAGCACTTTTTATAAATATTTCATTTGATCCTCACAATAACCCTGAAAGGTAAGAGCCATTA
This sequence comes from Bettongia penicillata ogilbyi, assembly GCA_023548195.1. NCBI lineage: Eukaryota > Metazoa > Chordata > Mammalia > Diprotodontia > Potoroidae > Bettongia > Bettongia penicillata. The sequence continues at coordinate 2,288,105 of JAJHZJ010000198.1, forward strand.
TTATTCCCACTTTACAAGTGAGGAAACTGAGGCAGAGAGCAATTAAATGATCTATGCAGGGTCACATAGCTAGTAAATGTCACAGGCCATATTCAAAGTCAGGTCTTCCTTACTCCAACCTCAATGTTCCATCCACTGTGCCACCCAGCGGCCTCAAGAAAAAAGAAAAGGAAGCACCCAGCGGCCTCAAGAAAAAAGAAAAGGAAGCTACACGTGCCTATGTGTAAGATAGGTGCGTGTACATGAGATCGAAAGACAAAGATTGTGAAAGAGGAGGAAGTTATGGGTAAGTAAGACCAGGGATCAGAACAGAGCCATAATGCAATCAGTCTGATTCCAACAGCAGCACAACACATAAGATAGATCAGGACCACACAAGGCAACAGCAGGTCCACTAGAAGAGGAAAAAGTTTAGCCCAATCCTAACATAGTTATGTTCCAATCTGGGCTGAAAGGCTGGAATAATCAGTGGACAACAGCAATAATGAGAAAGGATAACACTTCAGAGGGGACAATGGATCTTCATTCAATACAGGACTTTCAAGTATTCCTGATGAAAAGACCAGAGATTAACAGAAAATTTGATTTTCAAATACAAAAATCAAGAGAAGCATAAACAAGGAACTAGGAAAGAGAAAACCTAAGGGATTCAGTAAGGTTAAACTGTTTACGTTCCTACAAGAGAAGGTGATGTTTGTAACTTTTAAGAATTTCATCATTATTAGGGGAGTTAGAAGGAATATACATAGACAAAGGATATGTGTGTGAGTTGGCCATGACAGGATGATATCCAAATAAATGAAATTAAGGGATCAGGAAGAGTATTGCACTGGGAGAGGAGGAAAGAGAGAGACAGAATGGGATAAATTGTCTCACATGAGGAGCTATGAAAGAGCTATTACAGTAGAGGGAAAGGAGATGAGAAGTGGCGGGCAATGCTTGAAACTTACTTTTATTGAAAATGGCTCAAAGAGGGTATAACATACATGCTCAATTTGTTATAGAAATCTATCTAACCCTACAGGGAAGTAGAAGGAGAGGGAGAGAAGAGAAGGGAAGGGACTGATAGAAGGGAAGGGCAGCTCGATAGTACTGTGAATAGAGTGCTAGACCTGGAGTCAGGAGGTCATCTCCTTGAGTTCAAATCTGGCTTCAGATACTTATTAGTTGTGTGACCCTAGGCAACTTGCTTAACCCTGTTTGCCTCAGCTTCCTCAGCTTGAACTGGAGAAGGAAATGGCAAGCCACTCAAGTATCTGATAAAAATAAACCCAAATGGGGTCACAAAGAGTTGGACATGACTGGACAACAACCAAAAAAAAAGGGAGGGTAGATTGGGAAAGGTCATGATCAGAAGTAAACTCTTGTGAGGAGGGACAGAATGAAAGGAGGGAGAAAGAAAAGGATAAACTGCGTGGGGGGAATAGAATGAAGGGAAAGACACAGTAATCCTAGTGAATGTGAATGGGATGAATTCATCCATAAAGCAGAAGCAGAGAGCAGAGTGCATTAAAAACCAAAATCCTAAAATATGTCTGCATTTAAGCAGAGAGACACACAGAGTAAAAGTAAGGGACTGAAACAGAATCTGTTACACTTCAGCTAAAGTTTTTGGGTTTTTTTAAAAGCAGGTTTAGCAATAATGACCTCAGACAAAGCAAAAGAAAAAATAGATCTAATTAAAAGAAATAAGGAAGGAAACTACTTCTTTCTAAAAAGGTACCATAGACAATGAAGTAGAGCACCAAATAGTATAACTTCCAAACTTTTAAAGAAGAAGTTAAAGGAGTTACAGGACAAAATAGACAGTAAAACTATACTAATGAGGGATCTCAACTTTTCACTCTCAGAACTAGACAAATCTAACCAAAAACTAAATGATGAAGAAATTAAGGAGATGAATAGAATTTTAGAAAAATTAGATATGATGGACCTCTAGAGAAAATTGAAAGGGAATAGAAAGGAATATAGCTTTTCCCATCAATACATGGCACCTACTCAAAAACTGACCATGTATTGGGGCATAAAAACTTCACAATCAAATGCAAAAAAGCAGAAGTATTAAAATGCATTCTTTCCAATCATGATGCAACAAAAATTATATTCAATAAAGGACAATAGAAAGGTAGATTAAAAATTAATTTGAAACTAAATAATCTAATCCTAAAGAACAAGTGGGTCAAAAAACAACTCATAGAAATAATCAATTTCATTAAAGAGAATATCAACAATGAGACAACATGCCAAAAATGATACTAAGGGAAATTTGTTATATCTCAATACTGAAATCAATTAAATAGAGAAAGAGCAGATCAATAAATTGGGTATGCAACTAAACAAACTAGGAAAAGAACACATTAAAAATCCACAATTAAACACCAAATTGAAAATCCTGAAAATTAAAGTAGAGATAAATATAATTGAAAATAAGAAAACTATTGAACTAATAAACAAAACTAGGAGTTCGTTTTGGGAGGGGAAAATGATAAAATACATAAACCATTGGTTAATTTTTTTTTAAATGGTCCATAAACCTTGCACTAAAGTCACTTTGGAAGCATATGGTCTGTAGAGTGCCTCAGTCTTTATGTGTGTGAGGTGGAGGGTGTGCATGTATATGTGGTCATACGCATGTGTGCACACATCCATGTATGTATCTATTTCTCTGTAGATATGAGACTGGCACAGTGAGGACAGACCAACATTTCCAGTGTTTTTCTGTCTGTATCGGATGGCATTTTAACTTGAGTCCACACTCTGGCTTCTCTCAATCAACCAATTCAAGTCTACCTGACACACAGACAATGGCCCTCAGACCCGCGGACACACTCCTCCTTCACTATCTTACTAGGCATATACTCACACATTGCTTCTAAGAATATTAAACCCTAAGAGGAAAGAAAAAGAAAGGAAGGAAGGAAGGAAGGAAGGAAGGAAGGAAGGAAGGAAGGAAGGAAGGAAGGAAGGAAGGAAGGAAGGAAGGAAGGAAGGAAGGAAGGAAGGAAGGAAGGAAGGAAGGAAGGAAGGAAGGAAGGAAGGAAGGAAGGAAGGGAGAGAAAGAAGGGAAGGAGGAAGGAAGAAAAAAAAGTATCTCTCAGAGATCTGAACATTCCTGTGCCTTCTTTCTCCAATTCTTAGTCAAATCAACGAGCCAATCAGGTGCTGAGTCTTTATTTGAAAACCTTATACATTCTGGAAGATTGATGTTGTCTTGGGGGCTTGCTTATGGGAAGGATGCTTCACCTGAGAGAGAGAGGAGGACTTTGATAGTGGGAGAGGAGACCTATGATAAATCAAGAATGAACCTGTGCTGGCAGCCCTCCTGTCAGCAGTATCTGCATAGATTAAGGGAAAGTATGGGGTTTAGTGAGACTGGGATAGTTATTTGTTGTTTCCCAATTATTGTACTACTTTTTGTAGAGCCAAAGTTTGCTGCCCCAGATTGTGCCAGAGGGATGGGGACCTTGGAACCATGCTGTGCCCAGAGCGCAGAGCAGAGCGGCCCCTCCCTATGTGAGGTTGGGGGAGCATGAGCTGCCCCAAAGTTGGGGAGGTGCGGGCCAGAGACAAAAACTGGGGGCAGGGGTCCCTGGAGCTTCCATGCCTGGACCCAGGCAGGAGCAGGGAGAGCTTGGAATGGAGCAGTCTCCCTTCCCTCGTGAGGTGAGGCATGGAACGGAAGCAGAGAGCTGCCTGCATGCAGACCCAAGCAGGAGCAGGGAGTGGTCGGCCCCTGGATCTGCAGGAGGAGGAACCCCAGAGCTCAGCACCTAGCCCTGGATTGAGATGAAAACTTTGCAGCAAAGCAGGAGCAATGAGCATGATTTTCTGCTACATACCCCTGGCATGGGTTGGGACCCAGGAGATGGAGCTGACTGTGGTGGGATGGGAGAAGTACCATAACCCCCAGAGACTTTTGTTGCCCAGCTGCCCCTCAGGACTGGGAAGTGGGGGACTGGAGCAGTGTTAGGACTTGGACTCTGACTCATTCGAGCATGTGTGCACCCGAGACTGCCAGGCGGAAGCCTGCAACAACAGCATGGGGGGAAGGATATACCCCCAAAAGGACTTTACTTGGACATTCTGTCTGGGGGATTATACCCTACTGTAACCTAGAGGTGGAGTGTGTTGTGTTCTCCGCTACCTCTGAAGATATACTGTGTTAGAGAAGACCCTGGCCTGGGACTACCTGATTGTATAAACAGTATTTTAGGACCTGAGTGAGAAGGAACTGGTTGCTCATTCCCCAAAGATTTTGGCCCCCAAAGAAAGCATAAAGTAGGGGGTGCAGTATGCATTATGTCAAAATTTGGCTGCCCGGAGAAGTTCATCAGTAATGTCATATACTTTTGCATCTGTTTAAAGTCATGCGGTCACCCTGGTAATAAGTTGTTAGGAATTGTGAATGTTTTCGTTTCTTTAATAAGATTTAGTTTTGCATAAATAGAGGACTTACTACACTACGTGATTTGGTTTGGTTGGTTGTTGTTCTTCATTTTCAAAGAGGATCAAAATGACATCACCGTGATAAAGTGAAGTTTCAGTGTATCCAACTGTGTCTGATCAGACCAATACAAGCTCGAAGTGCTCTACCACAGGTTTGGCACAGAGAGTCCATAAGAATTTTTGGGATGGATGCTCCAAATTTGCACATCCTATGTTTAGTTTGTGCTGTCTCAATTCTGCTTAGCTCATAGAGCACAGCACCCTTTCTGATGTGGGCATGCCATGCTGAGCAGTCTTGTGCCAGTGTCTCCCATGTTGCACATTCAAATCCAAAATTCTTGAGAGAGACCTTGAGAGTGTCCTTGTATTACTTCTGACCACCATGTGATCATCTGTCCCATGTGAGTTCTCCATAATATAGTCTTTTTGGCAAGCATATATTTTGCATTCAAAAAACATGGCCAGCCCATTGGAGTTGCACTCTCTGAAGCATAGTTTGAATGCTTGGCAGTTCAGCTCGAGCAAGGACTTCAGTGTCTGGTACCTTATTCTGCCAGGTGATCCTTAGAATCTTCATAAGACAGTTCAAATGGAAATGATTCAGTTTCTGGCATGGTACTGGTAGATGGTCCATGTTTCACAAGCATACAACAATGAGGTTAACACAATGGCTCTGCAGACCTTCAGTTTGGTAGTCAGTCTAATACTTCTTCTCTCCCAAATTTTTCTTTGGAGCCTCCCAAACACTGAACTAGCTCTGGCAATGCATGCGTCAACCTCATTGTCAATGTGTACATCCCTGGAAAGTACACTACCAAGGTCAATGAACTTATCCACAGCATTCAAAACTTCTCCATTTGTTGTAACCAAAGGTTCCACGTATGGATAGTGTGGTGGTGGCTGATGGAGCACCTGGGTTTTCTTTGTGTTATTAGGCCACAATTAGCACAGTCAGCAGAGAATTGATCTATACTTTGCTGCATCTCAGCTTCAGAGTGCTCAGTCTGCAAACAGAAAATCATTGATTTGTAGCCTTTTCAAATTGAAGAACTTATCATAAGTACAGTAGTTGACTTTGATGCTGTGTTCCTCTTCGTTAAAAGCACTTGACAACATGGCTGAAAACATCATGCTAAAAAGCATGAGAGCAGACACACAGTCCTGTTTCACTCCATTAGTGACTGAGAAGGTACGAGAGCATTGTCCACTATCTAAAACCCGGACAAATATGCCATCGTGAAATTGACATACAATACTGATGAACTTCTCCGGGCAGCCAAATTTTGACATAATTTTCAGTGAGCCCTCACAACTAACAGTGTCAAAGGCTGTGGTCAGATCTACAAATATTGTGTACAGACTTCTGTTCTGCTCCTGGTATTTATCCTAGAGTTGTTGGGCAGCAAACACCATATTGACTGTTCCTCGGCCCTTTATGAAGATACACTGGCTCTCAGGTACATGGCCATCTTCCAGGTGAAGGATCAGCCTATTAAGAAAGACTTTAGCAAGATTTTGCCAGCAATGACTAAGAGAGAGACCCCGCTGTGATTGTTGCAGGACAATCTATTCCCTTTACCTTTATAGAGATGGACAATGGAGGCATCCTTGAACTCCTGGGGAATAACTTCCTCTTTCCATATAACCTGGAAAATTTCATTCAGCTTTTGTATGAGCAATGGTCCCCCTACCTTGTAAATCTCAGCTGGAATAGAAACAGCACCAGGTGCTTTGTCGCATGAAAAGAGCCTAATGGCCCTCAAAACCTCTTCTTCAGTTGGAAGTTTAGCTAAGGAGGGACTGACTTCAACCTGAGGTAAATGGTCTCAACATTGATGATGGTCTGTTGAGAACACTATGGGAATGTTCAACTCATCTCTCCAGGATTATGTTTTTATCAGTAATCAGTGTGGTTCCATCAGCACTGAGTAGCTGAGAGGCACCATAGGATTTTGGTCCTTAAATAGCTTTCAAGGAATCATAAAAGCACTTTGAATTGTTACTATCAGCATAAAACTGAATTTTATCTGCCTTCTTACTGAGCCAGGAATCTTGCATCTCTCTAAACTTTGCTTGTACTTTGCTTTTGATGGAATGAAATATTGCCTTCTTAGAGGTGCATGAACTATCCTGCTGGTATATCCTGTGGAGGTCTCATTTTTTGTTTACCAACTTCTGAATTTCCCCATCATTTTCATCAAACCAGTCTTGGTGTTTACAAATGTTCTGACCCAGATGAGCAAGTGCTGTGCTGTACATCAAATCTCTAAAAGCTGCTCACTCCTTTTCTGTTCCACTGCTGTCAACTATGTGTTGGCTCAACTTTCCCTCCAGGTTAGCAATAAACTGTTCACACTCACAGAAGTTCTATAATTTGTTGACATTAATTCTTCCTGTAGTCATTTTGCCTTGGGGGTGGCAGTTTTGATGAATGCAAATATTTAGCTTGGAAAGGATAAGTCTATGTGATCAGTCCAGCCCTCTGTAGCACATATTGCCTTTGTCACTTTCACATCAACTGTCTCTTCTCCTTACAATCACATAGTCTGTTAGATGCCAGTGTTTGCTGTTAGAGTGCATCCATGAAGTTTTATTTTGTTTAGGTAAATGGAAGACAGTGTTGGTGATAAGAAGGTCATGTGATATGCAAATCTTCAGCAGCAAATGACCACTGTGGTTGTGGTTTCCAACTCCATTCCTCCCTAGGACTCCCTGCTAAGTCTGGTAGTCTGAGCCTACTCCAGCAATAAAGTCATCCAGAATTATAGCCCCCTTTTGGCACATTGATGATAATGGTTTCTAGGTCTTCATAAAATTTTTCTTTGACCTCATCAGGGTTTGTCATGGTGGGAGTATAGGCACTAATGATGGGGGCATGGCATTTTCCTACAAGTGGCAATCACATTGTCTCGAGTCTGTCATTCACTCCTTTTGGCAGGCATACCAGTCTGCTGACTAGATTAGTTTTGATTGCAAAACCCACACCAGCTTCATGGTGTCCTTCACTATGGCCACTCCAGAAAAATGTGTATCCAGCTCCAACTTCAGTAAGCTGACCATCATTTGCCAACCTTGTTTCACTCAGGGCTACTATTTGGACGTGCTGCCTCTTGAGTTCTCTTGCAACAAGAGCAGATCGTCCTTCAGGTCTACTGGATTTTGTGTTTTCTATAAGTGTGCACACATGCTATGTGCTGATGGTGAGTGGAACCATCTTTGTATATGTTTTTGTACATTTTTTTTTTATGTTTTGACCTCATAGTGGGATTCCTTGCCTGCTGTGGCAAACAGGCTAGAATTGGGTAAGTAGACAATGTTTAGAACATCTTTTTCTAGCCCCTTCCTCACACCAGGTGGTGAGCAGTGCTATCCTTAAAAGGCTGCTCAGACACCCAGGGGCTGCCAAGTCCCGCTGCTGCTTCCAGTGAGAAACAATGCTATGGCCTGGGCCGCCTATGTGCAGGGTTATGACTACAGCTCCCAGTGTATCTACACCTGCTGCTTCATCACTTGCCTATTGCCACAGGACTTTGAGGCATAATAGTAAAATGGTATGGGTGATATCTTTTGATTCATGCATAAATTGGATTTAAGTGAGGCAGAGTTGCATGAAGTCTTCAGCCTCACTCTCTCCTCCAGAGGCATCATAGTGCAATGGCAGGACAGAGTCAAGATGGCTGGCAATGGCTCAGGCTGCAGTGGATGACCTTGGCATCTTTGATGTCTAACTAAGCTCTAAGCGCTCCACATCTCCTGCTTCAGAAGCTGCCTTCATGGCTATTGGAACAAATTGTTCTCATTTGCCCATTCCACCAGAGGAAGGCTTCACATGCTTGGAGTATTCAGTTCCCTAACTCACTAATGGGTTTGAGATCCCTTGGTTACCTTCAACCTGATTCGGCCCATCTGCTGAAACAGTTTACTGGGGTGTGGCTGCTGCTCATGCTACAGTTTCTTGGAGCCACAGGTGAGAGTTGGGTGGAACAGGTAAACACCAAAAGTGGAAAGAGCCCCAAAATGGGTTCAGCAGCCATCACACCAAGGTACTGGTCCTCCCTAAACATCCCCCTACACCCTATGTATGTATATATACATACGTATTCACAGCAATACCCCTCAAGTATGCTTAGTTGGTGTTACATGTGTCCTCCAATATATGTGACTCTGGATATATATGTCACCTTGTGTCATTTTGTGAAACATAAGGTAGAAAAGCAGTCAGGCAGACATACTCTGTGAGGCCTCAGAGTACTCCTACCTAAGAAGTGGGAGTTACTCTTCAGGTTTGTAACCTCAGGAAGGTCATCTCCATCTTGACCACCAAAACAATTCAGCATCAGCTCTCACTGGTATGTTCAATTCAAACTCCATCTTGGGAGTGTCAAAGTAAGAGAAGCAAGACAATACCCACATTTCTGCCCCTCAGAAACATCACAAATAATTACCTTTGTTCCTAGAGATTTCCATTCAGTCACTAGCTCAGCCCAGCAAAACAAAGCCCCTCAGCAATCTAAGTCCTCATTTCCAGGGTCTGTCTCCTCATCTTGGTTTTTAAGATTCTCTCCCAAATAGTCCTGGCCTATACCCCTCTACGCTCTTATTGTCTCAGTTTCTACTATGACTGTCTCACTGAATTTCTCACTCTGTCTTCCACATTGCTGACATATGCTAAAATTCACAATCACTAATTTTTTCTTTCAAGATTTCCTTCTTTCTGTCTCTTTAGATTACTCCACCAGCCCCACCCACAAAAATGTTGGTCCTTCTGTGGTAGCCCATTTTGCTGCTGTCTCTCCATGTGACTATCTTTTTCTAGTTCTTTCTGCATGTCTCAGTGACTCTCTTTCTTTTTTTGACCTGTGAAGGAGGCATATGTCTCAGGAAAATTAAATTCTCACCCTCAACTACAGACTTAGCATAGTCCTTCCCAAAGCAGAACTCTTCCCAGTCACTTAGAATTTCTAACTTCTCCCTCCCCCTCCTTCCTCCTCCCCACTTCTGTTCTCATAATTCTCACTTCTTTTTTAAACTATACAAGAATAGTGTACTGTAGTTTGCCGTTGTCTTCAAATTTCAAAGAGTCCTCTTTCTCATCAGGTGTTGGATCATTTTCCTTTGTTTTACAGAATTTATACATAGATGCCTGGACTAATTTAGTATATCTTGAGGTCATATTTCCTTCTCTTCTTACTATTTTTCCTGTTGATTCATCTGCTTCTGTTTAAGGTCTTTAAGTTTTCTTCTTCCTAAAACCTTTGGTAATTATAGTCGTGTTCCCCTTTCATTTCCCCCTATTGTTAATTTTCTGACTCTCTCCCCTCTAACTGTGGGTTTTCTCTTTAAAAAGTATACCAGCAGCCTGGGTCTCTGCCTCCAAGGAACCATTTGGTGGTCAGAACTTGCTCCAGGTCAATGCTATGCTTTTCCTAAGGCTTAGTAGAATGCTGCACTTCCCCTTTCCAGCACAATATCCTAATGTCCTGTCCCATTCCCTCTGTTCTTTAGTTCTTTGACATGGTACCTGCAGTTCTGAGCTTTGTAGTGCTGATACTATGGGTTTATGACCCCAGCAGACTTCTGCTCCTGAAGAACTATGGCCTTCTGACTCTCTGTCATGATCAGGATTAATTTCTGTTGCAGGAATAAAGATCTCCATGGGACTAGAAAGAGGTAAGAGGAACTGGGGTGTGGGAATGGATTTTGTTGTAAACTTGTGCTGTGTCCAGGGTTTGCTAGTTTAGTCTTATTATCGGTACTGTGAGATTTGAAGGAGGGGTGCTACGTGAAGTCAGGGTCAGTGAACTTTCATTCACTTCATTCATTTTTAAACATTCTTTTGAATGCTGGTGTGCTAAGAAACAGAGATAACTGGAGTTGTTTTATTTTTGCTGTATAATTTGTGTTTTGGAGGGGTTTGAGAGGTAATAAAACAGAGGAAAGGTCTAGTCTTTCATCTTGTTGCTTACGTGACAGAAGTCCCTCAGCCCTCATATATTTATAATGTCCATAGGATCATAGAATTGGAATTGGGAGGGACCTTAGAGATCATCAAAGGCAATAATTATTTTAGAGACAAGGAAATTGAGGCAGAGGGGGTAAAGTAATTTGCCAAGGGTCACACAGTTTGATAATTATCCAAGGGCATGATTTAAATCCAGATCTTCTTCACTTCAAATCCAGTGGCCTCAATTAGTAACAACAATATTCAACAGTATGAAAATGAATTAGTTATGTATTTATATACTACAATGATACCATAATAGTAATCCAGGCAATTGACACTTGGTGAATAACAGAAATGCAAATATGTAAATTATTACCAGTGACAGTAACAAAATTCCATTTGCACGATAGGTAACAAAACATTTGGTGTCACTGATAGACCATTAAATGCAGTCTTCAATAGCAAATTTAAAATAGGAATATTCTAAAATGGTTGCAATGGAGAGACTAGAAAACCAAACAAAATGTAAAAGAAAACCTACACAAAAAAAAGTCAAAGATATAAAAAGGACATAAAACGAAATTAAGCTAAAGAATTCAGGGGGGAAGGGAACAAAGTATATTTTATAATAAAAAACACAATTGTATATAAAAATTATAAAATTCAACAACTAATTATTCTTTTGAATAAGAAGCAAAAAATGCTGAACTAAATTATACTCAGTTCAATTTCTGCAGTAGTAATGTCATAAAATCCTCCTTATGAGAAGCAGGAAGTAAGAATTAAAATCATGTTCAAACCCCCAAAGTAGAAAAAAATTAAATTCAAAAGAAAAAAATTACCCAGATGAGCACCAAGCAGAAACAGAAGAGGCATGGGGTCTTTGGTTAACTGTTTATAAAGATGTAGTAAATATTTTTTTCTTGTTTTATAGATACACATAGATACATTTACTCACATATACGTGTGTGTTGTGTGTTGGTCCTTCGTTGCCGAAGAGGACCATGCCATCAGAGAAATGATGACATGACTTGCACTTAACTTTGTTTTGAGTGAGGGAGGGCTGTGCAGGTCACCAGCCTCACTTCTCCTCCAGAACCATCTGAATCCAGTGACCAGATATTCATCAGGATGACTAGAGATGACCCAGGATGAGGCAATTGGGGTTAAGTGACTTGCCCAAGGTCACACAGCTAGTGAGTATCAAATGCTTGAGGTGAGATTTGAACTCAGGTCCTCCTGACTCCTGCACTGTTGCTTTACCCACTGCACCACCTAGCTGCCCTGTATATATGTATGTATATGTATACGTAATATGCTGTTTTGGGGTTTTTTACCAATTACATGTAGAAACTATTCACTTGGCTCCAAGGCCTGCTACTGGCTTGCCAGGGCCCAGTCACCACTGAATTGTGCTCTAATCTCATTCCAGTGAGACAGACTTTTGCTAATGACTTTCTAAGTTTTCTTTGGCTAGAAAATTGTTTTACCTCTTCCTATTGCTCTTCTACATCTCCAGACTTCATTTTGAAGTGTTATTTTTAAAGTTATTTGGAAGGGAATTTTGGAAAGCTCAGCTGAGTCTCTGCCTTTACTCTGCCATCTTGGCTTCCACCCACCCACCCCAGTAACAAACATTCTAAAATAGGATAAACAGACTTTTTTCCCATGTTGAAAGATAAAGCTTTCAGAAGTTTATGAGGGAGCCCGATGGAAAGAAAGAACATACAGAATTAACACCTTGGAGTCTGGGAGGGAGATTTCAGCCCTGTTAGCAATTGCCTTGACACTTCTTAGGCCCCCTAGGTCCTATAACTTTCTTCCTACAGCCCTGACCCTTTCTTGGGGAAGCTTCTTCTGTCTGTGTGCCTAGAACCATATATTTTCTCATGACCTCTCCTGGTTCAGTTCCATTCATCTTCTATGTGTCTTGTCAGAAGCTTGTTCCCTCTTTGAGTTTGACTTCTGTCTGACTTTAGAGGCGGGGTGTGTGTGGCTAATATTTATGCCTTTTTTTATGCTTTCTCTCCATTTCCAATTCACTTGGAGAATTTGTTTGCCCCCTTAAAAGTATGATCTGACATGGTGAATTTTTAGTTAATCTAACACTTTGTTATCACTCCTTTTTCTGTGAGTAGATCCTGGGCTTTTATGGACTAACTCCTTTACAATTTATATTTGCTTCTCTGTTAAACAGAGATCATAATAGGTTCCCTTCTTACTTGACAGGGCTACTTGGACAGGAAGGGTTGGGAGGGAGAATTGTTTAAAAGCCTATAGTGACATATCAATGTGAACTATTATTTATTATAATTATTTACAATAATCTTTTTGTTCTTATCTTTTTCAATGTAGTTCAGATAAAATGATCTTGAGACAAATTATTCTATCATTCTTTTATATTTAGTGTTATTTTATAGATAATATTTTGCATTTGTATTAAATGAGAGTCAGCACAGAGTATCAAATAAGGAGATGGACCCAGAGTCAGGAGCAGCGGGGTTCAATATCACCTTTCCCACTCATACTGGCTCTGAGTCCCTTGGCAAGTCACTTAACTCTCAGTGTCCCCATGAAACTGGATAAGTCTATAAGTTGCAAAATAGTTGCTGATCTGCAACTGTAGAGAAAGGCTCTTCCTGGAAGCTTTAATCTGTTAAAATAACAGATTTGATTTGCTTCTCCTGATTTGCTATACAATTGGCACCAACATAGATGAGATAAATAGAGATAATAGCAATAGAGGCAGATAGATGTAGATGTAGATATAGGTATAGATGTAGATATAGGTGATATAGATATAATGTGTGTATGTATTTATATGTATATATTTCATATATTATATATAATATTTTGTGTATTATTGTGTAGATGGATAAAATCACTGCATTTTGCTGTTAGGATATAAGCTTTTCCTCTGTAGTCTAAGTGGAAGTATCCCTGAATTGTTTCCTGTTGCCATGTGATATTGTCCTTTTCTGATAGCTTCCCATATTTTAAAAGCTTTTCGTTTCATATAGTTTTCAGATTATAAATAGTGGCTTTGCAAAACCCATTCAAATTCATCTTGAATTTTTATGGTTAAATATTTAATCGAGGTGATTATGGGTAACAGTTTCTTTCATGATGGTGTTTTGAATTGAGTGAATTATTGGTTGAATTCTTCAGGACATTTGGAAGTCTGTATTTGTAATATGGCAATCTGTCTGTCTGTGAAAAATAGCTAGTTTCTATTGACTTACGCTAGGTATGAGTTAATGTCTTTCTGATATACTTTTACAGCCTTCAGTAATACGTTGCATGTTGTTGTCCAGCCATTTCAGCTGTATCCAACTCTTCGTGACCCCACTTGAGGTTTTCTTGGCAAAGATACTGGAGTGATTTGCCATTTCCTTCTCCAGCACAATTTATAAATGTGGAAACTGAGGCAAACAGGGTTAAGTGCCCAGGGTCAGATAGCTAGTGTCAGAAGCCAAATTTGAATTCAGAAAGACGAGTCTTCCTGACTTCAGACCCAGCTTTCTATCTACTGTGACCCGTAGCTGCCACAATATGTTGCATAGTTCCTACCATTTCCTTGCATATAATCTATATTGTTGTATTTCAACAATGCTTAAGTATAGCCCTTTGTCCATTTCTGGTAGTAATTGCATGGTCTTAAGTTGCTAGTATTAACCATTCCTTTCCTATGGACAAATTGGCATGATTCAGTCATGTGTTCAAAGTTCCTTTATTAAGATACTGCTTTCTGATTTCATGAAGATGTCACTTAAAGAGGGACTTTTGATTTCACTCTTGGATGTTAGATGTTTTATAGGCTACATCTGGACATAAGCCACTTTTGATTACATTGGATCAATCTAGTAGCTTGTACCTATTATTAGATTTTATTAGTGATCAGTGAAGTGATATCCACTTCCTAAAGTATTTCTGCATTATATATCATCACAGCCATACCCTTAACCAATTCATTCATCATATCCACACATTGCTGTGCTGCTCATGTATCTATCACTCCTCAATCACACTCCTATATGTCATTTACATATTGATCACACACCTGGCACTGACATATAACTCTGCAATTTATACAGAAATCACATATCTATACATCTTCATATAACTCTCTTACCACTCTTCTTCCTCCTGTCTGTTTCACATTTTGTTTTGGGCTGTTGGCCTAGAGGACAGTGGGATGTCTAATTGTGGTGATGCACAAGGCTTGATATTTACTTGAAAGATTGATGTTCTGAGATGTGTGCATGAACGTTTTCTTGGCATTCTCATGTCCTGGCATGAACTCCTGGTGTCTTCATTCAGGGGCCCTCCCTAATCCTTCTGTTTATGTTCCCTGACAAAGATCTGTTGTCAAATGTAGCTGAGGACACTGTCCATGAGACCAAATAGCTAACTTGCAACATGTGCCGTTTCTCTATATCCCAACCTTCCTCCCATTCTTTGTGTCCCTGAGATGCCTAGCCTCCTTCTCCAGAGGTTTGGGGTTTGGTCTTCAGACACAGAAAAATTCTGGAGACTTCAATCCTTAATAACCAGTATGAGAGCTCAGAGATTTGAGGATTACAATAGTTACCTCCCCTAGAGATCTCTCCATAGATGAACAGTGAAAATTCCCATCAAAGATAGGGATATGAATCTTTGATAGTGTAAACTGCTCTCCCCATCAGTATAATGCTCTCTCCTTTCGCCCATCCAATTACTGCTATCTCACCCCACAACAATAATAGCTATCATTTCTTTGTTGTTTGTTGCCCAGGTTTTCACTGACCCTATGACTATGGGGTTTTCTTGGCAAGAATATTGGAATGGTTTGCCATTTCCTTCTCCAGTGGATTGAGGTAAATAGAGGTTAAGGGATTTGCCCAAAGTCATACAGTTGGTGAGTATCTGAGGTCAGATTTAAATTCAGGTCTTCCTGATCCCAGACCCAATATTCTATCCACTGAGCCACCTACTTGCCTTCTAGGCAAATAAGAGTTAAGTGACTTGCCCAAAGTCATACAGTTCATATGTGTCTGAAGTCAGATTTGAACTCAGGCCTTCACAACTCCAGGCCAGGGTACTCTGCATACTAAGCCATCTAGCTGCCTTTATTTAGCACTTTAAATAGGATTCATATAGGAATTTAAACTTTGAAAAGAGCTAAACAAATATTACCTCATTCTATCCTTGGAACAGGTAGGTACTATTATTATCGTCACAATTTTACCCCTGAGGAAACTAAGGCAGACACAACTTAAGTGACTTAACCAATGTCGTATAGCTTATAAGTGCTTGAGACTGTATCTGAATTCAGTCCTTCCTAATTCCAGGTCTAGCTCTTTATCCATTGCACCACTTAATTGTACCCCAGTCAGTCAGATAATTTCCCTCAAAGTTAACAGCTCTCCCTCCTCAAGTCAGTGTGATTCCATCTCACACAGTCAGAAAGTAAGAGGGTACTGTGGTAATGAACAAAGGAGTATAAGGTAGAGTCTCAAGAACAAAGATAAGGAGATAGACCTTGGGAACAGGGACTTATGCTGTGGAAGGGTTAGCTTGGTTTAGGCTGAGCTGATGGCTGGACAGAGATCTCTGGGAATTAGGGAGGATATTTCGAGATGTCTTTAAGCTACACACAGTTGGATGCTCTCTTGAGTCTCTTCCTTTATCACCTTCAAGAATGACTTTGGGTTGAACAGAGGCGTATGTGCGGCAATTGGTACCTATCTGCTAGCTAGGGGGTCAGGAAGGAGAGGACACATGTCTCTTCCTGAAACTGCAGACTTGAAGACTCTCAGCCCTTGAGCATAATGCCTCTGAAGGCAGGCACCTTATGCATTCTCACCAAGTGCCAGCCTGCCTCTCTGACTGGTGTTTCCCAAAGTGACAAAAGGTGACACACAAATACCCAGAGTCACGTGTTAGGGGAACATGCTGCCACACAAAGACACACAGGGGCCTAGGTAGTCACACAGAACACTCATTTAGAAAACCACAGCTGGAGTGAAACAGACATAAAATGATCAATCACATATATTACAGTGAGTGACACACACACCACCTCACTCAGAGACAGACCATCATGTTACTGATATGTACAATTCCATACATAGTGACATACAACCACACAATGAGTGATACGCACAGAGGTATGAGTTGAGTGGCTTTTACTTTATTCAAATAAGTCATGTGATCATAGTCAGCAGTGTCTGCAGCAGGCAGGAATGGGGGTGGACTGATCAGTCAGGGATGATTAGGAGAGGCAGGACTTATGACCTGCAGTAGTCCAGCTTCCATTACCCCACCAACCACGTGTGTTTTGTACATTCTGGACTCACAATGATTTTGCCCTAAGAAACAGAAGACAGAACACGGTTCCAAGTTTCCTTGTTGTGGTCAGTGCCCCTCTCATTCTCAGGTCCCTACAAATATGTCCCGCTCTACTGCAGAGGTCAATTGCGTAGACCAAAGGATGGAGAAAGGAAACAAGAATCTGTTTGGTTCTCTGGGAAACCTCTCTTCCTTTGTTGTTTATTTTTTTCCTAGCTCACTGTTCTTAGAGGCAATGTTTGCCTGTGTATGAGTGTAAGATTGAGAAGGTGAGCTGTGTCTGTGGGTTTGAAGACCTGTACCTGTGTGTCAGGGAGGCCTCCATTAGACTGAAGTGAGGAGAAGCCAGAGTTTGAACTCCAGGGAAAAGCATACCAAGACACAGACAGAATGAAACTGCAGTGACAAGATACTCACTATGCCAGTTTCATATCCACAGAGAAATACATATTGCCCCCACCACCTCCAAATACACAAACACTGAGACATGCCCTCACCTTCAGAGCTGTATTGGCTTTCTTTTCATTCACTATGATTGTCCCGCAGCATCTGTGCAGCATCTTAAAGCTTTCCACAGTGTCATCATCAGCCTGGTACAATTTGAGGGTCTTCACAAGAGGCACTCCAGGAAGAGATCTGCCAAGACTGCATCCACAGGGAAACAGACTTGAGCTGATTGTGAAACATTAAAAGATATAGATACAGTTTAGTTGAAGAGTTGGAATCTGGTAAATTCTCTGTGAGAGTTCAATGGGTCTATGGCAATAGAAATATTAAAGGGATGTGGGGGGGACAGTGAATTCAGGGTAAAAACTCCTCCCTATCCCAATACACAAACCCCTCATTTCACCCAGGTGGCTGCTCAGAGACACAATGAGCAACATGGCCAGTGTAAGGGTCTCTTTCATCATTGAGTCATAGTGTGTGAGCCACTGGGTGAACAAGGCCCCTTATGGGCTTATATGCTCCCTCAGACTCTACCTCCAGCCCTCCCCATATCCTTATTTCCTCAACCTCTAAGGCCCTGCAGGGTTTTTCCTGACTAAGAACCAAGGTAGGTTGAGAAAGAAGTGACTAGAATAGAGAGGACATGATGGCAGTCTCTGGGCCATGCATGCCTGGCCATTGAACACTCACTTTCCTTTTTGTGTTTTTTCTGTGTGTGTACGTGTATATCTTTCTGTGTGTGTGTTTGTATGTGTAAGTATGTGTGTAAGTATGTATGTGTGTGTGTGCATAATTGTAAGAGAGAAGGGTTCTAGGTATAAACTTGAGGACCTGGATTTCTAGCACTGGCATTCATGAGCCCCCATGTGTGTATCTCTATTAACAGTAAGTCAGTAGATGTAAATTACCTTTTAGAAAAGGAATTTACTAAGAAGTTGCAGCGAGAAGAACTGGTATAAAATCTTCCTCCTAAATCAAGG
This sequence comes from Bettongia penicillata ogilbyi, assembly GCA_023548195.1. Taxonomy (NCBI): domain Eukaryota; kingdom Metazoa; phylum Chordata; class Mammalia; order Diprotodontia; family Potoroidae; genus Bettongia; species Bettongia penicillata. Next base: position 2,306,252 of record JAJHZJ010000198.1, read on the forward strand.
GTGCAACTCTTGCCATGAAACATGAGGTTGCTGGGGGAGAATGGGCTCCAAATTGAAGTATAGTGATAATGAGGCACAGGTACAGAGAATATAAGACTAAAGGGAACCTCCTGACTCTTGACCCTGCAAGTCCTCTGCTCCCTTTGTGGGATCTTCATGAAGTTGACTGTTTGGCCATATAATAAAGGACACTGCATCTCTACTGAATGAGCAACTCAGCTGAACCTGCCTCTGGCAGGGTGCTGGGTCTCAGCTGGATGGGTCAATGTGCTACTGGGCCAGGTCAAGTGGGTTGCTTGGATGTGGATCTGCCTCCTCCGTTTGCTTGCCTTCTGCTCGGGTAGGCTGATCTTCTGCCACCCTACAATGTCTCTGGATCTTGAAATTCTCCTAAAATTTCTTCCTGGGCACATCAATCCTAAGGATATTGCTCAGATGCCTCCTAACTCTGATGGCTATTGCTATTGCTTTTGGTGGACTCTGATACTGACTCTGGTTGCCAGTGGGACCGTTGGTTACAATAGGTTTTATTAACTTGTCCCCTGCTTATAGAAACCTAGAAGTAAAATTATAGATCCACAGTCTAGTCAGTCTAAAATTCTGGCCCCAAATTTATTAATAGAGAATTATTTAATAGAGTTAAGTATACAGGTGAAGCTATCCCTGGGGTATATAAATGATGGGAAGATTTCCAGGGTCTGCCTACAAACATGCCGATCCAGTCACCAAGGGGCTTATGAGCTTCTACATCCTCTGACACAGGTCATGCTATAGCCAATAAGGTTTCTACATCTACCCTACACATTCCTGAACACTGAGATTACAGCCTCCCACTGAATTAAATTTTATCCAGTAATAGGGAATATATGTTGTTTTTAAAGGATCTGGATTTTCGAAACCTCTGGATGGCTGGCCAAGAGCAGCTGACAGTTAATATTTTGGGCTCCTTTAGTATATTTGTTTGTGTTGCTTCCTTGGTAAGACTGCCAGATATCTGGATTTGTCAGGCCTTGTTAAGTCAAAGGCTGTGTGTCTGTTTTTTGCCATTTGGGCAGTAAAGGTTTCAGTGTCTCTTAGCTGAGTAAGAGAAGTTCTCTCTGGTAATGGGCACACACACACAAAAAAATTTAAAAACTAATGAACAGGACTAGTTGAAGGAGAGTAGAAAAAGGTGAAACTCATTTAACTAACAAAGAAAAAAGAGAAGAATTCAATAACCAGATAAAAGCAGGGATGCAAAAGGAACTAATAAGCCAAACTACAAAGGAAAAAAGGGTAAGAAATGGGGAAAAGGTTGGAATGAGGGTAAGAGAGCCAGTGGGAATGGGGCCACCTTAACAAAAAGATTATGATAAAGTAACTGAAGAGGTTGTGTATGCCCTAAGTGTCATTATGTGTTAAAGTATAAATGATAGCATCACCGTAATATATGACTTTATCCCTCTACTTGTGGGTACAACTTACTGACAACTAAGCAAACTAGAATGAATGGTGCTGCCATCTCCATGCCCACAAACTCACCCACTCACTAATCCAGTGCTAGGAAGGTATCCACTATGCAAAGAAGTAGTCAGTCACACAATGATTCTCCTATATTCAGACATTGAAGCTAAAGATACAACTATCCACCACCAATACTTTGGGGACACACACAGCTGACTGCATCTGGCTCTAATTCCCAAAGTCTATTTAATGTCTCAAGTTAGTAGCCGTAGGATTGAACATAGGTTAAAAAATGACACAGTTATAATTAAAGAAGGAGACCCATAGAGCATATATATAGCACTTAAGAGCTAAAATGAAGACTGTGAACCAAATCTGATTTCTTACCACTTATTCAAATTGTGTATTTTCTGAGCTCTTCAGAGGTAGTTGAGAATGTGAGGAAGAGAGGAGCTTTAGCAGGGTCATTTGTGTGATACAGGCTCATGACACTTGGAACAAAAGGAAGACTCAAGAAGATGACTTGAAATAGAGATTTCATAACAGTTAACTACTTTTTTGTTTTTGTTTCTTTTTTGTTGTTTTTTTTTGTTTCTTTTTTCTCATGGTTTCTCCCATTACTGTTATTCTTCTTTACAACATGACAAATGTAAAAGTAGGTTTAATATGAATGTATACATAGAGCCTATATCAAATTACGCATCATCTTGGGGTAGGGGGAGAGATGGGGAGAAAATTTGGAACTCAAAGTCTTATGAAATTGAATGTTGAAAACTAAAAATAAATAAATTTATGAAAAATAATGATAGTTAACTATTTAAGAACATTGAACATGGGCATAGATATATATTTTTAAAAAGGAAAAGACCTGACATGTACACTCTAAGTCAAAAGAACCTGGGTGTAGAAAGAAAAGCCAGGTGTGTTATGGGGGAAGTGAGAGGAGAAACAACTGGGGGGAGGGGAAATGGAGAGAGAAAGAAAGAGATAGAGACAGACAGACAGAGAGAAATGGGGAGAGAGAGACAAAGACAGAGGGTAAGGAAAGGTTGAGGGTCAGGAGTCCGATAAGGAAGGCAGTCTAAAGGTATGACCTCCTGTGTAAGTAGAGTAAAGAGAAGACAGTCAGCTCTGTCTCTCCCTCTGGGTCCTCTTCTAGAGTTCTTAATGACTCAGAATGGACTTTGAGGATCAGGGCCCGCAAGGTAAGGACAGACTACTCCAGCTAGAGGAGGGTGGGTCTCTAGATCAGAGCTACCCTCTCTGATACCTCACTAGTCATCCATGTGCCCAGACATCCAGAACCCCTCTCTTGTTCTGTCCAGTTTTTATTTTACTCTTCCCAACCTGTCCGACTCTCAGGAACTGCTAGAAAACACCAGATAATCAAAGAATTTTCTCCAGATTACTTCTCTTCATGGGAAGGGTGCTCATTAACAGGAAAATGGCTGAACCAGTTACGGTATATGAAAGCGATTATGTTATTATACTATATTGTTATTATACTATAAGAAATTATGAAGGGGTGGTCTCAGAAAAATCTGGAAAGATTTGTATGAACTGATATAAACTGAAAGTGAACAAAAACAAGAGAAAAATTTATACAATAACAGCAATATTTTAAAGAAAAACATCTTTAAAAGACTTAGAAATTCTGATCAATGCAATGGCCAATCACAATTCCAAAGGACTGATAATGAAAATGCTATCTATATACCTTCACATAGAAAGGCAATGGACTCAGAGTACAGATCGAAGCATATGTTCCTTTCTTTTCTGTTCCTTTTATTTTTGACATAAGTCAAGAAGAGAATTTGTTATGCTTGACTACTTATTTGAAATGGGTTTTGTTTTTTCTTGCATTCTCATTGGGTCAGGGAGGGGAGGTAGGAGAGAGAAATTAGAAATTAGAATTAAATAAAATGGAATTTTTTTAATTACTTCATCCAGCTCTGAAAGAACTCTTCATCATAATATCCAGGAGTAGAGAAGTAATTCTATGTCCTCCAGTTAACACTTTCATTAATTTATAGATGCATTATTTATTCATCTGGCCCTACTAGATCCAGTCAAAAAAAGCAGAGAGGGGAGTAGCTTCACTCTTTTGGTGATTATACAAACACCTACCCACAATTGTTGGTCCCCATCGTTCCCCAATATCAAATCTTTACACCTATTTTGCCCTTGTTAAGGCCAATGACCAGACCCACTCTCAGCATTCATAACCAAAACAGTGTGCTATTTGGTTTTTAGAATCTGGATTAATGAGACCAACTCTTCTTCACTTCTTGGCCTTCTAGATTTCTCTCAGGGAGTATCACCTAAAATCTAGAGTTCCTCCAGGATTGCATTTGGCATATTCTCGCCCTGCATCTCCTTCTTCACCTTCAGGGCTTTGCTGTACCACAGGAAAGTTTTTTCACCTTCCACTTGTCCCAAATTAGCCTAAAGGCCTAATGAAAGAACATGGCACTCATTCAGCTTTCCATTCTTACCCCTCCCCTGCCTGCTCACATTTGCTAATCTGGTACACGGAACCAGGTAATGCCAATATCCTTGACTGCATCATCATTTGGCTAAACACTAAACTAAACATTTGGCCCTAAGGTCAGGTTAATAATTGGAGCTTTAGACTTTGCTCCACCACCCCTGCCATCACCACCAACAAACCTCTGTCACTCTGCCCTTACTCAACTCCACACCATGTTCCAAACTTCCCAGCCCTAATGGCAATAAGGCTCTAATTTTAAGATGCAAAAAATTTGTAGTGTTTGGGACCCCAGTGAATTAAGCATCAAGGCTTTGAGTCACAGTAGGCATCATATTCAGGAAGTCCTCTACTGAAGATTAATATAAATTGGGCCTTCTTCACCCCACCCCATTCCAGTCGCTGTGATTTATCTTCCCACAAGGGCAGTGCAACATTTGCCTAATAACATTTTCTACAGGGCGTAAAAACCAAAGAGTATATTTTTTTTTTTGCTATGAATGCTAAGGGTGCCATTTGACCTGGAAATGGTCTTGTGACAGGAATGGGGTGAGATAACCATCAGAGGGCGAAGAGTGGAGCCAGGCTGGGGAGGAATTCACTTTGAGTTTCTGGAAATGCCTGAGATACTACCTCAGCTGACCTGTGTACCTTGACCTTCACTGTGACTCTTCTTCAGCCCACAAAGTCAATCAGGTGTCTAGGTTCTACTGCCACAGTCCACTTAGAAGTGCACCACCCCTAGTTCAGGCCTTCGTCATCTCTCTCCTGGCCCATTGCCCCCTAATTGGCCTTACTGTCAACAGTGATATTTCTAAATATCTAAATATTCTAAATATCTAAATATCACAGTTTCCCCTCCTCAGAAATCTCCAGTGGTTTCTAGGATCACATACCCATTCTGTGGCTTCACATGTAAAGCTCCTCAAATTTTGGTTCCAGATTACCTGTAGCAGAAGAATAAAGCAGCAAGGCAAATCTGAGCATGAACCCTACCCCGTTTACATATTTCAACCTTATTCTTCCCTCATACATTCTATCATCTAGACCTCGTAACTATTCTTCATTCCATTTCCAATCTCCCTGCACTTGCATTCTCCATTCCCAGATTGTCCCCCCTCAGCTCCACCTCTCTGAATCCCTAGTTCCCAAATAGTTTCAGCAAATTGCACCTCCTACTTGAAGCCATTCCTGATTCCCACCCCCAACCTCCAGCTACTAGTCCCTCCCCAACAAATTATCTTATCAATGTATAATGGTCCATTCAACATCATAGAGAATCTCCAGGAGCACATTCACTACAGTACATGTTCCCATAAAAGGCAATTCTTGCTTTGTGTGTATGTAAAGAGAAATATCCCAAGGAGAATTCTCAGAATTGCTTTCCTAGGTTTCTGATGACCCCAAGTGATGAGTCCAATAGATGATGAACTCTCTGAACAACCTGGACACTTAGGGGATGCAGTAGAGTAGCACTTTAAAAAAAAAACAACAGCAATCTCCTCATTACAGTGAACTAGAAGAAGCGAGTATTTGGGACCTTTGAAAAGAAGAGACATGTTCACTCTATCTCCTGCTTCTACTCAGTGGTATGGCAACCAAGTTGTCCCTAAACTTCCAGTGAGAAATGTGGGGAGATAGGCTGCGCCCTTTCCCACCAACTCCCACACTTAATCTCATGTGGGAACATTGGCTTCAACTAGGCAAGCCTCTGCCTGGGCCCTGGCTGCCTTTTCCAGTTAAGTTCCTTTTGCTCAGTAGATAATCAAACATCATCCTTGAGGCAGTTTCCTCCTCTTTGGTGCTTCCAGTTGGATCTCATCAATGACAGAATTTGGGAGTTGGAAGGAACTTCAGTGGTGATCTACTCCAACTTCTTACAACAGACATCCCCACAACATCTTGTTACTGAGTCATGCAGGCATGTCTGACACCTTCTGATCCCTGTGCTGTTTTCTTACTGGAGTAGTTTGCCATCTCCTACTCTATCTCATTTTACAGATAAGGAAACTGAGGAAAACTGTGTTAAGTGACTGGTCCAGGATCATACAGCTAACAAGTATCTGAGACCACATTTGAATTCATGAAGATGAGTCTTCCAGACTCCAGGCCCAGTCCTCCATCCACTCTATCTGCCTCAAACAATCTCTAGCCTTTGTTTAAATACCTCCAAAGCACTAATCACAGTGGCTCACATATAGCAAGCATTACATGAATGTGTTCTCCCTTCCCTTTTCCTTCCATTAAGGGGGAAAAGGGAAGTGTCTATGTGCCAAGAACTATGCTCAGTGTGTTCATCCTGTTCGTTGCCAAAGAAGACCATGCCGTTAGAGAAATAATGACATGACTTGCACTTGACTTTGTTTTGAGTGAGGGAGGGCTGTGCAGGTCACCAGCCTCACTTCTCCTCCAGAGCCATCTGAATCCAGTGACCAGATATTCATCAGGATGACCAGAGATAACCCAGGATGAGACAACTGGGGTTAAGTGACTTGCCCAAGGTCACACAACTAGTGAATGTCAAGTGGTGGTGCAGTGAATAGCACCAGTGCAGGAATCAGGAGGACCTGAGTTCAAGAACTATACTAAGAACTATACTAAGCCTTTACAAAGTGCTTATTTGCTTCTCAAAACCACCCTGATAGGTAGATGCTCCTATTGTGATTTATACATTACAAGTGAAGAAATTGAAAAAGAAACTTGCCCAGGGTCACACTACTAGTAAGTATCGAAAGGCAGATTTGAAATCAGGCAGATATGACTCCAGGCCCAGGGAATTCACTGAACCGCCGAACTTCCTCACCCAAATTCACATAAAGAAGCCCATAACACTTTGAGAGAGCTTTAATTGTTAACAAAGTTTTCCTGATGTAAAACTGAAAATTTGCCTCCTTCCAACTTGGACTCATTGTTTCTAATTTTGCCCCCTGGAGTCAAGCAAAACAAATTACATCCCTCTCTCTTCTGCTAGCTCTTCTGACACATGAACACAACTCTCATGTTCCCAGAAATCTTCTCTTACTCAGACTAAACTTTTCCAGTTTTTCAATCAAATGCTCATGAAAAATAACTTGGAGATCCTCCACCATTCAGGTAGCCTCTGCTTTGGACACTGTTGAGTTTCATCAATGTCCTTCCTGAAATGTAGCATCTATACCTGTTTCAGTATCCTCAATGAACCCACTTATTCCTTCCCTGTTGACAGAACCCTCTTAATGCAACCTGTGACCGTATGAACTTCCTCAGCGGTCTTTCATGCCACTGACTCAGTCATCTTAAAGTAAAATAAAAACCCACTAGACTTTTTTAGGATAAACTGCTATCCAACCAAGTCTTTCTCATCTTCTACTTGTAAAGGTTTATTGTTGTTTTTTTTTTTCAACACAAATGCATAACCTATTTCAACCTATTTCAATTCCTTTCCTCTTTTATTTTTCTGCACTTAACATCAAAAAGCATTTCCATATGATATGTGAACAACAGAAAAGCAAGATTGTATATGAAATCACAATCCCTCATCACCGAAGAACCCTCGCTGATGGATAGATAGAGAGATTCAAACAGACACAGGAACCATGTCTAAAAATGTATGCCTCATTTCACATGTATTATCCACTACTTCTTTGTCAAAAGGCAGGAGGAATGTTTCATCACCAATTCCCCTGCAATCATGATTTGTCAGTGCATTATTCAGAGATCTAAGTGTTTGAAGATTGCTTTCCTTTACATTATTGTGGTCACCAAGTCTTGTGCAGTTACTCTAAAGTACATATGTTTATCATTTCTTCTAGCACAATAATATGCTTTAATCTTCATACATCACAATTTGTTCAGTATTCCCTAATCAGTGGGTTTCTGCTATTACAAAAATTATTGGAATATGTATTGGGGGGAATACAGGAGCTTCTTGGTTCCTGCTGGGAAGACTTTACTCAACATGGGGTTTGTTGATGGGAGAAGAGGTCTCCATATTGAATTAGGCAGAACAACGGGCCCCACACCAGATTCCAGTCACCTCCATAATTCAGAACTCAAACATGGACCCGTTTTGAAGGACATACATGTGTTCAGACAACAGTAAACACAGACACACAAGCACACAGATACTTGCAGATATACGGAAACAGATACAAATACATGATTCTACTTATTTTAAAAAAATGATTTTTGTCAGTGTGGGGTCTTCCTCTAACATCACTCAAAAATTAGTCTTTGAGAATTGACACAGATGAAAAAAAGTATTAACCTATGGCTAATTTATGTATAAGACTTTCTGAACTTACCTAGCCTGGTCCTCAGAGAAATGACATTCAGTTGCCAGGGAGCACTGCTGACCACTTGTCCCATCCTAAATACTGTCAGTCCCATCCCCAAGAGCATGCTCTGGGATGTCAAGCTATCTCCAACTCTCAGAGAGCTACTTACCTCTCTTCTCTAGCTCTTCCTCTCTTTAAGTAACAGTGATCATTTGGTTAGTCTGGGGATTTAGGGACTGTGCCTACATCTAATCAGAAACTCAGCTTGAAATACCCACCTACTGAAGGATAAGTAGTGCCCCCCAGCCCTGTTTCTGCCACATTCCATTGACAGTGACTTAGTAACACACAGCATTTATCCCGAGCACAGAGGAACCACTTCTGACTATACCTGGGACTGGAGACCTACTTGGGTTCCTGTCTGCTCTGTCTCCACAAGTTCATTTTGACCAGATTTAATACTAAAGAATCTTCCTCTACTAAAAGAGGGCATTTTGTTCCCCATCGTTGTATTCATTGACTTACTAGCTAAAGGTCATCTTCACATTCCAGGTACTTAGAGTAAAACGTGTACCTTGTAAGTCTACAGGGCTCTTCATGAAGGGAGGAAAAAGCCACTCAAGGTAGAAACATGAATTCAGTGTGAAACAGGGGGTTTATTTTTAGAACGAAGTGCTAAATATAGAAAGAATGAGAGCATTCATTAATGAAAATTAGTTAGGTAGGATTCAGTAATTTAATTTATAGCTACTGATATACTCTATAAAGAGACTAGTACTTCAGACTTGCCAGAATTTAGATACACTTGAAAGCTTTCTAATTAGCTATTTTACATTTCATCTATATTGTCTGTATGCAGATCAACAACCTGTTAGACTGCCAAGTTAGTCTGCTCTTTCCAGTCACTTTTCTCTCTTTCTGTCTGTCTCTGTCTGTCTCTATCTGTCTGTCTGTCTGTTTCTCTCTCTCTCTCTCTCTCTCTCTCTCTTTCTCTCTCTCTCTCTCTCTCTCTCTCTCTCTCTCTCACACACACACACACACACACACACACACACACACACACACACATACCTACTCATGGAAAGGAAATACAAAAGAAGCAAAGACTGCCAAGGACCCAGGCACAAGGTCACCTCATTGTGGTCTCTAGCACAAGATGTCAGTTGAATATAGTTGAATATTACTGTCCTACAAGTAACGATGAACATGGTTAATATAAGAAGCACAGGAAAATTTATAGATGAAAAAGTGCAAAAGCTTTAAATTATAATGACCAAGTTTGATCCCAAAGAAGAGAGATGAGAAGAAATGTACCTGGTTTCCTTGTATCAACTGGGGAATGGTGTATGGAACATTGCATACAATATCAGACTTCTTTTCAATGTGTTGGTTAGTTATGCTCAATTCTATTTTTTTTCTTCCTGTTTTTATTTGCTACAAGGGAATGACTCTCTAGAAGGAAAGAGATACATTAGGAAATGCAGGAGAAACAAAAAGGTTTTGAGTGGAACAGGTATATTTAGCAAAGACCTCTCAGGGAGTAGAATAGGTATATTTAGTGAAAACCTCTAGAGGCCCCTTGTGTTAGCCCCTCTTGTTTCACTCGGCCCTGAGAAATCAAAAAATAGAGATTCTGGGGGTTTTTTCTGTCTTAAAATTCTTTTTGTGCTACGAGATAATCTTTGACAGATACTGCCTTTACTCACTCCTTTATCTCCTTTCCTAGACATTACATGACAGTCCTTGAAGAGAAGTTGCTTACTCCCTTACCCTCCCTTTTTCTAAAAATTACTCTTGTCCACTTATTCTTTGTTGCTGGAGTAGATTTTCTGTGAATAGATTCTACCCTCAAGGCTCAGCCAGTGGACTAAGAGGAAGGGGGTTAGAGTGGGGGTATTGTGGTCAGGATCTATAAAAATTGCTGTGCAGGGCACACACTTGCCCTCCTCAGCCATCTCCATCTCAAGTGCAGGCAGGAGTGCCTTTTCTCGAGAAAGCTGAATAAATATCTTTCCTCTTTACTCCTTTGGTCAAGACTAATTATATTAAGGGGGTCATTCCACACAGTTTTGGTGCATTGGCCAGGAAACTCCCCTTTTCCTTGAAATTTCTCTTGTGCAGATGCCATGCCAGCTTTCCTGGTGGCTCACGATCCTGGTGTCTGAGGAATCCTCCCTGAGAAGGGAATGTCCCAAAAAGAATCCTTGACCCAGTAAAAATGAAGTAACAAAGTAGTTATCAAGGTCATCAGATCAAAGTGAAACTTTTTTCTATTTTATCCTTTTGAAAGTTGATACTTATATTTAATGTTCATATTTAATGATATGAATACCAATAATCAATATCTAGTTAACATTTTTTACTTTCTCTAACAATTATCAGTTTCAACTCTGTTATCTTTCTCATAAAAATACCTTTTGATGTTAAAGTTGAAATCCTTCACACATAGTTATGCAAGAGTTTAGAGATTTGATGAAGAATAGAAGAATAGAATCACTCTGTATGTCGTTGTCAAGAACTCCAATGATCAGGAATTCTTTTTTTTATTTCCTCGACCTGTTGTATAGAACCCACAACTCTTCCAAACGTCACCAGCAATCCACATTGCTGCTGTCCACAACACTCTCACAAAAATGTTTATGGATATCTTAGTGCTTCACCCTCTCTTTTTGAGTTTGAGACCACTGATGCAGAGTATGTATCTTAAATTCTTATAGGAAATTAGTGTCTTTAAGAGAATTTTCATGCAAGTATTACAGTCATAATAAAATCAAGAACATTTCCCATTTGGAATTGTATTAATTAAAATAATGCATGAAATGTTCCATGTTCAAGTACAGTGTAATGATACTGTAATGCACTGGGAAGTATTTCTGTATCTATAAATAATGTTCACCAGAAGCAGCCAGGTGGCACAGTGAATAAAATGCTAAGTTTAGAGGCAGGAAGATATGAGTTCAAATCCAGTCTCGGATGCTAGTTATATCACTTTCGGCAAGTCATTTAATTTCTGTTTGCCTCAGTTTCCTCATCTATAAAATGGGAGTGAGAATAATAGCACTGACCTTACTAGGATGGTTTAAGGATCAAATAAAATAGATAATATTTCTAAAGTACTTAGCATAGCCCTTCATGCATAGTAGGCTAGCTATTGTTATTATTATGAGCCATGTTCACTGTAAATAGTCTTTACCAATTGTGTTTGACCAGGGATATCATTAACATTGTGGTGATTAAAAGACTTCAAGCAACATAATTTCTGGATAACTTAACCATTTTCTAAATAAGGCTAACACCTTTCTCAATGAAAGGATGATCATTTGGCCATCTGTCTTTGACCAAAGACAATCATGGCAGTGGGGCTCACAGTTTATATATCCTTCAAAGAATAAGTATTCCCCAGAGTGGGAATCAACCTTGATTGGTTAACAATTGATGAAAGAGTAAATATTCCAATAAGGGACTGAGTGACATCTTGTTATGCTTGAACAGAGAGACAATCTTGATACCCAGACCAGTTTCAGCCTTAGGCAATTTAGACAAAAAGATCTGTCTCCACCCAAGATTCATTAAATAAAATTCTTAGATTAGAAATTCATTGTAAGGTTGGTTGAGGTTAGATCTAGGAGAAGGTTAACTCAACCTTCAGAGACTAAAGTTCTTGAAGAGAGGAAAAGGGGGACCTCTGAATGTCTCCAAATCATTAGTTATTAATAATTATTTCTCAACATCACTTGGTAAACTGTGATAGAGGAAAAAAAACATGAATTATTGTATGCAGTTGGCTTGTTTTTATGTGCTCACAGAAATACTTTCTAACATTTGCAATCATTAGCACTGATCCAACAATCCAACGTTGTCTTGTTTTACTCGACTTTGGTTTGGCAATATTCACTTACGAAGACTAGAAATGATAAAGAAACAAAATTACTTTAGTTTTGCTGAAGACTTTAGCATGATATTAACATTGCAAACCTGGATGATCAAAAAACATACATCTATATGTATGTATGCATATGTATGTATATATATATTTGTATATGTTGGTATGTATGTGTATGTATAGATGCACATGTGTACATATGTATGTGTGATGTGTGTATATATGCATATGTGCATCCATATATACATATATGTGTATATGTGTGTTTTATGTATATATTCAGTGTTTTGTAAACCTTAAAACACTATATAAATGCTAGCTAATGTCAACTTGAGTTAAAGAAAAGACTGCCAATAAAGCAAAAATTATGATCTTTAATTCAGGTAAGGGAGTTGCAACTCAGTGTATCAAGCCGCAAAAAGTACTGGGGTGCCCAAGAAGGGGGTTTGGTGCGTGGTTCTCATAGAGTAGTCCTAAGGTCAGTAGCATTCAACTCATAATCACCTGTATCCAACACTACTTATCATCATTATTATGAGAAA
>JAJHZJ010000198.1:2323863-2331363 GCA_023548195.1 Bettongia penicillata ogilbyi
GGACTCATATTCCAGAGTCCAAATATAGCCAAATAGCTGTGTGACCCTGGGCAAGTTTAATGCTATTTACCTCAGTTTCCTCATCTGCAGACTGAGTTCAAAAAGGAAATGGCAAACCACTCCAGTATCTTTACCAAGAAAACCTCAAATGGGGCTACAAAGAGTTAAACACAACTGAAATGACTAAACAACCTATGTACTGTGCTAAGCTTTAAGGATACTCAAGGACTCAAAATAACATACTCTCCTTCCCAGAGACTTACCTACTCCTCTTGCCAAAACATTTTACCAATTATATGCCACCACATCAGCCACTACCTGCAGAACAAAGGAGGCATATGAATAGAGTGCAAGAGAATATACAAGTATACAAGGGATCCCTAGACTTGAAGATGATACTGGTAAGTATAACCTGCATAACTGTTGTCAAAGGTTGATATGTCCTATTTTTGTGGATAAGATGGAGGTATATTATGGAGTATATTATGGTATACAATGGTATGATATGGAATGGTACGGTATAGTATAGGATAGTACAATGCAGTATAATATTGTGTTCATCCTTCATTGCCAAAGAAAACCGTGCCATCAAAGAAATAATGACATGACTTGCACTTGACTTTGTTTTGAGTGAGAGAGGGCTGTGCAGGTCACCAGCCTCACTCTCTCCTCCAGAGCGATCAGGTCCAGTGGCAAGATATGAATCAGGACAATTGGAGATAGGGAAGGACACAGTGGGTGACTCTGGCCTTGTTAAGCTAAGGTCTTTCCCAGGTCTCAGTTTGACTGAAGCAACACCCATTCAGTGATTAAGACTAGGAAACCTACTGTTAGATAGTAATACTTAAAAGTATGATATGAGGGTTGGGTTTCTGTGGGGGGTTTTTTGTTGGTTTTGTGACCTCAGGGCCTGGTTTAGGGCCTTGAACATAGTAGATTCTTAATACATAATCCTGGAACCAAATATATGAATTTGGGGCACATAGTGATTCTGCTTTCTGGAAGAGAAGAGTGAGTGTGGGCAGCGGAATAATCTTTCTATGCATAGATCCGCTTCTGAACACGAGCCCTCTGGATGAACACTTTTTCTCTTTAAATGACTAGATCATAGACTTTCACTCTTGGACTTTTGCTTCTGAAGTCCAGTGTGGAGGACCATACATATTACAGGGTCAAGCTCCCTGGAGGTGTATATGTGACAGAGTTCCAAGGGCAATGACAGATACCCCCTTTCTCTGAGGGGTTTAGGAGCCCCTCATACTTCAGGAATGATTTTCAGTTATTTTCCCCCAACCCCTTTGGAAGAAAACACAGACACTGAGTATTGAATTGCATAGAATTTACTGTATCATAAGGGGGATGACATGATTGGGGTAGAGGCTAAGGGGTCTCTAGAGGACAAATTAGTAGAATCATGATGGGTTTCTTAGTAACCCATGGTGGGATTAGTGAAAGAAGGTCAGCAAGTCTGGATGATGGTCAGTAAGCATGGTGGGAAGAGCATAGAGGTCTTGCATGGTAGTCCATCAACCTGGCTTATAACGTTTTCTGGCATACATCTTGGGAGAGGTATTCCTGCATGAAGGGGAGAACATTTGATATAATCTAGCATAGTTAGAAATATCTAGCATTTATATAGCACTTTAAGGTTTGAAAAACACTTCACAAATATAGTCTCATTTGATCCTCAAAACAACTTTGGGAGGTAGATGCTCTTTTTATACTTATTTTACAGATGAGGAAACTGAGGCAAACAGAGGTTTAGTGACCTATCCAGGGTGCCATAGTTAGGAAGAGGCTGGATTCGAACTCAGACCTTTCTGGCTTCAGGCACAGTCCATCTACATATGTGAGACTGAGGCATGCCCAGAATGTCTGACCCTTGATCATAGCTCAGCCAGGACCAGAGTACCTTTCCTGAGAATCTTTTCTCAATCCTTCCTTCTTAACCTCTCCATAGCCTTTGACACAATCAATCACCTTCTTTTCCTTGATATTCTCTTCTGTCTAGGTTTTCAGATGAGAATATTTCTGCCTCTCTCCCGATTCTCATACTACTTATCTAGCTACTCCCTCCCTCATAGCCTCCTTTGCTGAATCTTCATGCAAGTCATGTCTACAAACTATGGGTGCCTCACAGGTTTCTCTCCTGAACTCTCTTCTCTTCTTTTCTCCCTCTATATTATTTCACTTAGTGATCTCATCAGCTCTTATGAATTTAATTAGCATCTCTCTGCTGATAATTCTCAAATCTACTTACCCAACACTTACCTCTCTGTTGACCTTTAGTCTTGTATCTCCAACCGCCTTTCAGACATCTCAAACTGCATACCCAGTATATGTCATAAACCCAGCACTGAGTTCTTAATTTATTATCTTTCACCCAAATCATCCCACCTAACAAATTTCCCCAATATCCTCAAGGGCACCACCATCCGCCCAGTCCCCATGCTCACAACATAGGTGTCATTCTCAGCTTCTCCCTCTCTCTTGGTTAGTCTGTATGCCACAAGTCTCTCCTCATGCCACTCCATTTTCCACTCAGTTGTCAAAGCAATCTTCCTAAATTGCAGGTTTCAGCAGGGCATTCTCTTATTCAAACAACTTTAGTGGCTCCCTGTCTCATTTTTGTTTGGTGTTCAAAGTCCTTCAAAAGCCAGCTCCCTTCTACTTGTCAAGTTTTCTTATACCTACCACATACTCTTCAATCCAGTAGCGCAGGACTACTTGCATTCCCAAACAAAACACCCCATCTCTTGGTTCTGGGCATTCTCTCTGGCTGCCCCATGCCTGGAATGTTCTCTCTCCTCTTCTCCATCTACTGGCTTCCCTGAATTCCTTCAAGTTCTAACTAACTCTCTCCTCCATCAGAAAGCATTAACAATTTTGTTAATTCCAGCACCTTCCTTCTGTTAGTTACTTCCTTTTTGTCTTGTATAGAGCTTGTTTTTATGTGTTTGTTTATTTTCTCTCTCATTAGAGTGTGACCTTCTCAAGGGCAGGAAGTGCCTTTTGCCTTTCTATTCCAACATTTAGAAAAATGCCTAGCACATAGTAGGTGTTTAATTGTTGCTCATTGACAGACAGAGGGAACTTTGTTGGTTTAAAAAAAAAGAATAGCTGTTGATCATAAATTCCATGTTTTCAGATGGAAAAAAACAGCCCTAGACTTATCTGTGTAAATAGACTTAAGGGAATGAGTATCCAGTGAGGAGGCTATGGGTCAGAACATGGAGGGGAGGAGAGGGTAGGGTGTGGGAGGGAAAGGGAGATTCAGGTAGGGAGTAGGCCCAGGTCAGGAAAGGTGCAGGGAGGAACCAGTGAAGACAGGTGCCTTACCACAAAATTGTAAGTCGCCTGTTTATATTGAGGCTTCATGGAGGAGTCCACACAGTCTTTGAGTGTCTCTGCAACATCTATTGTTTTACTGTCTGAGGCGTAATTTCTCACTGAATTAATGTAGTCTTCTTTAGTCCCAGTTAAAAACAATTCCATAACATGTAATAGTTCCGGGCAGATAGGCTTGGAATCTGGAATAGAGATAAAGTCTTCATTCTCAGCCATGAGAGAAGCACAGGAGAGTGAGCAGAGATTATAGATGGAGGTGAGGGATGAAGGTTTAGGATGAGGAAGGTCACAGACAGGAGAAGGGAATGATTAGGCATCAGAGATTCTGAAATATCTGACAGAGGAGAGTGCTGCTGTCCATATCACAGCACTTTCCATGAGTTTGGCCATCTGTCCAGAGTGTTGGGAAGCTTGAGGTCTGATGCCATCCATCATACCCTAGATCTGGACTGGTCACATATCTGGACCTGAATACTGTATGTTATGTTCCTCCCTCTGCAGTTTCTACCTCAAAGTATTCATTCTTAGGAATTAATTCTGTATCCCAAGGAAGAAAGCAGCAAAAATAGTCAGAGCTCACACTTGTCAGTTTTTACAAAGTCCTATGCAAAATCATTTGATTTTCACAACAGCCTTATGAGGTCAGCAGAACAGGAATTTCAAGGTCCAGGACCTGTGATTTCTTCAGGGAATGGAACTCCTACTATTCTTCCACCGATCCAGATTAACAAGTCAATTTATGGTTTGAAAAAATTGCCTGAGGGCCATTGAATGGTTGCCCATGGTCACAAAACTCGTATATATGCTATAGGGCTTGAACCCAGGTCTCTGTCACACCAAGGCTGGCTCTCTATCCATTCCACTGTTCTGTTCATCTAGGACCCTTTCAGAAAAGAGGAAACTGAAAGTCAGAGAGGTAAAATAGTCTTTCAAGGCTTCATAGCCAGTTATTAGTGGAACCAACACTCAGGTCTTCTGAAGCCAAATTCAGCATCCTTTCTCCTAAACTACACTGTGTAGTGGTGGGGTCTAGTTGAGGCTGATAGTGAGTGATCTTACCTATTGAAGAGATAGATGCACAGACTTACCTGTGCTGGGGAGTAGGCTTAAGCAGAGGAGTCCCAGCGCTATCACATTTACCATACTGAGTCGTTGTCTTTGGTTCCCACCTGTCATGGTCTTTCCTGTGGTAATGAAGTTATTTCTGATAAGATTCTTCAGAAAAAGCAGCCCAGATGGCAGTTATATTGGGACTTGTCTCCTCCCTGGAAGGAGGAGGAGAAAGAAGGGGAGGGGACACCACATGACAGGCTCTCTGAGAGAAGGGAACTTTAGACCAATCTCTTCTTTCTTCCAGTGTTATATACCTATTATACAACTAAGTGTGTTGTATAACTAAGTGTTATGCAACTAAGAGTGCTATGTAGCTAAATGTTAACCAACTAAGTGTGATATATAAGTATGTGTTATATGACTAAAAGTATTGTATAACTGTTATCAAACTAAGTGATGGATACTCTTAGAAGAGGGAGAGATAGAATAAGTTCTTTTTCTGACTGAGCTCAATGCCTGTTGCCCACCTGTCTATCCTCAGTATATAACAGGGGAGGGTCTTAATTTTTACTCTATTATGGACTGCTTTGGCAGTCAGGTAAAGCCCTTGCTCAGAATAATTAAAGAAAATTCCCAATTGAAGGAAATGCTAGGTTAGTGGAAACCAAGAATTGTTTTCTTCATCTAAGTTCACAGATCTCCTGAAATTCCCATGCTAAGAAGGTATACCCTAGAACCATAAAATCTTGAGTTAGAAGGGATCTCAGCAATCAGATAGAGCAAATCCATATTTGTCTGTCACCCTGGCAGCTTGGTGGATGGTGGGTATTGCCTGGCTTGTATTCAAGAAGACCTGAGATCTATAGAATGGGAATGACAGGTGACTGTGAGGATAAAATGCAATATTTACATAACACCTTGCGAAGTTTAAAGAGCTATTTAGCTGCTAGTTAGAAGATATTCAGAAATATTATTCACTACTTGCTGAGACAGCTCATTTCATTCTTGTATGGTTCAAATTTGCAAAGACTTACATTACATTGAGATGAAATTTGTGTCCTTTCAACTTCCACCTATTGATTCAAGTCTCCCTATTTTTGGTTTTGTTCAGTCATTTTAGTTGTGTATGACTCTTCATGACTGTTTTTGGGATTATCTTGGTAAAATACTCAAGTCCTTTGCGATTTTCTTCTCCAACTCATTTTACAGATGCATTTTACATATGAGGAAACTGAGGCAAACAGAATTAAATTATTTGCCCAGGGCCACATTCAACTCAGGTCTTCACTCCAGACCCACTGCTCATCCACTGCACAAACTACCTGCCCCAGTATGCCCATTAGGGTCAAGAAAAACAAGTCTAACATCTTTCTCACAAATTAATTGTTCAAATATTTGAGGATGATGACTATACCCCTTGTTAAGTTTCCTTGAGGCTAAATATTCCCGGATCCTTCAGCTTTTCCTCTTTTAATCTGTTTTCTAGCCTTTTAATCTTCTTGGTAACATATGCTGAATGCCCTTCCAAAAACTATTTACCACAGAAGTAAACTAAATATTCCGCGAGTTGATTGAAAGTGGTAAAGTTCAGGGGAACTGTTGCCTGATTCATTGCCGCCCTCTCTTTATGTCATTTTCTCCAGATCTACTCTCTCCTTTCTTGCTTCTGTTTGGCATGTCCGTTCCCTTCCACCATTTAAAAAAACAACTTAGAACTCTCCCATAAAACGGAGACGGATAGCAGAATGGATTAAAAGCCATAATCCAGCAATATGTTGTTTACAAGAAACACATTTGAAATGGGGGATACGCACAGGATAAAGGTCAGAAGTTGGAGCAGAATATATTGTGCTTCAGCTGATGTAAGAAAAGCAGGAGTAGCAATCCTAATCTCAGACAAAGCAAAAGCAGAAATAGATCTAATCAAAAGAGATAAGGATGGAAACAATATTCTGCTAAAAGGCACCATAGACAATGAAGCAATATCATTACTAAACATATATGCTCCAAGTGGTATAGCATCCAGATTCTTAGAGGAGAGGTTGGGGGAGCTGAAGGAAGAAATTGACAGCAAAACTATACTAGTGGGGGACCTCAACCTCCTCCTCTCTGAACTTGATAAATCTAACCTCAAAATAAATAAGAAAGAGGTTAAGGAAGTGAATAAAACTCTGGATAAGGTAGATATGATAGATCTCTGGAGAAAACTGAATGGGAATAGAAAGGGATATACCTTTTTCTCAGGGGTACATGGCACATTTACAAAAATTGACCATATACTAGGACATAAAAACTTCACAGTCCAGTGCAGAAAGGCAGAGATAATCAATGCATTCTTCTTAGATCATAATGTGATAAAAATTATATGTAATAAAAGACCATGGAAAGATAAACCAAAAATCAATTGGAACTCCCTAGGAAAAAATCTCTAGGGCCAGATGGATTTACAAGTGAATTCTATCAAACATTTAAAGAACAGTTAATTCCAATACTATATAGACTATTTTTGAAAACTGGAGAAGAAGGAGTCCTCCCAAATTCTTTCTACAATACAAATATGCTTTTGATACCTAAACCAGGAAGAGACAAAACAGAGAAAGAAAATTATAGACAAATTTCTCTAATGAATATAGATGCAAAAATTTTAAATAAGATTTTAGCAAAAGAATACAGCATCTTATCATGAGAAAAATACATTATGATCAGGTAGGATTCATACCAGGAGTACAGGGCTGGTTCAATATTAGGAAAACTATTAGCATTATCGATCATATCAACAATAAAATAACAAAAACCGTATCTCAATAGATGCAGAAAAAGCATTCGACAAAATACAACACCCATTCCTATTAAAAACACTGGAGAACATAGGAATAAAGGGAACTTTCCATAAAATAATAAGCAGTATCTACCTAAAACCTTCAGCAAGCATTATATGCCATGTGGGTAAACTCGATGCATTTCCAATAAGATCCGGGTGGAACAAGGATGTCCATTATCACCACTATTAATCAATATGGTACTAGAAACGTTAGCTGTAGCAATTAGACAAGATAAAGAAATTGAAGGAATAAGAATAGGCAAAGAAGAAACTAAGTT